>QEPC01005805.1:762891-925124 GCA_003113815.1 Sphenodon punctatus
GGGGATGGGGAAGGCAGAGGGCTGGTTATTGAGGGAAGGCAGGGGCACCGGGACTTGAGGGGAACAGGCTGGGGTCACTGGGTTTTGAGGGGAGGGGCTGGTGGCTACGGGGGCCAGGTGCTGGGCAGCCTACCTGCTGGACTGGGCTGCTGCTGCTCCTCCTTGGCTCCGCTCCTCGCCTGAACCACCAGGACAGCCCTACTCCAGCTGGCCAGGGCGCCGGACAGTCGGAGAGCCTGGGGGCTGTAAGTACCAGCCCGGGCCCCACCGCGCCTCAGAGTCCTCTCTGCTGCAGCCTCTGTTTGCCCCCCCCCCCCAAAGCGGTGCTGCAGTGTGCAGCCACTGGTGGCTACTTCTCACAGGGAAGCGGTGGCACCAGCAGCTGCAAACAGAGGCTGCAGGGGGGCTTGCCGCTTGCACGCAGGCCAGAGAGGAGGAGGCGCGGTGTGGCCCAAGCCGGTACTTGCAGCCCCTAGGCTGCCCCTTCAGCCCCCCCATGCAGCGAGCGCACGAGCCCTCCACATGGCAAAGACTGGAAGCAACATGGACTAGCCCTGCCCCCAATGATGACATGGGGGGCGGGTCAAGCATGATGTCAGCCCACGGCTGACCAACGGGGGTGGGGGGCTGAAGTCCCCTTAGTCCTCCCGGTGAATCCACCCGTGCCTCCCCACCCTCATTCATGCATTCATCACCTCAAGACTGGACTATTGTAATGCGCTCTACATAGGGCTGTCCCTGGCGACGGTTCGGAAGCTGCAGCTAGTGCAGAATGCGGCGGCCCGTCTCTTGTGCTCCAAGCACTGCACTAGCTGCCTATTGTCTTCTGGGCCTGATTCAAGGTGCTAATTTTAACCTTTAAAGCCCTTAATGGTCTGGGTCCTGCTTACCTGAAAGATCGCCTCATTCCCTGGGCCCCTGCGGTCGTCCGGAAGCGGGGTCCCGTTGTAGGCGGGTCCATACAGGCAGGCGGGTGTTCTCGGTGGACGCACCAGGGCTTTGGAATGCCCTCCGGGCAGAGGTCCCCCTCAGCCTGAATCTCCTTGCCTTCTGGCGTAGTTGTAAGATCTGGCTCTTTCGCCAGGCGTTTAGTGGGGGAGACGGGGTGCATGGGGTGGGTTAGGGAGGTTTTAATTTTTTTTTATAAACCTTTGATGTTTTAATTGTGTTTTGTTTATATTTATAGTGTTTTTTTATATTGTCATTTTATTTATTGTTTGATATATTGTTTTTATTGTAAGCTGCCTTGAGTTGCCTGTGTCAGAGAGGCTGGATATAAATATGAAAAATAAATAAACAAACAAACTCGGTCTGAGCTGTGTTCATCCAGCAGGAAAAACAGAACTAGCATAAACCTACTTTGGTTAGCAACAGGAGAGAATGGGATTTGGAATATAAACAAGGAGCAGGCCTACTGAACACGTTGCTGCTGTTTTATACAACCCCTTTCTAACATACTGCATTTAATAAAATGGAGCTGCAAAGCTACAGGCCACGGACTAAAAGCACTCCAAAGAATGTAGAGGTTTAATCCAGATTTAAATCTATACTAGAACCAGTTTAATTTTGGCAGGCATCCTTCTTCCAATGCCTACAGTATACAGAATGATCTCCTGAGGGCTCTTTGCTAGTGAAAGCTTTTAATTATTTTAGGATAATTTCCACTCCAAAGATCAAACTTTGTTTATAACAAGGATTATTATGCCACTCGGTTATTATTCCAAACTGGCCTCTCTCTCGCTCCTTCTCACAGTATGTTTTAAGCAAGTGGTGGGGAGTCCTTTCCTGCCTGTGGGCCACTTTGAAAATTAGTGCAAGTGTGCTATGGGCCACGTGGGGTGGTGAGGGGTGTTCTCCGGTTAGGAGGAGGAAGGGGATGGTTCTGATCATGGATCTATGCTGTGGATCCATACCCTGTCCTTGAATGCATGCCCTCATCTCTGCTCCCTTCCTCTGAGTCCACTCTTTCGGGGCTTGACGGCCGGGACTACTTCCATTGACCAAATAAGTAACTGCCACAACTAGGATCTGTCCCATGGCCCAGGGGAACCTTGCCATGCTTTAAGCCAATTCCTTCGGATCTCTTACCTTTAGTTATGCTGAGTGTGTTGTCCCCACTCGCCACAAAATCATACAGCGCAACAAAAAGATTGGGGTCATTTTCACTGGGTCCAGAAAGTAGGTTTTCTTTGGAGTTCCAACGGGCTGCTTCACTCAGACCTTGGGGCTCAAAATCAGATACTACTGGCCTCTGAAGGGCTTCTGAAAGATAGAGAGAGAGAGAGAGAGAGAAAGGAGGGAAAAATAGGTTAATTCACAATGATAAAAGCCATCTGGTTTTCCACCATTCTGTGTGTCTAGTTTATTACATTTCTCAACATCTGTCGTCCTCATGCACACAGGCAGAGGGCAAAACAGACGCTTTCTTAATTCAAGACCCATGGCATGTGCAGAGGTCTCCCATTCCAAAGCTCTGTGCAACAATTAATACAGCACGCATACCTGCTTCCCAAATGCTTGGGGGAGAGGAGAATACCCCTGTTCCTCCCTCTCTGCATTTCTGCTCACATGGCCGGTCTGCTGCTCTGCAACTCATGGGGGTCAAATACCTCCTGGAACAGCCATGGTTTTTTTATTTGGAAGTCAGTAAACGTTTTTCAAACGTAGAACAAACACCCCCAAGAGAAGTCAGATTATTATGGGATATGTAAGAAATGGAGTTATTTCAAATATGCTTACATTTCAAAATCAGATGAAACCATTTCTACTACTACTATCATCATTTCTGTAGCGCTACTAGTAATGTGCAGTGCTGTGATCTCACTCCATTGTGTTTTTACCTAACAGGATTGAACACAAGTCAGTTCAGGAAACATGGCTCTTGCATGATTTGGGCATCTACAAGAAAGCTTCCAATGCTATCAGATTATACAGGGGGGAAAGGGTTCTTGACATTGGTGCTTATGGTATAATACCAAGGCTTTGATTCCCAGGGCCGATGCCAAGTTTGCACGATACATACATTATTTGCATGGTCCAGCACATCTAAGAACATTTCATCCACCTGCTGCCACACTGCTTCTCAACCCCCTCCAATCACCGACTGGCCTAGCCCAACACAAAACCACACCCCTCCTTTACCTACCGTGCTGTCACCTGGGCTGACGGAAGCTAAGGCTATGTTCCAACAAACAGAGGTGAACTGAAGCACCTTTGATTTAATTCAATCTTTCTACTCCTGAATAACTTTGATTTAGCACTGCATTCATGTAAATGCTTCGGGAGTAAAACAGAAGACATATTCCCATTTTACAGATGGGGAATTGAGGCTGAGACTTGCCCAAGGCCACCCAGTGAGTTCACGGCTAGGGCAGAATTTGAACCCTGGCTTTCCAGGTCCAGGACCTTCTCCACTACACCACAGTGGCTCTACTAGCATTATGCTGTTGACTTGATCAATTCTGAACAGTTCTTAATACCAAGCTTTTAAAAACCACAAATCAGGATCTCTCAATTACGAAACTACTTTAAGAATCATGAGATTTAAAAAAAAACAAAAAACTTGATAGGTATTGGGCTCATTTAATACCCAAGCTGGTTTGGGAGCCTTTAAGGATTCATATTATCAAGTTTCTCTCTGACACCATCAGCTCTAGAAACTTACTTTTGTTTTACAAAAACAAAAACTAAGTTTCTCATCTAAGCACACAACAATAAGAGCTAGATATTTAAGAAAACCACCCAGTATCATGAGTGTTCGGCAATGTCAGTTTGTCTATTTTCAAGGAAATGCAATAATCGGCTTTCCTCACTCGCGCATTTCTTGGGACTGCATGGAGGAACCTTTTGCTCCAAGTTGTCTCATAATAATGGTCCTGGATGGACATTGGCTCTAATAGCCAGCAGGAGTGGCTTAGATGTGAGTTCTGGTACAGGAGGTTGGGATTCCTTCCCAATTTATAGGAACATGACTCTGAAACAAGTAAATGAAGGTTGGCTCAAGTGTTAATCTCGTACTTGGGAGACTAGATTCTTTATTATACTGCAGACTCTTTGTGTCAGGGGTTCTCAACCTTCGTGTGCGCAAGAGGACCACCACCAATAATAATACTATATTTAAAAAATCCAGGATGCACCTTTACAAAGATCCAGGACCAGGAGGCAGTATGAGGCAGGAGTCAAAGAGGTATGGAAGTTGTGGGAAGTTACATTCCTCCTCTCCCTATCCTGCCCCTAGCCCTCAGCGGCACAGGTGACCAGAACAAGCAATGGGGAGGGGGACAAGGCAGGGAACATGACACAGTTGCACCAGGCTTTATGGGCCCTCAGTCTGCTCCAAGCCCTGCCCCATGCTGCCCCAAGGCCCTCCCAGACTCCTCTGGTTGAGAACCACTGCCCATTGTGACTTGGGCAAGTACTTGGCTGCTCTGTGATCTAGTTCCTCATAAAATGAGGAGAAGAAAGAGCACTCTGCTACCTCACAGAGGAACTTGGAAGATGACTACATCAAAAGTTGTGAGGCATTCTGATTCTCTGTCAATGGAATCCATAGGAATTCTCAAGGTATTTACAAAGTCAACCAGTGTTGGAGGAAAAGAGATTGCCAACTTTGGGTAAAGGGAACCACATGGAGTGAATCAGCAGTGAATCTGTTACTCTTACTACATCAATTGGGGGAAACAAGACATTGCCACATTTGACCAGCTCACTCTGTATGTCTGGAACGGGACAAAGTCTACGATTCACTATTTTCTAAGTGTTAAAAAATTAATCATCCCCAGCATGTTGGTGCAAAACCCAGCAGAATATGAACGTGTAACAAGGTATTACAAAGATCATCTGCACTAAATTCAAAGTCAGCTACATACATTATGGGACTGATAGTCATTACTACATAATTGCTATAGGGAAGCATCCTTGTGCAAAGCTCATGATAGTTGAAGAATGTTGCTTCACAGAAAAAAACATGATAAAATGCTCAAAAGACAATAAACAATGAAGACAAATTTACAGAAGGCCCATTTATTCAGCCCTGTTTTCTCTTCTTTTGTGTAAACAAATACATATTTAAATCCTCTGAGAATAAGGACAATTAAGGAAGAAACAGAAAAACCACTTGCAGAAAATTAAGCTATTATATCATTTTACCATGGAAATGCTTTGATCTCGTCAAGCCCATTAAGCTCCCTTATCAAACCCAGAGTGCTGTACAGTCTGGAAGTCATCCAAACAAAGTTACATCACCAGATGCGTCAACACCTGGAATAGACAGACAGCAAACAGCTGAAGGTGGCTGATCCAATTCCGCTGCAACATCAGCAAGTTGGTGTGCTGCTGCGATGAAAGAGCAGTTCCTCCCAAATACGGTCCGAGCTGTAAACTCTACGCTGTGGGATGTTCTCCAACCTCTGTTCGACAGGAAAATGCCTCCCACTGGGGACTGATTCAACAGGAAGGCAGGAAATCCAAAGTGGTCTCCCCTCCAATTATCATGTGGCTGAGGGATTGCTCATGCACGCCCTGAACTAGGATCCTGGGGTGAGGCCACAGTGCACCGCAAGAGTCCTCCCATCAACCCCGATCCATGCCAATGTCAAAACTGAGTAATTATATAAAGATGCCAAGTTATTTGCTTCACTTCAGACCATGAGATGGCACCGAGTCAAACGTTAAAAGCGAGAGCAAGTTACGGCAAGAAACTCTAAAAGATTTCCCTGATGACATTTTTGCAAACATCAACTTGCTCTTTCATCATCAGAATTCCACAAATCCAATAACTGATGGGACTGGGACAGGCAAACAGAATCTGCTGGGGATTGAGAGATTATCAAACCTGCCGGTCCAAAGAGTCCTCCCACTATACAAAGAATGATTTACACCAATGTGGATTGCAGAGTTAATTCTGTAAAAGGAGGTGAGGGTAGAAATGCCTCCCATTCCTGTGGTATCTTCTTGATGCCAACTATCAGATTTGCAGCAGGAGATGCAATGCAGGTGCAAATAAGTAATACCCATTGGAGAATAACTGGGCAAACTCACCAGCTCAACTAACACAAGCACATGGCTGATAGACACTTCCACCAGCCATTCCTGGCAGGGAGATGGGCACATCTGGTATGGACTCCGGAGTCCTAAACCAATCAAAAAAGGATCTGACTTCCAAGACATGCTTTTATGTTCAGACTTTGTCTATGGTGTTAGCCTACTGAGTCTTGACTACCAAGGCACAAACCTAATTTGATATGTTTTCTACCACAGTAATAGACGATTTCTGGCGATGCTGGGACATATAGGTAATAGCCCCTCTTCATGCAGTTATCAATGCAACATCTTATTAATTTTCTGTAGTCCCCCAGTGCTACTTTGTCCAGACTTCATCTCCTCTTTCATAAATACCTGCATAAATACACAACATATTTTCCACCCTTGTTCCCAGGAGATGAAACCATCTACTCCAATTGTAGTGCCAAATCTTTTCAAACGTCACATTAAAATCTCAACTAAAGAGGTGCAAATTCTTTAGCACAGAACTACATTTTACTCCATGACTGCAAAGCACTACAAACATTTCCCATCCTTTAATTCTAAATTAATCCAATGATGGGAGGGTGTGTCACGGGTTTGGAGGTCTGCTTTACTGGGTTTGAGTGACTCAGTTTCCCTTGCACACAGTTCTCTTGAACTAGTTTCTCTCTCTGGCTAATTCAAGTGTGCCACAATGAAACTCCTTTGTCACACAAGGGCCCAATCCTTCCCGTTTACAGACTCTTTACTCTCTGGGTTCGCAAGAGCTTGAGGGCTCTTGTAGCTCACTTGTGTTCCAATGTTAGACACCGACACTTCTTTATAAAGATAAGTAGTAAGTTTATTGATTACATAAGCAAGATAGTTGATACAGAGTGGTTATTAGAAATGAAAGGTAAACATAACGCATTCCTAACTTATACTGGTTGAGTTCCTAAATTAATCTTACCCTATAAAGATCCTTAAGCTTCTTGTTCCTCAGCCATAAAGGTAGAATGGCTGGGCACTGGCTTCTTAGTTGGTAAAGAGCAAAATCATGTCTCTCTGTTCATGTTTCTCCTAGCCTAGCTGCTGGCTGGCCTTTCGTATGCAGATCAGCTCTCCAGGTTGCTTTGGAAGAGCTTTGCAAGAATCTCTCTCCCCCCTGGGATACTTCTCCTTATATCTCCTGGAGGAAAACTCCTCGTATGTTCTCCAGGCTTCTAGAATTTCCTTTGTCCTCTTATCGGTTTCTCTGTGTCTCTTTGCACATAGGCAATGTCAGCCTACATTAGCATATAAATGTCTCTGGCCATTCGTCTGGCCCCCAATACACATTTTGGTATCTCTTTGTATTTCCTGTAGCCTGGTGATGTGTCAAAGCCCTAATTTGAGTTGTACAGTTCTCAGAGTCCTAATCTGAGTTTTACAGTTCTCAATTTCAACATTACATACATATGGAACCTTTTGCATTGCATATTTGTCAGACTTGTAGTCTACATGTAGTCCTGTGTTACACGTGTGTTTACCTATGGTTCTCCGTGACAGGGTGAAAAGCTGCATAACCTGTTGCCAATTCCATCAGCCAGTCATATCCCTCTGTGGTGACACCCATGGTCATTGTCACCTGACAATG
This sequence comes from Sphenodon punctatus, assembly GCA_003113815.1. Taxonomy (NCBI): domain Eukaryota; kingdom Metazoa; phylum Chordata; class Lepidosauria; order Sphenodontia; family Sphenodontidae; genus Sphenodon; species Sphenodon punctatus. The sequence continues at coordinate 770,531 of QEPC01005805.1, forward strand.
GTTATGAAGATGGCAAGTTGAGCCTACTACTAATTCTATAAAAACATGTGTTGTTACCACCACCTACCCTTCTAATAATCTGTTTCATTTATTGTCTTAGCTTGTCCTGACCTATAACATAACATTTGTGCCCCGGAGAGCAAGGTGCGTGATACTGCAATGTCACGATTATAGATTGGTCCCTGCCCCAAAGAGTTTACAATCTAGGATAAACACGGGAGAGGAACATAGGGAGAGAGAGGGATACATTCATGAGGGTGAGATGTTGCAGGTGCATTTGCTTAGCTTGGTTACACGGGGAGAAGGGGAATCCTGAAGGATGAGAGTATAAGGAGAAGCATAAATGAGTAATCAATAGGGGTGAGGAGTTAGGGAAAGCCAGATGGAAGAGGCAGGTTTTTAGGAAGGAAGGAGCAGTGCTTATGCGCTCAGAAAGAGAGTTCCAGATGTATGGGCCAGCATGGAAGAAGGAGCAAAGACAGTTTAAGGAGCAGAGATTTGGCCAATTCTTGACTGTGGCTCCAAAGCATTATGGTGATAATAAGTACTAGTAAATAATAATTCCCTCAACTTGCACTGTGACCAAAGAGAGGATGGCACTAGTTTCCCCTACAGCATTTTTACATGGGGATGGATTTCCACAAACAGACTCCGATACAACTTCACAGACATCTTTTTGCATAGGATACTTAATACAGAGCACTTCCCATAGGATGCTTAATACAGAGCACTTCCCTCATCTTCCTCTTCTAAATTAAGTTTCCCTTACTGCCATCACACACGCTGATGTACCAAAAGGTCCAGCTATTCCATGCTAATTACCACTTACATCACGTAGTGAGTCACTTCTGGAGACTGTATATAAAAATGTTAGAAGTAAATACCAGTCTAGTCTGCAATCAGCAGATTTCTTTAATAATAAACCCCAAGGCTGGGAAACAACAGGGGAAACGGAAATAATAAACTTCCAAGGCTAACTGCCGGTCAGCCCCGAAGAACTCTGCATCTTCAAACAAAACAAACATCCTGTGAACTTCCAGACACAGTAGACACTCCTTCAGAAGGTCTCTATTCTTGGCAAACTAAGGGGGTAATTGGAGTATATAGAACAGATCTCTTTGAAAAGTTGGCACTATCAAACTTAAAAGGGTTCCCGCATTTTCTATTATGCGGCAGAACAAAACACACAGAGGGAATAGGATTAAAATACCTCAGTTCTGTGTGTATTTAACAAGAGTAATAGCTCCATCATTATCCCAGTTATTTCCCTAGCGAGCGTGCACAGATTTCCTGTCTCACAGAATCTATGCAACAGATCCTTCAAAAAATGAAATTGGCTTCATGGGTTATTTCAGACCCTATCCCACTTAGCGAGATCAGGCGGAGCCTTTTGTAGCATCCAATTTATAGTGCAGTTTTTCCACCTCTTAAAGGCTTTTGTCATAATTCCTGCTCCTATTTGGTTAGTCCAGCTTAATAGTTGCATCATACCAAACGCTCGCATGTGAAGGTTAGGCCAATTCTAAAAAGATCACAACACTCCTACGCTTTTCTACTACAATGTAGTCACATTTTTCCTTGGTTGTTGCATCATGAATAGAGCCAAAATACAGCTGAAACTGCTCCGCCTTTTCATTTTTGCAGATTTCCTCCCCAGCATTTTAATAGTAATAATTAAAAATAATTTTTATACTGCTCCCCTGCCTTTAAGTGGCACTCAAGAGAACATTACAATAATAAAAATATAAATACAATACAAAATATAAAACAACATAGAATTGATTTAAAACTGTTTAAAAGGGGAAGGTAAAGAGGCAGGGCAGACTATGTTAAGAGGAGCCTGCAGTGGATCCTAAAAGCACCTAGAAAAAGAGGTGTTAAGAGGCAAAAACAAGCAACAAAACCTTTTTCAAATACATCAGAAGCAAGAAGCCTGCTAGGGAGTCAGTGGGACCATAAGATGACAAGGGAGTAAAAGGGGCACGCAGGGAGGATAAGGACATTGCAGAGAAGCTGAATGAGTTCTTTGCATTAGTCTTCACTGCAGAGGATTTGGGGGAGGTACCCACGCCGGATCCTTGCTTTGTGGGCGAGGAATTGGAAGAGCTGTTACAAATCAATGTGATGTTGGAGGATGTTCTAGGGCAAATTGACAAACAGAATACTAACAAGGAGGCATTCACCCTGGAGTTCTGAAGGAACTCAAATATGAAATCGCAGATCTACTGTTAGTAAATCTGTAACCTGGCACTAAAATCTAGGTTCCTCATGAGAGACTCTTGAGAAAGTTAAAAAGTCATGGGATAGGAGGTAGTGTCTTACTATGGATCAGAAACTGGTTAAAAGATAGAAAGCAAAGGGTAGGACTAAATGGTCAGTTTTCACAATGGAGAGATGTAAAAAGTGGTGTGCCTCAGGGATCTGTATTGGGACCAGTGCTGTTTAATGTATTCATTAATGATTTGGAAAAGGGTGTTAAGAGTGAGGTGATCAAATTTGCAGACGACACCAAGTTATTCAAGGTAGTTAAAACACGAGCAGACTGTGAGGAACTGCAACAGGATCTTACGACACTGGGTGCCTGGGCATCTAAATGGCAAATGAGATTTAATGTGGACAAGTGCAAAGTGATGCACGTAGGGAAAAATAATCCAAACTATGCGTACACAATGCTGGGTACTAAGCTAGGAGTTACCACTCAGGAAAAGGATCTGGGGGTGGTTGTGGACAATACAATGAAATCCACAGCGCAGTGCGCAGCAGCAGTCAAAAAAGCAAACAGAATGTTAGGAATTATTCGGAAGGGGATAGAGAATAAAACTGAGGATGTCATAATGCCTCTATACAAATCAATGGTGCGACCGCACCTCGAATATTGTGTGCAGTTCTGGTCGCCCCATCTCAAAAAAGACATAGCTGAACTAGAAAGGGTACAGAGAAGGGCAACAAAAATGATCAAGGGCATGGAAGGGCTTCCGTATGAGGAGAGGCTTGCTAGGTTGGGGCTCTTCAGTTTGGAGAAGAGACGACTGAGAGGAGATATGATAGAGGCCTATAAAATCATGAGTGGGGTGGAACTAATAAACAAGGAGCAGTTATTTACCCTCTCAGCTAGTACTAGAACTAGGGGACACTCCATGAAACTCATGGGTGGCAAGTTTAAAATAAATAAAAGAAAATATTTTTTCACTCAGTGTATAATTGGGGAGTGGAATCTACTGCCAGAGGCTGTGGTAAAGGCCGTTCTATAGCTGAGTTTAGAAGAGGTTTGGAGAAGTTTCTGGAAGCTAGGTCCATTAGCAGCTATTAGCCAGACAGGATCAGGGGACATGATGGGAGCTGGGGGAAAACAACAGGGAACGGATCCCCCATTGTAACCTGTTGGGTGCTTCTCCCAAGCCACCGTGATTGGCCACTGTCGGAGACAGGATGCTGGGCTACACGGACCATTGGTCTGACCCAGTCTGGCAGTTCTTATGTTCTTAAATGAGTTTTCAGGGCTTTTTAAAGGTAAGGACTGAGGGAGGAACTAAGAGACATCCAGAGGAAGGGAAAGGCCACACTGAGGGGCATGCTACAGCGAAGGCCTGATCGCCTGCCAGCTCAAGATGTAATGGCGGGACCCCCAAGCACGATGTGGTTTCTGAGTAGAGATACACATTAGTGTGACGCTCCAGGAGCAGGTCTGAAATCTAGTCAGGGTCTATATCCTTCAGGGTCCTGGAAATCAGCAGCGCAGTCTTACAATTCTGTTCCTGTACAGGCAGCAAACGTAGAGAGCGCAGGGTGGGCACAATATGACCATGGCTGCCTAAGCAGCCATGCTGCCACATTCTGAACAAGCTGCAAGCGATGGATAAGTCAAGTGCTGCTGGGAGCCCATAGAAGAGGGAGTTACAAAAATCAAGCCTTGTGGTCAACAGGGCATGGGTCGCTGTGGCAAGGTCAGCCTGGGATAAATAACGACATAGTTTACCCAGACCCCATCCACAGGCAGGGGCCCAAGAGAGGCAAGGGTATCCTCATATCGGCTACCCCTCTCCACCAACATCACCTCAGTCTTCCCGGGATTGAGCACAAAGTAGCTCAGATGCATCCAGACGGTTATATCCTTCAAGCATTCCTCCAAGGCAGAGGCTGAGACAGCAGGGCTCACGAGGCACGAGATATACAATCGTGTATCATCAGCACAGTGATGATACTCAGCCCCATAACATCCCCAGCGGGTTGCATGAATACGCTGAACAACGTGGGAGGGAGAACAGAGCCTCAAGGAATGCCACAGTTGAAATCTCTCAGGGATGACGCATATTCATCCATAACCACTGACTGATTCTGTTCTTCCAGGTATGACCGGCAGCGCCTGTCACACCAGCAACATCTCTCAGCCACCTAAGTGGCAACCCATGGTCAATCATATGAAATGCTGCCGTAAGGTCCAGCATGACCAAAACGGCCAACTGTCGTCAATCTAAAACCATCACCTTGACAAGTGCGGTTCATCACCCTGACAAGTGTTCTGAAACACTGCACAGAATTTCAACTCCATGTGAAATTCAGAATGCAGGCACCACTGTTTGCGTCCTGCACGGCAGATGAGTAAAATAGCAGTGCGCTTCACTGCACACACATAAAATGGCAGCTGGATCAAAATGGGTGGATTCGCTGAAGACATAATCCAAACTGAATTTTTGTTTCAGCCTATAACTAAAACCAAGAATGGATTTTGTATATGTGGATGCTATTCATATTTTTGGATAGCTATCAGATTGATTATCTGCAACCTAAATGGATATTTACTTACCAGTTGATTTGACTTTGTATACTTCATTCATTTTGCCTACTCCTCCTCCTGTGCAATAGTGCCAAAATGAGGTAACTGAAATATCAAAATGACTGAACCAAATATAACCAAAATAAGTGACCTAAAATATTCCTAGCGGATATCCGGCAAAGTGGGATTGAATAGCTGCTTTGGCAAGTCTGAAATGAAGTGGCCAAATTCATCAGGGGAGTATTCACAACAAATATTCATTACAGTTCTAATCGTGATCCTCATTGTTGAGCTAAGCTGCATCTTCCAATGATATTAGCCTTTCCACTCCCTCCTCTAAGAGTTGGGAGAGACACGAATGCATCAAACTCACAAGAGGGCTCAGGCTCTTGAGGGATTTAAGTGAGCCAACACAGAACACACCCCTCTTTATAAATTTCAGTTAGCACTCCACATAGAACACCGCAACCTCTACTAAAGCAGGCTGCAACAGTTGGAGTACATTGCACAGGGAGGAAAGCCGCAGTCTGCAAATTGGGCTCAAAGGACTGAGATTCCCCACGGTGGTTTATAGAAATAGAATAGAAGTACGTTTGTAGAAATAGGCAAGTGTTTGTGATCTAACAAAAGAAGAGACAATCCATTAGGCTGTCTATGCCAAAGCCCAGGAGGAGGTGAGAGCATGGCAAATTTTCTAGCATTTCTTCCAGTAGCCTTAAAATATCTGCTATATCCCCAAACTGGGAAATCTCCTCTGCCACCACCCTCACCCAGCCCAGAGTATCCTGCTCCCTAGACAGTCTTCACCCCTTCTCCATGTCACCCCCCTACCCCTGGCACTTCAGCCCCCTCCCCATAGCACATACACCCTGCTTACTCCCTCCCAAAAGCCTATTGCTTCATCAGGCTATCCCTAACTCCTCATCCCCATAAGACTGCTCATTTGTGCTTCTCTTTATTAATTATTATTATTAACAAGCATTTATATAGCACCAGCAATGTACCTGGCGCTTTACAAAGTAATGGAATAGACTTGGTCCCTGCCCTACGGCTTACACTCTGAGAGACGGGGGGGGAGGGGGGGGAGACAAAGGAAGGGGAACAGAGGGAGAGACAAGGAGTGTAACATTCACGAGGATGCGAGGTCTCAGGTGCACGTGCTTGGCTTGGTTACATCGAGAATGATGGCTGGCTGGTCCGTGCGGTGAGGATAGAAGTACACAGACCTCAGGTAACAGATTGTACTGATCAGTGGTGTAGCTATTGTGGCACGGGGGTTGGGGTGCATGGGGGGGGGGAGGCGTAGACAGGGCCTGCCCCCTCATCTGCAGCAGCGGTGGCGGCAGCGGGAGGGAGGCGGGAGGGCGGAGGAGCCGGCAGCCGGGAAAAGAGTCTGGCAGATCTGCACCGGCTCTTTTCCCGGCTGCCGGCTCCTCTGAGCTGTGTCTCCCNCCCCTCATCCCCACGCACAGAGCAACCGGGGGAAACGGTGGTTACTATGTGGGTGTGGATGAGTGGTGGGTGAGTGGGGATGCGCGTGCAGCTGTGTGCATGCCCCACCCATGCACTGGCGCACCCACGGACTCCCCACCTGGCGGAGCCATGTAAAAATATCATGTGAGGAGCCACTTGAAGAAGAACAGAAGGTCACTACATTGTAAACAAGGTTCTTTGAGATGGCTCTGAACATACTCACAAATACCCACCCTTCCAGCCCCGCATGGAATTATTTTCTTATATGTCTAGAAAGGGTTGAAAGGAACTGTCATTCAGAGGGGGAGGGTTCTCTCAAGACCATCATGTGATCTATTATTTGAATAGGGTGAGCGTGCACAATCCAGTTGTGAGAATGTGGGGAGCCATCTCGAAGAACCTTCTTTACAAGGCAGCAACCTTCTGATCAGCTGTGGGGAGGAGCTGTTTGTAAACAGCCTTATCTCCCAGCCCCATCCAGTGTCCCTGCTGCTACTAGAAGGCAGAGGCAGGTGAGGGATGGGGTCTGGAGCCAGGGAGGGGAGGAAGAATCACTTAATGGGGGAGAAACTGGCTGCAGCCTGCTGCCCAGCCAGGCAAGTGCGGGGCCCCAGCTGGCCGTGGGGCCATGTGCAGCCGCACATATGGCACATGCCTGGGGCCGGCCCTGTGTCCCTGCGTTTTGGGTTTATAAATTATTTATTTTAAGCTTGATGTGCATGTAGATTGTGTTTTCTTCCATCCAATGTTAACCCTGGGAACTCCTTGCTGCTGGGTTATGAAATGCCACTGGCCTACCGTCCCTATGGCTCCGCCTACCGTTCCCCTGGCTCCGCCCCTAGGCCTGCCGGCCTTACTGCCCCAGTGCCCCTCCAACATCAAAACCCACCAGCCACCCCTGTCTCCTTGTAACTAGGCTAAGTACACATATCTGCAACTTCACAGCTTCTGGAATATATCAGGGTCTCTCTCTGTGTACCCTGTGCCTCCCCATCCATTATTCATCCTAGACTGTGAGTTCCTTGAGGAAGCAACCTGTCTGATCAACACAGTTCAGCACCTGGCAAAGCAACAACAATGGATGCTTTACATGCTTTCACTATACATGTTGCAGGGCATCCATAGGGCACCACTGCAGCCCTGCAATATGTATAGTGAGTGTATGGTGGGTGGGGAGGGAGGGCATGTCTCTACTGATGTGGTGGAGTCCGCTGTTTCCTTTAGGAGACTGCTCTGCTACCTCTCTGTGCTAATTCCCTCTGTACTCCAGTTCACGAACTCTGCTCCTCCTCTGTTCCCTCTCTCGCCCTCCCACGCTCCCCTAACTGCCTTCGATCCTTCTCCCTAGCTGCCCCCCATGCCTGGAATTCCCTCCCTGCCCACATCCACCTTGCCGCCTCCCTTTGTACTTTCAAATCCCTCCTCAAGACCCACCTCTTCCGCTCCGTCCTCCCCAATTCCTCGCTCCCCTCCCCTAACTCCTGCTGATACCTTCCATCTAGTACAATCTGTTACCTGAGGTGTCTTGTGTCCTCATATCCTCACCACACGGACCAGGCAGCCATCATTCTTGATATAACCAAGCCAAGCACATGCACTTGGGACCTCGCATCTTTGTGAATGTTACACTCGCCTTTCCCTCTGTTCCCCTTCCTTCATCTCCCCTCCCCTGGTCTCTCAGATTGTAAGCCCTAGGGCAGGGACCGTGTCTATTCCATTACTTTGTAAATTGCCAGGTACATTGCTGGCGCTATATAAATACTTGCTAATAATAATAATGATTCAAAGTCTAACTTCAAGAATTTTTGCCTGTTATTTGGTCTGAAAGTTCTACTTTTCAAGTCATCACATTCATTCCAGTCATAGCGTTCCCTCTGCATCACAGCAAATAGTTCTTGTCCCAGTGTAAATGTCCTTGATCAGGCTAACTTTCCAAGAACCCTGTTTCTCCGCAAATAGAGACAGCTGTGATGACTTGGGCACATGTGCAGGATTATCCGCTGGTATCTGGCCAGATATTGTGGTATTTGCAGTATCCAATTTAGTATTCGCCGGCTATCCAGTTAACTGGATTACCGTTTGCCACATTACCATTTCGAATTTATTTTATTTTATTTTACTCCCTCCCTCTGTCTGGACTGGTTTGGCTAAGTGCTAAGGCAGTAAATGATAATGCAATAGTATTCTGGTTTGGGGGTTAACTTCTGCGGTTACTGAATAGTTACTGAATAACCGCCAAGCTATCTGGAGTACCGAATGTTAACTGTGTATCATTTTTTTGCTATCTGTTTCAGTTCTGCACACCGGATGCCAGACAGCTGTATACAAAAGGACGTGCTCTAGTGAGATAGCCGATGCCAAGAGACACAGAGGTCACTCAAAGCTCTGATTTAAGGACGCCTGCAAGCATGACTTAAAGAACTTTGATGTTGACATCAATGAGTGGGATGCTCGGACAAGGAGTAAGAATACCTGGCATCATAGGGTGATTTCAGGAGTGACGCGTTCCAATTCACCACAGTGAATCCCACTCCGGTGTGACCGGATTCACCGTGGGCTGTGGTGACACGTGCGGCCCCAACAGAAGTGACAGGATTGTGACCACCGGCCAGGGGCAATCAGAGGGAACATGGGCAGGGGGAACACAACAGACATGCAGTGGAGACGTGGACCGCGGTTCGAGCCCCAGAATGCACCGCGACTGGGGTCAATTCCTTCCACCGCGGCTGCGGGTTTCCGTTCAGAAGTTACTTTTTATTCACCCCTGCCGTGGTGACCATTCACCACATTTCTGGACCTCCTCCCGCCCCGACCTCACAAAGCGTGGTTAGCTTCACTCCGGGCCGCGTTTGACTGAACATCTGGATGTGAGCAAACAGACATGCACGGCGCTTTCACACACACACACCCCCGTGTTTGACTGAGGTTGACTGTGGTGGACATTCACCACGTCACTTCTGAAATCACCTATAGACTCTGGGCTGGCATAAAAAATGATAATGAAAAATGGCTCTTCCAGCTGTGAAACAAGCACTTGTGTGTGAAGCAAGAGCATTAGCCACAATTTACCTTGAAAAGATCACAGATTGCGTCACTTGTGGCAGGCTGTGCTGATCCAGGACTGGCCTATTCTGTCCTGGATCAGAAACATACTCAGAGGAAACGTACTCTAAGCAAACCCCAAACGACCAAGATGGACATCAACAATTCCTGTCCCAATTCACCATAAGTAGCCTTTGAATATTTTTAAACAGTCAGCCCAGACTAGGTGAGAGGGCAAAGAGATCGTCTGGAAGACCTGGGATCTCTCCTCCCTGGTCCTGCCACCACCTTTGATGAGACTGTGATTCAGTTTCTTTGTCTTTAAAATGGAGGAAAGCCATACAGAAGAGCACTTAATAAATCATTATAATTGTATTCCACCTTTTCAGTTTCGCTCAGCTGATGAAGAAATGAGAAAAGAAACCAGACTTCATGGGAAGCATGAATGTACATGACCCAGCACTGGAAAATCAGGTTTATACGTCAAGAGCCATATCAAGCTCCCCATGAATCTATAATGTCTCTCTCACAAGGCTAAAAAAACCACAGCAGCTGGGCTTGTAATAAAGAGGTGAGCCTCCAGACTCCATAGATAGCAAGCTATTACAAAGCCACAAACATAGTGAAGCAGAGAACTGTACTGGCCTGGGGAGGAAGGAGGCTGGAGGGATATATATGGTTAAGAGAAGTCTGAGAGAGACCACACACATACACGTGCTTGCAGTAAAAAAATAAATTTGATTGGGTAAAACAAAAGATGAGAGCCAATTGGGGCAGCAGAAGCTATTTTAAAAAGAAAAAAAAGAGCAAATTTTACTTGTTCCAAATGCATTTGTCACAAGGTCGAATTCAGATCTCAATCTGAAGTAACTCTTCTGGATTCAGCTAGCCGACTGTACCAAGATCAGAATCTGATATGGTACTTTCCAAAGTGCACAAAGAGACAGATGCTCTTTCCAAGAACAGGAGGAAGACGCTGATTGGCTGCTCTCCTCTCACTGGGCTGGTCTAGCGTTACTGTAATAAGACACTTTACCCAGAAAAGAATGTCCACATAACCCAATGGCTGCAAATTAAGAAACCACTTCTTCAGTTACTTTGTAAAAACAAAAGGATTTTACTAGCATGCACAGAACAGCTCTCTGCATTTGTAAGAAGGTTTACTGGCTTGTTTTTAAACAGGGCTCCTGCTTTAGAGCATTAAAAAGATGCATCCCCCAAAAGGCAGCAAGATTACTTCAGCCCCTGAACGTACTCCATTTTCCAGATCAGATCTGCGGAAGGACTTGCTGTGCCTCTCTCCTTCAGTTCTGCACCCATTCGGAGTGTGAAAGAGATGAAGGGTTATTCAAACCAGCAAGGAGAATGAGGTGCAAGGATATGGAACAACTGACAAAACTTTTGGATCTCAACCCAGCTTTGAAAATGATATTCACCAGGGGGAATTGAGCGAGAGCTAGGGAGAGAAAAGTGACCTGAATAAACCACAAATGGGAAGTCTTCATGAGCACTGAAATCACTAGAGAACTAATTAGTTTATCAAGCCAGCAAGGACATATTAAGGCAGGGGTGGGGAATCCTATTCCCTCTCAGGGACCACTTTGAAAATGACTACAAGCTCTGAGGTCCACATAGAAGTTGGGGGCAGGGGTGTGTCACGGGTTGGAGGTCCGCACCCCCACTTTACCAGGTTTTTATGACTCAGTTTCCCCTGCGCACAGCCCTCTTGAATTAGTTTCTCTCTCTGGCTAATTCAAGTCTGCCACAAGAAAACTCCTTTGTCACTCAAGAGCCCGATCCTTCCCGTTTACAGACTCTTTACTCTCTGGGTTTGCAAGAGCTTGAGGGCTCTTGTTGCTCACTTGTGTTCCAATGTTAGACACAGACACTTCTTCATAAAGATAAGAAGTAAGTTTATTGATTACATAAGCAAGGTAGTTGATACAGAGTGGTTACTAGAAATCAAAGGTAAGTATAACGCATTCCTGATCTATACTGTTTGAGTTCCTAAATAAGCATCTTACCCTACCAAGGTCCATAAGTTCTGGTTTCTCTCAGCCCTCAATGTGAGTGACTGGGCACTGGCTTCTTAGTTGGTAAAGAGCAAAATCATGTCTCTCTCCTCATGGTTTCTCCAGCCTGCTGCTAGCAGGCTTTTTGTATGCAGATGTCCAAGACGGCTCTGGGAGAGAACTCCTACAAATCTCTCTCCCCTCTGGAATACCACTCCTTATATCTCCCGGAGGAAACTCCTCGTATCTTCTCCAGGCTTCTAGAATTCCCTTTGTTCTTTTATCAGGTTTCTCTGTCTTTTATACATAGTCAATGGCTACCTGCATTAGCATTGTTAATGTTCCTGGCCATCCGTCTGGGGCCAGGGTTCCCCAAATACACATCGTTGTCTCTCTTTGCATTTCCTGGAGCTTGTCATGTGTTACATCTCTGATCTGGATTTTACAGTTCTCCATTGTAACATTACATACACGTGGAACCTTTTGTATTACATACTTGTCAGACTTGTAGTCTACATGTATTGCAACATTGCATACATGTGGAATGTTTTGCATTACATATTTCCAGACCTGTAGTCTACATGTGGGCCTGTGTTACACATGTGTGACCCTATGTTCATCCGTGACAGGGTGTTTAAGGGTGCACTCAGGAAAAGGAGGGTGCAGATCATAGATCTGTGCCCTACCCTTGTATGCATGCCCTTATCTCTATCCCTTCCTCTGAACTCAATCTTTCAGTGCTTGGGGATTGAAACTGAACCCAGAAGTCATATCCAGGAACTGGACAAACTAGATGCAGGCCATATTTGACCCCCGGGTTTTAGGTTCCCTACACCTGTATTAAGGGATCCTGATTCACTAAAACATTTAGAACACCACTCAAAGTTAAATGTGTACCTCTTTCTTCAGCAAAAGCATTTTTGTACACAACAATGCACAAATCCCTCTGTCAGGTCACAAGACCCAAAATGACCTTCCTTCCTAGTTAGTGAAAGGTCAGTACTAGGGCAGAAACAAGCAGCTAAATTGCTGCTCACACGAAATTTCACCATATCAGGAACCAGGATCAATTTCCCAACCGTTTCCTGATACCGATGTGATTTCTTGATTCTTGTAATATCGCGAGATACCATCCCAATTTACCAACTTTCCGCTTACCATGTACCCTTAATTTACTGCTTGCCGCATTGCTGAGGGTAATGTTTTACTTCCAGGTTTGGCGTTTCTGCATTTCGGAGCCAATCACTGTGCAAATAGCCCATCCCCTAAGCCACCTCTCAGCGCCTCTTAACCTTCACTCCAGTGCCTCCAATCAGAATTGTTGTTCTGTGTTGTTCCCTTTGCTTTGAACAATCTGCAACTGGATTGCAGATTAGTAAAGGAATCTGTGTTCCAACCAATGAGTGACAAGGAAGCACAAGGGAAAATGGAATGCAAGAAATGTGGTATTGTGTTGGTATTACCTCTCAGGATTTGAAATGATGGCAAAGCAGTAAACAGGATCCCAGAAAGTGGCAAGTTAATAAACTGAGAAACAAAATGTCAGTCAAGACATTACTGAGTACCAAGAAGGTTTAGATTTGACTAAGATGGTATCAGGAACTGCAATTTCAATGAGATTTCCTGTTTTGGTGAAATCTCATTTCAGCCCTAGTCAGTATGTTAGTTAAGTCTGTGAGAGTTGGTGTGGCTACAGCTTGGGGCTGGAACATCTGGGCGACTGACTGGGAGGCCAAGTCAAGCCAGTATCTCTCAGGCTCAATGTTTCATCTTTAAAATGGGAATAATACTGATTTACCATGCCAGGATGTTATGAAGATTAATGAAATTCCAGCTGCAACGTGCTTAAATGCCTGCCTATTCATGGAAAAAATGCTATGAAAGAGCTTGGTATTTTTAAGCCTTGTCGAACTTCAAATCTTGCACTGCAGGACACCTAAATTACACACCTGGTGTATGAAAAAAAATGGCAAGGGAATGCTTCTTACTCAGTATTAACATGAGGAAGTTTAGCCCAAAGTTTAGGTTTTGCATTTAAAAAAACAACCCAAAACTTTCTGAAATGTAACCGTATTTTCACAACTCTGTTTACAACTTGAATTAACACAATTATTTGTGTAGATTTTAAAGATTCTTCTGGACAGCTTTACAAATCTAAGTCTGAAAGCCCTATGTTGACACGGAGAACTCAATACTGAAACTGAACTACAAATGAAAATTAGTTGATGGGCCCTTTTTTTCTAATTGGTCCAAGCAGACAGAAATGCAACCAATAAAGAAAATCAATGATGAAAAGTCAATTTAGCTTGCTGAATTCTTTCAGGTAGTCTCGCCATCCTCGTTAAGGCATTTCTACCTCATCTGACGTATGATTTTCTGGGGCGTTCAAAGCAGCAAAATAAACGGAGCCCTGGCTTAACTGATTCAGATTCAGCAAGGATTTGGGCACAATCATGAAAAGCTTAAGCTGTTTGTTCCTAAACAATTTTTAGTTTCACATTCATACAACCTGTAAATGTATTAGCACAGGACGTCTTGTCTTGCTGAATTTTAGGCCACATTCCAACAAACAGACACTTCAAAATAATTACGGCTCACTTCACTTTTACTTCTGAAGTGTTCACACGAACAGAGGGCTATTATTTACTTATTTATTTACATTTATTATCTTGCCCTATCCTCACGGCTCAGGGTGGGTTACAGCACATAAAAGTGTAACAGACATATTAAAAAACAATTAAAATCCCTGACCCCCAACCACCCCAGGCACTATCCCTGCCTACCAAATGACTGGCTAAATTAAACGCTAGCAGTCTCTGAAAGAGTTGTTGTGCAGCTACAAAGTTTTTGAGGAGCAGGAAGAGAGGTCTGTACTTCAGAAAAAATAGTACTTAATCCCTTTGCTTGTTACAAAGTAACTAATTGAAGTAACTCTGACTTCAAGTATCCCTCTGTTGTGCCACGTCCATTAGGGAGAGATTGAGTAACTACTTTGGTTTAGAGCTGCAGAGTAAACATTGCTGAAGTGGAGTCGTTACTTTGATACAACTATCGCAGTAGTTACTTCCGATAACCGCTGTTCGTCGAAATACAGCCCAATATTATAGAGCAAACGCTGGTTACCAATGTGGCCACAATGAGTGAACCATTCATCTCAAAAAGGTCCGACTGCACTCAAGACGTCCCACCACAGATTCTGGAGTGGATCCACATTGTAACTCTGAACTAGTACCTCACTGAAAGGCAGACAAATGAGGCGAATGTGCTTAGCTCTCCAAGGCAGCTCACTAGTTATAAATATTTCACAAACTAATCATCCTTCCATTCCTCCAAGATACTGGGGTGCGAACACATAACATACCCTGAGTGGGGGGGGAGTCACCCTGGCTTGCTTGCCAAACCCTTTTCACACAGCACACCTTCACAATGGACACAGTCATGGCCCTTGCTTCTTGTCCGTTTCCCTTGCTTGGAGGATGATGCACGAGTCTGCAATGAGACTTTACGGTCTATGTTTGATCTTTTTTAAAAAACACAGAGTACAAATGATGAAGGACAGAACATGGCACACATCTATCCTTCATGGGCCCAAGAGGGGTGGATCCAGGCACGTGCAGACTATGTGACCACACAGGGTCCCACTGCTGGGGAGTTTATTCCTGGACCTCAACACAAGTCAGTGTGTGCACCTGTCAAACATTCCTATGCTAGTAGGGGGCCCACCATTTTGCACAACACCCTATTTTCCTAGGATCTGACACTGGGAGCGTTCCATAATTTTTGGCACCAGAAGTGAGTTTGCATCCTGGGGCTCTTAACAAAGGTCTTACTAACTGTGGGCCCAGGTGAAGACCTGCACCGCAAATCCATGTGTGGAACAGCTGCACTCGTCCTGTGTGTAATATAAGCAAACCATTTTCACCTGTCTCTGTGGAATTTGTGGCTTGGATCAGCCCACCTGGCGTTCAAGAGAAACCATCACAGAAAAATTGAAACATGCAGAAACCCGATGCTTTTCAACAAACAGAGTGTGATTGTTAAAATTAAAGCCGTCTAAAATACCGATCTGGGCTTCAAAAGTTCAGAAAGGAATGGCCGTGATCCCACTTTTCTCCTAAATGGCTATCCTGTTTCTACCCCTTTGTCCTCCTCCCCAAAAAGGATTGCAGAACTGACCAAAATGATGATGCCTTGGCTTCATGATCCCAGAGGGCAGCGACTGGGACAACAATTATATCTATTCATTTTCAATATCCTCTTCAAACATTTGCTTGGGCTTTGGCCCAAGCTGTCTTGAGGAAAGAGTTTAGCTGAGATTCCTGTTTTCTGGTTTAAACATGAGTTAGTTGACTATGGAAATTAAATTTTTTTAATTTAATTCAAATTGAAAATCTGACCCAGCTCTATAGATGGTCAAAGATGGAAATTAAAATTTTAAATTCAGAATTCTGAAGTCTCACTATTCATCCTTTTTATTAATTTATTAATTATTATTATTATTATTTGATAGTCTTGATGTTTTTAGAGTTTTTTGTATCATGTTTTTGTAATTAATTGTTTTGCACAATACCTCGCGGTACATGGATTTTAATAAAATAAGTCTGAATAAGTCTATTTTATACTCTATTCTAGTTTAAACATTGTTCCCAGCACAGGACAGGTGAGGCCTTAAATAAAGCAATTCCAAAACTGTTATGAGACCATCTAAAATTATTTGGCCCTGCCTGTGTGGGCACAGCTAAACTGTGTTCTAATCCTACTCTAGAAGAAACTGTGTTAGGCCATGAAGAGGCCAAAGCTTATGGTATATTTCCATACCATGACACTGATATGGGTCTTTTTCAAGGCTGAGCTGTCCAATCAGAGAGTCACGACAATATCACATTGTAACGCCATCCTTTAATGCTATCTTTGGCTAGCAAGATGGAAACAGTGAGAGAGAGAAGAAAAGCAACGTTCCTGCCATTTCTTGTTGACGATACTAGAGCTCAACAATTCATTCAGAACCAAGCGGCTGTATCCAAGAAATTTAGACTTGGCTTAATAAAGGTCTAGGAACAAACTACAATTTCCACAAATTCATTAGACATGAATAACTTCATAGTACTAAACAAAAAAACAGGACAATTTTTCATGACTTACTCTGACTAATAACCAATATTCGAGCAACTGTTAGTCATCATTGGCCAGATAAATCACATGACTTCATTTCTGTTCCCTGATTTGATAAATAAGCAAAGATCTTCTGTCATGCATGTTATTTGTATTTCTGTAGCATTTGGAAGATCTAATCAAGGTCAGAGCTCCACGGTTGTAGGCACTGTACAAACACAGAGTAAGAAACCCTATGCTCTGCCCACAATGACCTTACAATCTAAATAGACAAGATACAAGAACGATGAGAAAAGAGAAATGATATTCTCCCCATTTCCGAGATGGGGAATGGAGACACAAAGACTAAGTAACGTGCTCAAGACCACCCAGGAAATCTTTGGCAAAGTCAGGACTGAACCCTGATCTCTCAAATCCTAGTCTAGAACCATAATTTCTCTTTATTTATACATACAAACCAACTACTTGCATGTGACTGCAAAAGTCACTTTCCATGAGCATTCCGGCTAATAAAAACTCAACTGTACCAACATTTGTGAAAAGTGAACATAAAAGGGGCAGGAGCCTGGCCAAAGTGAACTAAAATACAAGTATTTTCCTTTAAAAGTTAGTTGTATTCAGGCAGCTCTCCAAATACAACATTTACAAAGTTTTCAAAACTTGGAATCACTTCCTAAATTTTGAATTTGAGTTCTTCCCCCATCTCCAAAATAAGGGAGATCCTAGCCTGGGAAACCAGAAACCTGAGGCACGTAGAAATGGCTTTGTTTACTGGATCAGCAGCGGGATCACTGGAAATTCTACAACCATAAATGGTAGAGCCATGTTCTGTTTGTACACTGTACTTAATGAAAATCACCTGGTTTTAAAAACACATGGATCTCCACGCAACACATGGTTCCCTCTTGTCCCCAAACTAAGGGAAGAAATCATGGAGTGTAGGTGAACTCTGAAAAGCTGAAGTTTTTCAACATTTCAGCCCCAACTCTTAGGCCAAGGAAGGAAGGCGTTCTCTGTTCAGGTCCGTGACTGTACAATCTCTGGCTACTCCTCTCACAATGCATAGCTGCACAATTTAGCAGAGGCCTAAGCAAAGGGATTCCAGACTTCAGGAATCCAGCTGTTAGGCCTGCAAGAGCCAAGCTCCCCCCTCCCCACCAGAATCTGCTTCCAATGGCTGCAACTTTGAACTTACCTTCCAAATAGCAGCTGGAGGAGGAGGAAAGTCCTTTCTTCGATTTGCAACCCACCAATTTCAAGCAGATCTCCAACATTTTCATTTGTTGGAGTTCGGCCTCAGCTTATCCGTTTTCTCCCGTTTCCCAAAAACTTCTCTTTCATACACCCGCGCTCGCAATACACAGGCAAAGTTAAGATGTCTAAAAATCCAGCCCACTTAAAACCAGTAACACAATAAACCGGCGTAGCAGATAATCCGTACAGTCCATTGTGTCCATCCCAGAAACCTAACTAGAAGTTTGGTTCCTTCTCATCAACTCTTTTGGTGGGAGAGAGGGGGGAAAAAACAACAACAGGCAGCGTTGGAATCAGTTACTTCTAGCGGCAGCTCCTAAACTCTGCCATTCCTCCCCTCAGTCTCTGTCCGCTAAGCACTTCGTGCAGGCAGAGCTGCTTACGTGAAACTGCCAACAAAGGGCCCCCTTCAGGCTTTGGCTGTCTGACTTCATGACATCAGGCAGGCTAGCGACGCCCACAGCATACTTAACCCCTCATCGTTCCTCTTGTCTACCATGCAGGTCGACTGCAGAATTCTGCTAACGCTGCTGTCCCTTCTCAGCAAATTCCTAAAGGAAGAGCAGCCCATCCTGTTTGCCCTGGGGAGCGGCTTGCTTGGCTTGGGAGCCGGGGGGGGGGGGGGAGTTCTTGAACTTCCTTAGAGTTGAAGGCAACTCAAAACAGAGCAGAGGCTAATTATTATTATTTATGTCCCCTTGCAGGATTATCTGCTGCTTTCCAGCCCCAAAAATGCACAAACAGAGAGCAGACAATGTTCCTGCTTCAAACAGCAATTACATTTCCTCCGTTGCTGGGAACGTTCTGAGCCTCACTCTTGCAGAATACGCACAAAATCATTTGGCACCCATTCACCAGACTGTGCATCGAGGGAGAGGAACAGGAGAGAGTCCCCAAGTCAGGTAATTCTGACATCACTGGGGAATTAGCTGATATCTGTGACCACTGCCTTGCTTGAGGCCTCCCAGTTTTGCATTTTCAGTGCATTTAATCTTTTTGTCAAATTCACAACTGTATCTTAAATGCAGGGCCAACCAGGGGCATAGCTAGGTTGTAGTGGGCCCAGGTGCACAAGACTGAACTGCCTCCCCCCCTCCATTGGTTCCTTATTGCAGAACACAGGGTCAGCCTTACCACGGGGCGGTTAGGGGTGGACGCCCAGGGCCCCACTCCTGATGGGGCCCCACGTCCAGCTCCCAGCCCGAACCCCACAGTAAGGCCAGCCCTGAGGGCGGGGTCCTCGGGATTCAGCTTGCTGCGTCTGACAAGCAGCGGAGGGGGCCAGCAGGAGTGAGTGAGAAGCAGAGGCCCTGCCTCTCCCACACTCCGTGCCCGTCCCCCCCTCCGTTGCCTGTCACAGTCGGCCAGAAGAGGGGGGTTTTGAGGAGGGACTTGAAGGTGTGGAGGGTGGGGGCCAGGCGGACGAGGGCAGGGAGGGAGTTCCAGGCGTGCGGGGCAGCGAGGGAAAAGGGACGAAGGCGGTTGGGGGAGCAGGGGAGGTGTGAGTGAGGGAGGGGATGGAAGAGGAGCAGAGTGCTTGAACAGGGGTTCGGACGGAGATCAGGGAAAAATGTTATAGTGGGAAATATATTTTTCAGTTTTTTCCCTTTATTTCAAAAACCAAATGTCATTTTCAGTTCCTGATTGCACCGATCATCAGCATCAGCAGCACTGGCCATGGAGGAAACAGGCAGGCAGCAGTGCTAGCACAGAATGGGTGGGGGGGCGATACCCAGGGCGACAGGGACAGGTGGTGCAGTATGTCCCTCCCCAAGGGATGCATGGGGCCCCCAGGCTCATGGACCCAAGAGTAGTTGCACCTCCTGTCCCTATCGTAGCTATGCCCCTGAGGCTGACACCAAGTTTTTCATCTTGGTTACAAGGATTTCATTTTATAGCCAGTTATAATAGGAATGTGCAAACAGAACCAGGTTCGGATGTTCAGCCGTTCGGTGGTGCGGGTCGAAGTTTGAGTTCAGATTCGGTGTTCGGTTTGGTAGCGCTTGGTTCGGTCTTTAGTTCGGTGCAATCGGGAACTGAAAATGACATTTGGTTTTTGAAATAAAGGGAACAAACTGAAAAACATATTTCCAACTATAACATTTTTGTTTCTTAATCGATTTTGGTGGGATTTGGGGAGATTGTACCCTTGATGGAGGGCACTACGTGTACCAAAATTCAAAACAATTAGATAAAGGGAACCGATTTCAGAAGCAATCGAATGTTGTGATTTTAATAAAAGCTCCATACACATTCATGGTTACAACTTCTTTATCTTGCATCCAATGTTCATGAAACTTGTGCATATTACGTCCCTCCATATGCTTAATACTTCTGCCAATTTTTAGAAAGAGTGGATAAAGGGTCCCAGGGTATAAGACATTAACCTGAAAATACATTTCCAGCTGTAACATTTTGATATTCTATTCTGTTTACAGGATATTTGGCAAGAATGTATCAAATACCTTTCCCGCCATTTCAGCAAATGTACAGGAGAATTTGATAAAGGGTCCCAATTATATAAGCAATTGATGTTGTCCCCATGAAGATCATTATTCAGATGACTATCAGCATATTCAGTGCCAGTCAGAGGCAGGCACCCTGCATGGCAGGGGGAGAGAGACTGTAGGAGGAAGGATGTGGAGCAACCCCAAAGACTGACAGACACATTCAATGGCCAAACACATTACTGCAAGCTTCTAGCTTTACAGGACCAATTGGTAGTGGCTTCGAGGTGGGCATAGGGGGCGGCCCTGAGGCGGGCATAAGCAACATAACTGGGACTTCTGAGATAGCATCCCAGCAGTCAGGAGACATAGTTTAAACACATCCAGGCTGGCCAATTATCATCACAATCACATCCTGCAGCACTGAGACAGAGGACATAAGAGAATCTCTATTGACTCTTTCCTAAACAGATGCTTCTGACTTCCCAGAAACAAGTGGGGGAGATATGTTGGGATGGTCCCAGCACAGAATGAGGATATCTGGTTGACATTTCTGTTGGCCAATTCGCATCACAAACCAATCTTATACCACAGTGACATAAGAGAATCCCAGGCATAGGCCCCTTCTCTACATATGTTGTACAGGCATATAAAATTGGAACCCTTTATAAAATATTTCTGATATTTGGCAGAGATGATCATGGAAGTGTAATATATAGCCCTGCCAAATTTCATGTACACTGGTTGGACTACAAAGATGTTATAGTCAGACGTACATTTATATGTTAATTGCTTATACCACCAAGACCCTTTTCCCAATCCTTCTGAAATTTGGCAAAGATAGTAAATATGGGAAGGGGTATAAACTGGACAAGTTTCACCTACATTAGATGTGAGGCAAAGATGTTACAGCTAAGAATGTATATGTAGTATATTGCAAAATACAATAATTCAACTGATTATAAAATAGGATTCCTTTATCCGACCGTTTTGAAATTTGGTACACATAATGCTTTCTACTGGAGGTACCGGCACCCCAATTTTCAGCCACATAGCATAAGAAACAAAAATGTTACAGCCAATAATGTGTTTTCCATTGAAACCGATGGAAATTCAATTCTGAACTTACAGAACGCATCCGAACCGAATGTTCAAATTCGAGTTCGGTTCGCACGTTCGGTTCGGTCAACCGAACTATTCGAGTTCGATCCGAACTTCCGAATCACGTTCGCCCATCCCTAAGTTATAATTCCTGTCCTGGCACAACAGTCACCCCCGTCAGTCTGTAAATATGATCCATGAAATAAATTCAGGGATGCAGATTGATCCTATTAAAGTGTAGACTGGTGTGTCATCTAACATGGTCCTATCTCTCTCGCTCAAGTATAAACACAAATGTCTATATTGTTTTCTACCAGATTCACTCTGATTTTTCAGAGTTGGGATCCTCTTTTTAAAAATGTATTTATTGGAACTGCCTCAGGACCCTTGTTTCCATATCAGAACCACCCTGGGACCCCCACTGTCCACTTTGTGGCTTCTGGGGCTTCTGGCTTTGAGGTAGTTGCCTTGCCCAGTGAGCCATCTGGGAGCAGTTAAAGGCTCTGGTCTGAGCAGCCAAATCTCCTCTGCTGGATAGCAACCTGACACACACAGCTTCTGATTGGTTAGGTGTGATCCCTGAAGAGACTGGTCGGTTGAGACTATTTAACTTCCACGTCTCCTGTGTGACTC
Source organism: Sphenodon punctatus (assembly GCA_003113815.1). Taxonomy (NCBI): domain Eukaryota; kingdom Metazoa; phylum Chordata; class Lepidosauria; order Sphenodontia; family Sphenodontidae; genus Sphenodon; species Sphenodon punctatus. Next base: position 792,379 of record QEPC01005805.1, read on the forward strand.
TTGTCAGAGCAACAGATCCTATCCCTGCTTCCTAGGCCTCTGTGTTTGTCTTGCTTATCTCCAGTACTGCTCCAGCCCTGACATCCTTCCAGTCCCTGATCCTAGTCTCAACTACCTCCCAGCCGTGCCTGTTTTCTGGGCCCTGCACTCTAGCCCTCACCTGCATTCTAGCTGTGCCTGCTTTCCAGTCCTGCTCCTAGCCCCAACAGCTTCTTAGCTTTTGGTCCAGTCCCTCAAACAAACTTTCTGATTTCTCACTTCTTGGCTTGCTCCCTGAGTAGTTACTTGATTTAATTTGTTTCTGGTGTTGACTACCTGCCTGCAATCCATCATCATCTTGGCCTGTTCCCCTCCTGATATGGATGACACTGGTACTGACCTTGACATTACGCACACTGGTCCTGGAACCGCCCATGGGCTTCCCGATCCTGAGCGGCTGCTCACGACCTGGCCCTTACAGTCTCCTTTCTCCGAGAACAGCCTTCCCGATACCTATTTCTGATCTCTCAGAATTCCAAACCACAAGCTCAGCATCTATTTCATGGCAACATGGGAAACGAACGTTCCGAGGACCAAGTATCAGCCCACGGGCCTTAACTCTCTTAGGCTGCCTGCCAGTTTCAGCAGGCACTGGAAGACATTTAGTTCAAATTTCCCTAGAGGTCAGAAGTTAAATATCGGGGGTTGCATGGGATGACCCTGAGGTCCCTTCCAACCCTGTAGTTCTACGAGTCTCATAATCCCCAGGTACAGAACCCCCTTCACTATGCAGCAGACAGAAAACAGATCATACATCGGATTGTATTTTGCTAATAAGTTTAGAACTATTTCCTTTCAACAGATTACACAGGCAAATGTCACCACAGAGTATGAGAGCAGCAATGTTTCAAATATTATATGCAAAATGCCCTTGCCGAGTAGCAATTACCTCATGCTCCATTTCTTATGTCTCTTTATAGCCTCTGCTATACTCAAGCAATGTTTGCTTCTCAAACAGTAAGCAGTTATTTCTTGCACTAGAGCAGGGGTGGACCACTTTGAAAATTAGTACAAGCTACAAGGGCCACGTAGAAGCTGGGGGCAGGAGTGCAAAAGGGGTGCACTCAGGATGAGGGGAGGAAGATCCAGATCATGATTCTTTGCCAAGGATAGATCCCTTTCCTTGTGTGCATATCCTCATCTCTGTTCCCTTTCCACCAAGCTCAATCTTTCAGTCCTTTGAGGGTAGGAACTAAATCCAGGGGGCAGACTAAAGAACCGGAAAGGGGGTAAATAAAAACTAACTGTGAACTGCATTTGGCCCTGGGTCTAAGGTTCTCCACCCATGCAAGAGAGTGAAAGGCTATTTAACTAGCTCCCCTTGTGTAGAAGAATCAAGTAATAACGGCCAAATTTCGGTCTACCAGTGACAAGTGAGTTCATGAGGTAAGGACTTCAATGGGGTCCTTCTATGCTCCTTTCCAGTGCAACTGACCATGGAATGTGAATGTGGGTGGCTGGTAGCAGGGCTGAAAATTAGCTGTTTGCTACTCAAGGAAGATGTTTCAAAGAGTTGCTACTAGACCAGTTGCCACTTGACCAATATTTCATCCACAATCAAAACCCCATCCTAACTCTTTACAGAAAGCCCTGCAGGACAACAAACACAGCATGCCTTCATTTTTTGCTTATGTGTGTGTTCCCTGCTCTTAAGTTAAACGTGGAGGAACGTTTTATGTTTATTTTGGCATGGGTTGGATGATTGGACTGTTCTTGTCCCCGACAGTTTCAAACACTTAATACTTCAGGGGAAACTGCATGCCTCCAACATCTAAAAAGTGTGTATTTAACCCAGCAAACGCAGACTCCAATTTCTCCTTGTATCTCAGTTTATTTATTTATTTATTTAATATATTGGGACTCATGTGGGTGCAATTCTCCAGGAACAGAACACAGCTTATGAAGGAATCACCAGTCTCTCAATCAAGAGCATTTTCAGAACTGCAATAAAAGAATATTCAAGTTTCTTAAAAGATACCACATGTGATTCCTAGGATAAAACCAGTCTTGACATGATCACTTAGCACTTGCATAATGCGTCCAACAGTAAGACAATGTTCATGCTAGCATGCTAACTTTCCCGAGATAATTTACTCTGTGACATGTTTGCCTGGGCTTCTGCATTCTGGGGTGGCTCTATCACCATAATGCAGGACTAATCCCTGATTTATAAAGAGTGAGTAACAGCCGTAAGTGATCTGTAGCACAAACTACCCCTCAGTAACATGCAAATCACTGAACATCTTATGAATGCTTGGGCAGCTACAAGGCCAGAGGTAGATGTCAAAGGATGTTAACAAAGACTGAAACTTCTGCAGAGAGGGTAAATATATGGCATAGAGTTTCTCCAGAGTCAGAGACAGAAACCCACTTCTCTTCTCATTCTGTAGGGCACATACACCCACAGCACAGCACCAGTGCTCCAAAAGAAACTTGAAGCCTATACTTACCTACTGGCTCTTTATTTTCTCTCGATTTATTTATTTGAACCTTCCCCCAAAGCTCATATATATATATTGGGGGCCTAGGGAATGTCTGTGTCTGGGTTAGTGCAGGATTTGGAGCTGGAAGACCCAAGTTCAAATCTCAGCTCAGCCAAGGACTTGCTGGCTTGCCGTACTGTTAACTGTGTTTTCCCCATTGGCACCAAAAAGGAAAAACTACAGGACACAGGGTGTTGGCTTTTTTTGTTTCGTACCTAGCGAAGTACAGCTCTTTTTTCAATTTCAGTTCCAAATCTTTTCCCACTGAAGTCAATACGAAAGGGAAACAAAGTGAACTGGGTCCATGACTGAAAGCCCCCATCCCTAACCCCCACCACTACATGGGGTCCAACCTCCCCCACCCCCATTCACCGGGGCCCACTACCGGTCTCGGAGGGGAGGATCTGTGTTCCTAACATCCCCACTCCACCACCACCACCACCCCGGACCCTGCCAGCTGGCATGTGTACTTACAGGCCTCGGAGGATGGAGGTAAGGACCCGCAAGCGTGCTGTTGCTATGGGGAGGCCCTCTTGGCAGGCCCCATCGGTGCAGTCTGCTGCCGTGCTCGGCAGCGTGCATGTGCAAAACAGCTACTAGGACCGTTTTGCAAATGTACATAATGGCAGCAGCCAAAATGACGTAACCGCCATTTTGGTTAAGGGTGGCTGCCATTTTGTGCATGCACCCAGGCCGCCTTTATCCAAAATGGCAGCAATGTCATTCTGGCCACCGCCATTTTGGCTAAGGACAGCTGTCATTTTGCGCATGTGCGCTGTCAAGCACGGGAGCCAGCAGCACACTGCGGCTGATGCGGCCTGGCAGGAGCCCCCACCCCCCCAGCAGCAGCATGCCACAGGATCCCCACCCCATCCTCCCAGGCCGATAAGTAAACATGCTGGTTTCAGCTGTTTTGGACAAAACCAAAATTCCCATCCCTAGGGAAAACACACGAGAATACAGGTTCCTGGCCTTATTCAAATGACTCTTTCGGCTTGGGCTCCCCATCCCTAAAATGGGAATTGCTGCACAATCTACTTATCTCACATGCTGCTGAAAGGTATTAATGAAATAGTGAATGGAAAGTAGATTGCACATTAAGCACTGTGTTAAGTCGGGGGTAGGAAAACCTCTCTCTCCCAGGAGACGCTTTGAAAATGAGCACAAATTCTGAGGGCCCCACAGAAGGTGGGGGTAGGGGTGACTCGGGAAGAGAAGGATCCAGATCATGGATCTGTCCCCACTCCTTGTCATCTCTACTCCCTTCCTCTGAGCTCAGTCATTCAGTGCTTGGGAATAGGAACAGGATCCAGGGGTCAGATCCAAGAAATGGAAAGGGGCCAAATAAAAACTGACCACATTTGGCCCCCTCTGTATGAATTTTCCGACCTCTGATGTAAGGGATAACTACTATTATGAGTGTTGCTGTTGAAAGCAGGTGGGATTGCAAAGGAAAGGGTTAAATATAAGGCTTATGCAAAACAAAGTGGTCCAGTTATTATGTGAACATGACAGGAGGAGGACCAGTCTTAGGGAGATGTGATCACAACAACAGACCAGAACCACGTGTTATAGTTGGTTATTTTGAGTTATTGTACTTTCCATGTCATGAAGTTTCTCTAACGTTACAGATGCAGGAATGCAGAATTCCAGAGGAATTCCAGAGGAATTACCAAGACCGACCCAGGAAGATTCAACACACTCATTATGAATAAGGTTAACACAATGAATGCCAATGGAATGAATAAGAATTACAGTTATTATTTAAAGTGGTTCGCACTTGATGATCTCCTGCCAGCATTTGAATTCTCTTGATTCCCCTCCTTAGAAACAGGCAATGGTTACATCAACACTTCAATACACTTCAGAAGAGTGAGTGTTCAGTTCCCAAGGACTAGAAATCTGAAAACTTCAAATGGGTGGGTCTATTCAGGCTTTCAAAGTCACTTCTTACTAAGCTTCCATGTCAAGATTACAGACATTTCCACCTAGCACAGTCCTTTCAGCTGGTGAATGCAGTACGAGCTTGTGCTCATATGTGCTTGGATAATCCTTGCCATTATCCCTATTACTCACGAATATCACAATAAAGTAGCTTGTAGGCACTTCAGGGCAGAGACCCTTTCTTTTTATTTCACTCTCTGCTGCATAAACTACTATCATATGGACGTCATTTTACACAGTTCATTTCCAGGCTGAGCCCCTATTAACCCTTTAGGTCCATATTTATTTTATATTATTATTATTATTATCATTATTATTATAAACATTTATATAGCGCCAGCCATGTGCCTGGCGCTGTACAGAACATAGAAATAGACGCGGTCCCTGCCTGTGGCTTACAATCTAAAAGACAAGGAGGGGGAGACAGGGAGAGGGGACAGTGGGAGAGACAGGGGAGAAGACAAACAAACATTCAGGCGGATGCGAAGTCTCAGGTGCGTGTGCTTGGCTTGGTTACAATCAGGTTGGTTGCAGCAGTCTGCAGAGGAGGGCAGACAGTAAGTATATGGGGAACGACTAGCAGGCATTGGGAAAGGCGGCGAGGAAAAAGTGGGTCTTGAGGAGGGATTTGAAGGAGCGGAGGGAGGGGGCAAGGCGGATGTGGGTAGGGAGGGAGTTCCAGGCATGGGGGGCAGCGAGGGAGAAGGGTCGAAGGCGGTTAGGTGAGCAGGAGAAACGAGGGAGAGTGAGGGAGGGGACAGAGGAAGAGCGGAGAGCGCGTGCAGGAGTGCGTAGGGAGATTAGGTCCGAGAGGTAAGGGGGAGCTTGGTTGTGGAGTGTTTTGAACGTGAAAACCAGGAGTTTAAACAGGATACGTTCAGGAAGGGGGAGCCAGTGAAGAGAGAAGAGGAGAGGCTGCACATGGTCGAAGCGACGGGCAGAGTGAATGACCTTGGCAGCAGAGTTTTGGATTGCGATAAGGGGGGACAGGTGAGAGCGAGGGAGGCCAGCAAGGAGGAGGTTGCAGTAATCGAGGCGAGAGATAACCATGGCATGAACAAGGGTTTTGGCCGAGGAGGTAGAGAGAAAGGGGCGGATCCGAGCAATGTTATGGAGGGCGAATTGGCAGGATTTGGCAACAGGGTCAATGCAAGGTTTAAAAGAGAGGTGCGTGCCAAGGATGAAGCCCAAGCTACAGGCTTGGAGAACAGGATGGATGGTGACTCCATCAATGCAGATGGGCAGGTTAGAGGGAGAGTCTCCACCCCCAAGGTGTGAGAGAGGCATGAGAGATGGGGTCGGTGGGGGTTGAGCGTTGGGATGGGGTTATTTATATCTGTCTTTTACTTGTATTTGGTGGATATGTGGTGTGGTGCTCAGAGCTGCATGGATTGGGTGGGATATAAATCCCAAGATTTAGGTACCCATTCTTCCAGAAGACAATGCAGAATGCCCAGCACACATGTGCATGATGGCAGTCACAGGAGACTCAGGCTTCATAAGCAGGATCTTGGCATGATCCCACTCTTAACAGCAGATGGAGTGAATTTTGCCTCTGACCACATTAACAGGAGACAGACTGCTTTTCACCAATCTTTTAGCATGCAGCTGAGTTTTATTTTAAAATCCCTTTACAAAATAAACAAAGCAGCTACTGCGACCCCAGAGCTTAATTTATATATTTTTTTGAAAGGTGCGTAGAAAAGCATCTGGGTGGAGATGGGCAGCTGTTAGAGAAGCAGCATAATCTAGTGGCTGAACCATAAGACGGAGTCCAAAGAATGAGATGCTAAAACCAGCTTTCATTCAGATTCTCAGTGCCTCAGTCCACCTCCCCCGCCGCACAGCAAATTAAGCTAACAATTATCTCCTTCACAGGCATATTAAAGTGGATTAATCATGGTAAAGCCCTTTGCAACTGCTGCATGGATGATCAGAAGTAAAGAAGTTAAATAATAATCTTCATCTTAACATGTCTTAAATCCATCCTTATGCCAATGCAATGGGAAAAGATGTTCTATATAGATTTTAAGATCCGAAGTGAACACTCAGATCATCTAGTCTGACCTCCTGTATAGCACAGGACACATGAATTACTGGCCCTGGTCTTTGTTGCGTGGTAACAGGATTCTGTATCTTGGTGATTAAACAGGTGAGCCTGTCTATACAAGGCGGGGCTAAACTGCATTAGAACACAGTCAGAGCATTGCAATGCGAGACTAAGCTACAAGGGAATGGAGACTTTTGCAGAGTACATGAGGGCTGTAATGTAGCTTTATAACATAATTCTAACACTGTCTCCAGACCAGAGAGAAGTGACTGTCCTTATTGATTAAGCAACTCCCTGTAAGCAAGCACCAGGAGTGAGGAACCTTTTTCTTCCTGGGGGCCAAGCTTGAAAATTAGTACAAATTCCATGGGCAGAATGGGAGTGGGAATGCTTGTGGAATGTGTACTTAGGCTGGGGGAAGGAAAGGGACGGTCCAGATTGTGGATCTATGCTATTAACCCATCCCCCTATCCTTAAGTGCATGACCTCATCTTCACTCCCTTGCTCTGAGTTCACTCTTTCAGCACCTGTGGATAGGGACTGGATTCACAGAACGAATCTAGGACTTTGAAAGGGGTCAAATAAAAACCAGTCATGTGCCAGATTTGGCTCAAGGGCCAGAGGGTTAGGGTTCCCTCACACCCAGAACTGCTTTTTTGAATTCCTCAAAAGTCAATGCTTGATTTTCCTACAGCTTTGTGTTGTACAGATGTGTACATCTCTTGCTTTCTCGGGGATTTTGGGTATCACCAGATTGATCCACAAGTCATCTGGAATCTTTTCTCGTTGAAAGATGTGCTGGGCAGTTGTGAAAAATTTATCAATGCATTCACTTTCTTTGTATAGGGGCAAAAGTGTTGAACAGTCTCTGATCAGCTGTCTTCTGTCTTTTTCTTGGGTGCTTCCAGAGGGTAGTGTGGGTTGGATTCCTGCATCTACCTGCATTTTGAGGAGTTCCAGTTGATGTTTCCTCTCTCTCTCTCTCTCTCTCTCTCTCTCCTCTGCTTGCATTTTCTCAAGTCTGAGCTCATGTTCCATTCATTCTCAGTCCGACTATCTCGAGTTCAGGGTTTGAGTCTTGTCCCCCTGGTTGCCGGTCAGTTGGAAGGGGGTTTTGAGGCACGTTTGGCAGCGCATCTCCATCTCCTGGTTGCTGGGCGGGTGGAGAGGGGTTTGGAGGAGGATTTGCTGCCCCCGTTCCATTCCCATCCGTTCCATTCGTGCTCATTTCAAATTCTTGTATCAGCTGTTTCAGTTGCTGTTTAGTTTTCCCTTCTGCTTCGAGACCCCTCTTTCGGGCTTCCCTGCTCAGCTCTGACCTTCTCAGGTGATGAAAGTGCTTTGGGAGCCCTATTTTGTTTACTGTCCCTGGCCCGAACCTAAAGCTAAAACAACAAACTCAGCGCACTCTGCTCAAGGATCTGCTTATTCCACTCTCTCAGAGCTGAGTTCCTGACTCCTGGGGCTTTCAGTCTCTGCAGGTATGGGATTTACTCCCCTCAGAGGATTCCAGTCACCTGGCAGTGCTCCTCTACTTTCTACACATTGGTCCACAAGCTGAGCGTGACCCTTTTCGTTGGGCACCAACTGTCACTGGTTGGAGGTCCACACACCCACTTTACCGGGTTTGAGTGACTCAGTTTCCTCAGTTTTCCCTTTGTCACTCAAGGACCCGAACCTTCCCATTTAGACTCTTTAATCTCTGGGTTCGCAAGAGCTTGAGAACTCTTGTTGCTCACTTGTGTTCCAATGTTAGATACAGACACTTCTTCATAAAGATAACTAGTAAGTTTATTGATTACATAAGCAAGATAGTTGATACAGAGTGGTTACTAGAAATCAAAAGCAAATATAATGCATTCCTGATCTATACTGGTTGAGTTCCTAAATAAGCATCTTACCCTACCAAGGTCCATAAGCTCTTCTCAGTCCTTGATGTAAGCGACTGGGTCTTCAGTCTTAGAGTTGCTAGAGAGCAAAGCCCTGTCTCTCAGTTCATGGTTCAGCTCAGCCCTCCTGGCCGCAAGATGGTGAGTGAGTTCCCTATAGTCACTGTCCCCTCTGGGGTACAACTCCTTATCTCCGTATCTTCTCGAGGCTTCTAGAATTCCTTTTGTTGTTGCTATCAGCTTTCTGTGACTCTTGCACGTAGGCAATGGCTGCCTGCATTAGCATATAAATGTTTCTGGCCACCCATTTGGGGCGAATCAACAAACTGTCTTTCCATTTCCTGGAACTTGGTCAAGTGTCACAGTCCTGATTTGGGTTTTACAGTTTTCACTTGTAACATTACATACACGTAGAACCTTTTGCTTTACCTATTTACCAGACTTGTAGTCTACATGTAGGCCCGTGTTACACGTGTGTGACCCTATGTTCCTCCGTGAAACACACCCTGTTTTAAACAATTGCTGCTAGCATAGTTTTGCTCCCCATGCAAAGGGACCATTATATCCTTTGTCCAGGATCTTCCAGCCTTCTCTGATAAGAGGCCCCCTTCAGATTCCTCTTGGAGTCGATGGCATGGAGAACCTGAAATCAGTAAATTCTGTCTAAAGACACAATCAGTCCCATGCAGTGCAGGAAAATTTTATGCTGACCAAATTTTAAACTATCTTGCAATGAATAAAATTGCAGTGTGCTATGCATATTAAGTAACAAGAGCTTCACTTATGCCTGCCAAGAAAATCACTATACACATATATAGACTGGGTTCAGTGTGATCAGAAGGGTTAAACCTACTGTATATCCCAGAACCTGCCAGTTAAGTCATCTCCAGATTTAAACTGCCTCTTGACTCAACTGCCTTCTAATTGCTCATTGACACTGTGTTACAACACAACCCCATATCCTGAGAGACTATCGGTTTTCAAGCCTGCTCAGACAGTCTCTTTACCACACAGTTGCATTGCAACACATGAAGTCAATTATATCTCCAGACACCTTGACGTTTAATTAGGAATACCTGTCACCTGACACAGGCAGCATGCAAGAAAAAGATGTTTTCACTGTTGTCACAGTGAGCATTAGATTGCCCCAGCGTTTGCAATTTGATCAAGTGCCGGTCCAGTTTAGGTGTCCAAGTCTGACTAAACTGGAAATGGGCATCCAGCATCTTGAAAATCCAAACCTACAACAGATGATCGGGAGAAACATCCTGAGTACTAAAAAACACAATGGGCACTCCAATTCCTGGAGTTCATGTCACATGCTAGCTGACTAGCTACATTACATGCCTGAGGAAGGGCCCCTGTGTGGCCCAAACGTTTGCTCATTTTCACCAACAACAGTTGGTCCAATAAAAGATATCATTCAAACCACCTTGTCTCCATGCTAGCTGGAACTTGGGTCTTCCAGCTCCAAATCCTGCACTGGGACTGCACTAAGCCAGACACTGAACCAAACCCAGGAGCCTCCCTGAGTGAAGCATTTCCCCTAGGGTTTAATTAGAAATGACTGTCGCAACAGACAAGTCCAGCTGCAGGAAAAGATAATTACTATATTGAAAAGCTTATGTTTTATACTGTTACTAATGAGCTGGTAGCATAGTTGCACGGCCAACTAGATCCCTCCTGAAACCTTACTCTCTTTCTATAGTTCCACACTACAATTATTTGTTCTGCTGTCAGTAAATCCAGAACTATCTAAGTGCCATTCTTTGGCTAAGCACACATTGGCCTTGTCTACTAGTATTTACTCCTGAAATAGTGCAGTTGAACCAGTGGTGGCAACAGCGTTAAGTTCTAGAATACGCAGGGCTCCATGCTTTGACCGTTATGTCGCAAAATCATTGTCAGATTAACCTTTTGCCACCAACTTTGGAGCCTGCTTATCCATCATGTCTAGTTTCAAATCAGCCTTGTCTGTTCTGCCATGGATGCCAGTAGCACATTTAGACAGCTCTGTTTCCCTCTATGGTGTCCCATACGTGGGGGCACTATTTCTGAGCTCATCTACAAAGTCAATTTAGATTAGGGGTGGGGTACTTCAGGTTCTAGGCAAGTCTTTCCGTGTGGCCCCTTTTCAGTTCCTGCATTTGGCCTTTGGATCCAGTTCCTACCACCAACCACTGAAAAACTGAGCTCAGCATAAGGGAGCAGAGATGATAATAAAATAAATAATAATAATAATAATAATAATAATAAAATTAATAATAATAATAATAATAAAATAAATAATAGTTTATTAACTTGACCATAGGTCATTGTCAACATAACAAAAATCACTATATAGATAGATAGATAGATAGATAGATAGATATATTCAGGCAGCAATAGCTGCCTGAAACTTAAATGCACAACCACTCTCCATTATAAACAAGGGACTGCTGAACCCCCAAATTTGAGGTAACCACTTGAGCTACATTGCTGAAAATTTATCCATGGCTATACGTTGTGAGGACCATCATATGCACAAAGCTTGAAGAAGATCCATCAGGAAAATAAAATGTTATGACTGTTTTAACGTTAATTGGTTGTGGTCAAAATGCAGTGTCCTCACGATTTTGATTCATTCATATCTCCTCCCCCTGGATGAGTTGAGTCCCCAAACTTCACAGGATTGGCACATGAGATCAACAGCAGCAGCTTCTGAAATATGATATTGATAGGTGCAGCCAAACCTGAGATATTAATGATTAGAAAATTAGTTCTGCAGCCTTGCACATGCGCACTTGAGCTCCTCTCCCCTGTCGGAGAGCCGGGGAAGCGGAACTCTGTAAACACTGACTATTGTAGTCTCCCCCATGGCTTGTGCACTGTGCTGGAAGGCAAGCATACCTGCTCCACCCCCACGGCCCTGCCCTCGCTTGCCTCCCCCCCCAGCAAAGCAGAGTCAGAACAGCTTGCTGGGGCCGGAGCCAGCACAGCCCTGCAGTTGCATGGTTCGGCAGCAGGCTGCAGCCAGCTTCTCCCCCAATAAGGGGCTGGGAGATACGGCTGTTTACAAACAGCTCTTCCCCAGTGCTGATCAGAAGGTTACTATCTTGTAAAGAAGGTTCTTCGACATGGCTCCCAACATTCTCACAACTGGGTTATGCATGCTCATCCTATCCAAATAACGGACTGCATGATGGTCTCGAGCTCCTCTAATATAAAAAGCACTGACTCTCCCCCTCAGAATGACAGTTCCTTTCAACCCTTTCTAGAAATATAAGAAAAAAATTCCATGCGGGCTGGAAGGGTGGGTGTTGTGAGAATGTTCGAAGTCATCTCAAAGAACCTTGTTTACAAGGTAGCAACCTTCTGTTCTTCAAGTGGCTTCTCACATGCTATTTTTACATGGCTCCGCCGGATGGCGGGTCTGTGGGCACGCCAGTGCATGGACGGGGCATGCACACGGCTGCACGCGCATCCCCACGCACCTCCCACTCATCCACACCCACGGAGTAACCGCCGTTTCCCCTAGTTGCTCCGTGCATGGGGACAAGTGTGGGGTGCGTGGGGATGCGTGTTAGGCAGGCGCGCATGCACCCCCACTCACCATGGATGAGCAACGTATGGAGTGGAAGGTTTTTTGAATTGTAATTGTACTGAGTTTGTGGTTTTTTTTGTATTTTAAGAAAACTCTTGTGCATTTAAGGGTTTTTTAAACTGTTAAGTTTTTTGTTTTGGTTTATATAGATGAAGGAAGGGGAAACAGAGGGAGAGACAAGGAGTGTAAGCCTGATGAAGATGCAAGGTCTCAGGTGCATGTACATGGCTTGGTTACATTGGGTAACGAGATGGGGGTATTCACACAAGGATAGAGGACAAATCCATGGCAGAGATCCATGATCTAGGCCCTCCTTTTCTTGAGTGCACCCTCGCCCCCAACTTCTATGTAGCCTTTGGAATTTGTACTAATTTTCAAAGAGGCACCCCAGGAGGGAAAATGCTCCCCACACCTAACCTACCATACCTTTCTGCCCTCAGTGCCTGTTCTGGGAACTTCTGTCCTGCTCTGTTACCTTCCTTACCTGCCCCCGAGTCTCCTGTTACCTAAACCATGTTTGCTTTTTTGCTTATGCTATCCCCTATGCCTGGCACTCCCTCCTTGAATGTGCACACTCTGGTCCCTCTCTCTCAACCCCTCCTCCGTCAGATGTCTCCTAGCTTTCCTCTTCCCCTTCAGGCTTTTCCTAGCTCCTCCTCATTCCCACACAGACTGATCATTTATGCTTTTCTTTATGCTGTCTCATGCTTTCAGGATCCCCCTTCCTCCTTTGTAACTAAAGCTAAACCCGTGCACACCTGCAGCTCCTCCGCTTCATGGACATGTCCCTGTCTCTCCCTAGGTTCCCTTCCCTTGTCTTGTCTAGATTGTAAGCCACTAACTTGGCAGCACAAGGATCTGTGTCTAATCTAGGGATGGGAAATTGGAATCAGAATAAAATTGAAATCGGATTCAAATTGCTTTGGATTTGAATCTGATCTGAATCAGAATTGGCTCATATTTTCCCTCCATTGAAGTCAATGGGAAACCAAACCTATTGATTCCAATTTGCAATGAAAAAGGTATCTGTTCTTGCGCCAGAACCGGATTCATCAGAATCAATCCAAAGCAATAAAAGTCAGGTGAGTTGGATTAATCTGATTCTGATTTTCCCATCCCTAGTCTAATTATGACTGTTAGCACCAGGCACATTGCTGGCGCTATATCGATAATGTAGATAAAAATACATATACATGATCAAGATAGAGATAATAAATACTAATAGAGAGGGACCCACGTTAACTGTATTTTCCCCACTGGTGGTAATGGGGGAAATGCAGAGAACATAGGCCCTGCTAATAAGATAACAAGATTTCTTGATACCAGGATTTATGATGATTTAAAAAATGGGTTTTGTTTGTATTCTATTTTAAAATATGTTCTCAAACATCCTACTGACCCCTCTTCCTGGATGTTACATAAGAACACAAGTGCCATACTGTGTCAGACCAATGGCCCATCAAGCCCAGCATCCTGTCTCCAACAGTGGCCAATCTCTTTCTCTTGGAAGAAGTACCCAACAGGTCACAATGGGTAATCCATTCCCTGTTGTTCTAGCCCCCAAGAGGTTACATTCCCAAAACTTACTTGGCTAATAGCCATTACTGGACCTATCCTCCAAGAACGTATCCATTTTCTTTTTAAAACTAGCTACACAACCGGCCATGACCACTTTCTCTGGCAGTAAGTTCCACAAATTAATTGTGTGCTGAGTGAAAAAACACTTTCTCTTATTTGTTTTAAATCCACTACTAGTTAATTTCATGGAGTGTCCCCTTGTTCTGGTACTCTTAAAGAGGGTAAATAACCACTCCCTATTTACGTGTTCCTTGCCACTCATGATTTTATGAACTTCTATCATATCCCCTCCCAGTCATCTCTTCTCCAAGCTGAAGAGCCTTAAACCTATCAAGCCTCTCCTCATATGGGAGCCGTTCCATACCCTTGACCATTTTGTTGCCCTTCTCTGTACTTTTTCTAGTTCTACTATGTCTTTTCTTGAGATGGGGCAACCAGAACTGCACACAATACTCCAGTTGCGGTCATAACATAGATCTATATAGAGACATTATGATATTTTCAGTTTTATTCTCTATCCCTTTCTGAATGATTCCTAACATCCTGTTTGCTTTTTTGACTGCCGCTGCACACTGAGTTTAAGATTTCAATGAACTGTCCACAATGACTCCGAGATCCCACTTGTTAACTCCTCATTTAGAACCCAGCATTACATACATATGGTTTGGGTTATTTTTCTCTATGTGCATCACTTTGCACTTGTCCACATTAAATTTCATCTACCATTTGGATGCCCGTCACCCAGTCTTGGAAGATCCTCCTGCAATTGTTCACAGTCTGCTTGGGTTTTAATTACCCACAGAGCAATGGGCTTGTCCGTGGGTGGAGATGGGTGTGCTCTGTGGGTGGGTGATGGGTGGAGGCGGGTGCAGTGCGAGAGAGCTCGCACACCCCCACCCATCCCCCGCAGGATTCACATGGGCGCCTCTACCCGTCTCCATGCAGCAAAACTGCGTGGAGATGGGTGGGGGCGTCTCGTGTGAAAAGGGTCCATGATGGAACACTCCCTCTTATCCCATGAGTTTAATTTCCTCAAGAATCTCTCATGAGGGACCTTATCGAACACTTTCTGAAAGTCCATACACTACATCCACCGGCTCATCCCTATCCACATGCTTATTTACACCCTCAAAGAATTCCAATAGGTTAGTGAGGCATGACTTCCCTTTCCTAAAACTCTTCCCCATTAAGCTATGCTTCTCAATATGCTCAGTAATTTTGTTCTTAACAACCATTAACCCTTGTTTTCCTATTGAAAAGCAGTGCATTGGGAATGGGAATGGGAATACATAAGAACAGATCAAAACCACAAAGAGACATAAGGAGATGCATCCAGACTTCTTCTATGAAAGGAGTGAGGAACTAAAGAGAATCCAACATGGAAATCAAGCACAGCAAGCTGGTCAATTGAAAAACAGAAAAAGCTTTTGCAGCCCAGCATGCACATTTGTTGCTTATTCTCCTTGATCTAGCAGATGTTTGTTATTTGCTCTCTTCACAACTGAAGGAGTCAGTAGACAAATGGCAGGATTACAGACACTGGGCTGTTAAACTATCTCAAAATTCCTTTCAAGAAACATGCCAGTATCCTTGTTTTCAAGGTGGGGGCAAAAGGAAGGGGGAGTGTGTGTGCACGGGAGAGGGTCAGTGAAGCCTAAAACTCACAAAGTCAAGTCACTACCACATGACACTCTGAAGTTAGAATGGAGGATAGGTAATTTGCAAGAAAGAAACCTGCCTTGTACATCTGAAGTTTGGAAGGTTAAATCCACAAGCCTTTTCACGTCGACTAAAAGCCTTTCATGCCCTTCCTCTAAAGCACTTGTAGACAAAGAAATAGAAAAGGAGCTTTTTTAAATTTCTGGTATTAAGATGGAAGTACTGTAGTCCTGGAGAGAGAGAGTCCCCCCTNCTTGCTACATACAGACTTTCCATGTTTGATTATTCTGTACGATAAACTGCTGAGAAGAAAGTACAGGTTGGGGAAGAAGGGAGAAGAGTCAATTATGGATAATGTGAAGTATTATTTCTAGGTTGGTGATTTTAGCTCTGTATTCTAAATATCTGTAGCCAGAACACAGGATGGACAAAATGTAGTTAAATAACCAGGACAAAGTACAGTATAACTTCAGTAGAACAAATTCTCATGGGACTATAGAATTTACCCCATCAGGGTGTTCACTATTAACAGGGTTTGGCAATATTCACAGAAAGAAATGGTTCTTGGGATTTTAGGTTGTTTTAACAGGGTTAAGTTTGCACGTTATTTGTTATAACAAGGTTCCACTAATACAGGAATGCATTCAGCACAAGCTCCTGGTCTTCACCTTCAAGGCTCTGCATGGCCTTGCTCCCCCATCTCTCTCCATTCTTGTATCCCACCACACTCCTGCCCGGATGCCCCCACCCTCGCCTGCTCGCGAACCCCTTGTTCCTCTAAACATCTCCGCCCCTTCTCCCTTGCTGCCCCTCATGCCTGGAACTCCCTCCCTGGATACATTAAATCCCTCCTGAAAACCCACCTCTTCTGCCAGGCCTTCCTTCCCTAGCTTGTCACGAGTGATACTGCATCCTTTCCCCTTCACTCAGAACCTAATTCCCTGTAACTAAGTGAAGCACGTGCGCTTGCAACTTCTCAACCTCATGAATGTACTCGTGTCTTTCCTGATGTTTACCTCTCCCTCGTATCCCCCTCCCTTGTGTCTCAGATTGTAAGCCACTACGGGGTAGGGCCCTGTCTCTGACTGTGAACTGAACAGTGCCAGGTACATTGCTGGTGCTAAATAAATAAATAAATGTCAGACAATGAGAAGCAATTGCACTTTCCATTTTTTTAAAAAAGGGAACATGGAAGAGTTACTTTGAAGTAAGTCCATTCAAAACTGATCACTTCACATGAGGAGGACGTAAAATTCTGTTCCATTTAGCACATCAGCACAGAGTCGCTACTGGTAAAAGTCTGGCCGATTCTTGGTGGAAAGGAAGTAGTTAATTTCTCCTTTGGAGAGCAGAAAAGTCTGCCAAAGCAGAACACCAGGCCTGAGTGATCAAATTACATGTGAGGAGGGGGTGGAGGAGGAGGAAGAAGAAGAAGGAAGAAGAAGAAGAGAAAACAAGTATTCTGAACCTCTGCCACAGCATTAAGCCCAGCAGGAATTAGGGAAAACTTGGAGGAACCAATATTTATTCAAGCTATCACCAGGGCAGTTGGAACAGACTGTAGATGTATATACTCGTTATTCAAATCTGTCCAAATGTATAGGAAAGCCACAGGTGGCACAGAACATTTATTTTCTAACTGAATCTGGGACTGAAAACTATTGTTAAAATATCACTAGAGAAAAATGGAGCGAGCCGCTGGGTCACCCTTCTCTCCAACACAACCACATTTAATTGCAAACCATTTTTTCCTGACGGTTAAAAGCATACACAGACTCAAGAGAAAAAGAAACCCAGCAGAGTGTTCCGCTGTGGGTTTGCCCAAAGACACTGTTACCGTGTAAGAGATGGATCTCAGACGGATCTCTTTTATTGGACCTACTTTTGTTGATGAGAATATGCAGGGCTTTGGGGCACTTCTCTGGCATGAAACATGTCAGAACTATATCATGTATACACACAAGAGTTCAGAGAAGCAAGAGCAGGGGGAGGGAACCAATGAGCAAGAGAAGGTTAATAAGGATGAGGCAGCCAGGCCTAAACAGCAACCGAGGAGATAAGGTCCTAGTTAATTCTAGCAAGCTGCTCACGGAGGCATTTCCCGCACAGATAACTGTCATGGGTCAACTTGTCCTATGACAATGACTGTATCTTACCTACAGGACGTTCGCATTCACCCTGCCCCAGAGCAAACAGTTGCTACTGTGCCAGTTACCCTGCTTTTGACTAGGGTAAAGTGTTGCTATGGGACAACTGCCCAAGCAAACACTTAATTTTATTTATTCAAATGTATATGCTGCCCTTCCCAAGGAGGCTCAGGGCAGCTTATGACATATAGAAACAGCATATAAAAACAGCTAAAAATCCCCTTAACCCGCTACAGCCCTTCCCCCAATCGCTCCACTCAACCCTCTCTTTGCCTGCCAAACACCTGGTCAAAGAAAAAGGTCTTGCATCATTTCCAGAAGATGAGCAGGCTCGGGCTTAGACGAATCTCCAAGGCAAGAGAGTTCCATAATCACGGGATGGCCACTGAGAATGCCAGCTTGCACGCCCTTGCTGTAGAAACTCCAAGGGGAGATGGGATATGCAAGAGGGTTCTCCCAGCTGACCTCAGAGGCCACAACAGGACATAAGGGAAGAGGCAGACTTTCAGATACTTGAGGCCAAGCCATTTAGGTCTTTATAGGTCAAACCTAGCACCCGGCAGGGGCTGTGTGTGGTGCTGGGAGGCTCGGGGGCGGCGCTGGGATTGAAGGAAGCTGCTGCCACTCTGTTTGTCCCTCCCTTTCCCCAGGTAACAAAAGCCAGGGCGGGGCCCTATGGGCGCCAGCCCGAAGGGCGACACCTAAAGGCCATTGGCTGGGGCCGTTAGCTGGGCCGGGGCGCCCGGCCCCCCCCCCCCCACCGGACTGACATCATTCCACCTCAAGTTGGAGCAGCTGGGAGTGGGGAGAAGCCGCCTCGCCAGGACAGCTAAAACATCGCCGCACCGCCGGGGCCTTGTCCCTTCCTGCGAAATTAGCCGGAAGGTGGTTTGATCATCTGCCCTGGAGTGAGGCTGAAGCTGGCTTTTTCCATCTATTTATCGCCCCCCTAGTATTTTCAATGCCTAAGAAGGGTAAGAAGTCGGGGGTGACCACTAGGGCACGGACCAAGCAATTGCAGCTTCCTGCTTGTTTTGCTTCGGCATTGGTCCCTTCTGGGCCCGTACAGGGTGGCCCTACCCAGGCGTCTTTGGATCCCCCTTCGGAGGGTCCTGATGTAGAATGGGATCCTGCAGCTGCTGCTACGAGTGCTTCGCCACCTGCTCTGCCCAACGGCTTTGTAAATTTGGGGGTAACAGCACCAAGCGATAGGCCTGACTCTCCCATTCCATCTACGCAGGCACCTCTTGATTCTTCCTTACTATCTTGTGCTTTGGCTTTTAAGAAGCAGGGAGAAAAATGGCTTGCTTTGGCTGCCAAATCTCGGAGGTGCTCACGGCCTTCTCCATCTCCCCAGTCCTTCCTTGCTAGAGGAAAGATCTGTGCTCTCCAGGCTCGGATTAAGGAAATAGAATCACAACTTCTGGTTACCCAAGCTGTGGAAGAGGAGAATCTTCCATATCCTCCAACAGCAGGCCATGGGGACTTGGAGCTGCCGCCCCTTCCTCCAGGTCAGGTTAGTGCAAGTCAGGGGGTGCTGGTGCTCTCTACTAGAGCTATTTCAGAAGAGGGGGGACTTTTTAATAAGTCTCCTGGTTCTCTATTTTCAGGAGCTACTCAGCCTGGAACCCAAGAGGTTCAGGCCCCTTCCCATTTACAGCGGGAAAATGAGTTGGAGCCCCCCCCCTAGAGTAAGCACAGGAAAAGGGGGTTTCTCCAATATTCCCGTTGGCTCTTTTATCAATTCACAAATCACTGTCCCTGAAATTCAGGAGGTCCATGGTCACTGTTATTCTCAGCAGACAGAAGTTGATTTGTCAGCTCTTATGGCATGAATAGAGGGGCTTGATCTCCAACTTCAGGCCATTCAGCACCAGTTGGTTAGGGTCTGGGAGAGTATGAATGGTTTCAGAGAGAATAAGCCTGAGTTGGGCACTCAGGGAACAGATCAGGCATGCCAAACAACTTCCGCCCTTGGCCCAGGGCATTTTAGCCCCCTAATTGCTAAGGCCACGGAGGACTGGAAGCCTACTCCCTTAACTGATGCCTTGGTTTTTACAGTTTATCCCTTGCCAACTGGGATACTTCCTTCATGGGATTCTAAATTTTGGATTGCCCATCATCTGGCTTATATTTTGGGTTGTACTTTTTTGCCCTCCCAGATAGTCCGTTTTTTTTCATTTGCCAGCTAGGGGTGGAGTATTACGGATTGTTGTTTACTTCTGAACCTCAGCTATCGTTGAAAGGCTTTTGTTTTCCACTTGTCTTTTTAGCCCCTGGGGGGTTTATATGGCCAACGTTTATGTTAAGATGGGAATTGCCCCCTTGCTGCCTCAATTTCCCTTAACCACTTTGACTCCTCGTGTGAGAAATTCTAACCTGACCCAGGTATCTGGGAGGAAGTCATGTATTCCATCAGACATGCCAATTTCCAGCAGACCAAATGAGCCTGCCCAGATAGGAGTCCCCGCCATAACATCTAGTCCTGCTCTGTCTCATGGGCCCACCCCTACTGTTGTGTTGTTCCCACCTAAGTTGTTTCATTCTTCGCCGAGGGTCCCTTCCATGGGAAATCGTGGCGTGTCTTTGCTCTCATTGACAGCCCTACAATCCCCTAGTCCAGTTGAAGCCCAGGTATCTGTAGTGTCTCCGCCCTTTAATGATCTACCATGTGCTGTATCATCTGTGTCACATAAGTGTTTGTCTCAATGTCCCATTGTGTTAAGCCCCCGCTTGAATAATTTAGTTTCTGTTAAAAATTTGGGATTCCCTCCTCGAGGGGCCTCAATTTTTGAAGAACTCACAGCTGCTGATGTTATATGCAGGTCCACTGTATTGGGTACTGTGGGCTGATATTTCATTGATCATTTTGTTTTATCATAAGGATACTTATTCTGCTGCATTTTTAAGTTGAGAGGCCTATGTTATTTTATTTCAGGTTCAGCTTTAGTTATAATTTCCATAGGTTTATTTAGTATTTGATGTTAGGTAGGCCCTTTCCTTCCTGTATTAGGCTACTGTCCAGGCATAGTTTTATGATTGGGACACCCCCTAGGTTTTTTTTGTATTTGTTCTGTATTTATGTTGTCTGTCAATGCAATGGCCCATGGCCACGCTTTAATCAATTCATTCATTCAACCCAGCACCCTGAATTGTGCTCAGAAAGCTACTGATAGCCAGTGCAGACTCCGGAGCACTGGTGTAACGTGCTCCTGGTGGCCCACCAACGACAGAAGATGGGCTGCCGCGTACTGCACCAACTGTATCTTCCAAACAGTCACCAAGCGGGCAACTCCACCTAGAGTGCTTTGCAGTAGTCTAGCCTTGAGGCTACAAAGACATGAACAACAACAGCCAAATATAAATCTGATAAAAGAAGGTCGCAGTATTCTCACCAGATGTAATTGGTGAAAAGCACTCCTGGTCACCGCCACCACCTGGCACTAGAGGTGCAGCAATGGATCCAAGAGCACTCTAAGGCTGTGAGCCTGAGTGATCAAAGGAGGCCAAACCCCATCAATAACAGGGATCCCCATATCTCTCTGGTCACAAGGTCAGCCAACTATCACCACTTTGGTCTTGTCTGGATTCAGTTTCAATCGGCTCGCCTGCATCCATGCCCCAACAGAAGTTAGGTACTGGGCAAGCACTGAGACTGTAGGACCTCGGTCAGATGAAAAAAGAGAGCTGGAGTTGGGTGTCATCAGCATACTGATGGCACTTCACTCCAAATCTCCATACGACCTCACCCAGGGGCTTCAAATGACACATTGAACAGGAGCGGAAACAAGATGGATCCCGACCATCTCCATCCTCCAGGTTTTCCCAGACAGCAATGAGCAGGTCCACTGCCAGGTCCCGTGGTCATGTCAACACCACCCATGATCAACTATATTAATGGCTGCTGAAAGATCTAACAAAATCAACAGGGTACAGTCATCCCTGTCAATTTCCAAGGGGAGATCGTCAACCAAGACCACAAGCGCAGATTGTAAGCCACAGGAAGGGACCGCGTCTATTTCTATGTTCTGTACAGCGCCAGGTACATGACCGGCGCTATATACATGTTTATAATAAAATAATAATAATAATAATAACCTCAGTGCCATGCCCAGGATGAAATTGCGACTGACATGGGTCCAGGAATCCAGTAGAATTGAGATGCGCCTGTAAGGTGACCACCCATTCAATAATCTTCCCTAAAAAGGGAAGATTAGCGGTGGGGCAATATGTGGCAGAGGAGTCAACGTCACAAGATGGTTTCTTGAGAGGGGTCGGACAACTGCATTTTTAAAGTCATCAAGCACCCTGCCATTCCAAAAGGGATGCACTGACAAACTCAGCCAGCAATGGCTACAAAGTCTTCTAGCTAGCTTTCAGCAGCCAAGATGGACATGGGTTTAATTCACAACTGGTCTTCCACACTACTCCAAGCACACCCTCTGTATTGGTGGGCAAGACTAACTGAAGCTGATACAAACAAAGCAGGCCGGGACTGAGATTCCCTAACCCCAAACTCTGACTCTGCATCCAAATTAGTAGTTCCTAAGCCATGCCAAATACGAGTGACTTTATCTGCAAAGTAGATGGTAAATTCATCACAGCAATTACTCTACCTCCAAGTGGAGACGCCCAGGATTTAACAAGCTATTCACCACCCAGAAGAGCTCACCGGATGGCAATTTGCAGATGCTTTGGCAGCAATGAAGGAAGTTCTCTTTGCCGCCGTAACAGCATAGTCCTTAAAAAACGGACATATGTCGCAGTCAGTCAGCTTTGGTACAAGTCAACTGCCACCTGCGCTCGAGCTACCTACCGTCCCTTGTTAGCAGCCTCAGGTCCTCCGTATACCAGGGTGACCTGTGCTGATGCAGCGGAGAGAACAGATGCCTGGATGACGCTGTGTCAATGGCCCGAGTCAGTATACTGTATTGCAAATCGACAAGACCATTGACAGAGAGCCTGTCAAAGTGGTTGATGGTGACCACACTCTATCTCTGAAAATTTAGTGGGTAAATCCCGTAGAGTTCTGGAATCCTATTGGATCCATTCGTGTCTGGGAGCGGACCAACCTAACTGGTCCACGACCCTGATGGAGGCAAAGGAGGGCAGAGAGCTGGGCCCTCAGAAGGTAATGGTCCTACCATGACAACAGTCTCAAAGTAATACCCCCAACAATCAGAACCCCCGTTTACCTGTTTATTTATGGTAAATAACGCTGAGGTAAAAACAGACTGAGGTAAATAACCCTGGAAGTGACCTGCTTTGTGCTGCTATCTGGCAGGATTAATGCCTCAGTTGTTAGCATTAATACCGCATTTTGCATTCTGTGACTTATGCAATGAAAGACTAATGCTGCAAGAACACTACTAACTGAAGTAGACTTGCACTGGGCAATTTGCCACAAGATAAAATGCACTGAGTCAAGCATCCCGTGAGAGCAAGGCCCAAGTTAAACCTCTGACCACCTCAAGAGGAAATAACATGGTCTGCGGCCACATAGATGCTTGTAAAGATACACTGCATAAACAGCTGTGTGGTTTGAGAAAGTCGCAGTTGAGCTGGCATGCTCTCATGGGCAGAGTTCAACAGTCCTCTTGCTTGTTCTTCATCTGCCCAGAGACTTCATCAGCCTAACTCTTGATACACACCACAAAAAAACATATTTTAAATTTATTTTTAAATAGCCGATATCTTCAGTCATAGAATTTCAGAGTTGGAAGGGACCTCAAGTGTCATTTAGTCCAACTCCCTGCTCCAAGGCAGGATATCCTCTGCCCACAGCATTGCAGACAAGACGCCTGCCAGCTGGGTTTTGAAAACCACCTCCTACATCCCCAAAGCAGTGACAGTTCCCATTGTAAACCAAACTACTCCACTTCAATAGCATTAACACTGCAGCTCTAAACCAAAGGAGAGCAAGCAACAAATCCACCTCCCCCAATGGTCATGACAACAGTGCTACTTGATGTGATACTGTTACTTCAATGTAAATGTGCTCCCATTACAGTTACTTGGATGTAACAAGCAAAGGGGAGTATGTACTCCTCATATTCCAGGGTGGGAGTACACCTCTTCCTGCTCCTCCATAATTTCAATGTATAGTGTTCTGCTTGTGTGACTGTTTTAAAAGTAAAAAGCAAAGTAAGGCACAATGACTTTGAAATATCTGGTCATTGGGATGTGGCCCAACAAGAATGAAGACCAGATGTTTTACTATGTGCAACAAACCCCAATTTCTATTTTACATTCAACACGCCCCCACCCCCATCCCATCCAACTTGCTTGCCTTTACTCTTATGCAAAGCTCTAGCTGTAGGTTACCAGATGTAATGGTAGCCACTTGTTTGGGGGGGTTAAACACACATTCCCGTTATATCTGTTTGTACAAACATGCTTTGTGTTTTCTGAAACCACGAGATCAAAGTGGAGTACAGTATGCGTTTTCTGCTAGTCCTCAACTGTGTTATGTCTGGAGATGTGATGGAAGCTGAAGGGTCCCAGCACCTCCCAGGAAGAGAGTGAACTGGCAATTGGGCCAGGCTGGGCTCCCGCAGTGGGAGTATGAGGCAACAGCCAGCAGTGGAGCAGGCGTGATGCTTGGTCCCCAGGCAGCCACCCAGACACAGGCTGCATCAGAAGAAGTGCTGAGGGCATGGAGACATCAGAGATTTGGTTCCCTATCACCACCCATTGGAAAACAATGAAGCTTGCAGCGCTCAGAAAAAAATCTCTTCCATCCACTGGGGAGGCGAGACAGCAGGGCTGGAGGAGCAGGATGAGCCCCCAGACTGGACAGAGGTAGCCCTCCGAAGAAGAGCAGAGCAACTGGCAGGAGCAACCGGACAAGCCCAATGAACTGCAAACATGACACTGCATAAAACGTCTGTCCATGCAACTACACACCCAGGATCAGGAGGACATCACCAAATTCAACGAAAGTTCTCTTTGCATGTGTTTAGCGTTACTTATGTCCATTTCTGCCCAATATTTGGGAAGCTCATGTGAGAATTTAATTGTGTGACCATCACTCTAGCAGGGGTGGGCAAAGATCGTGGCCCCAAGAGCCACATACGAAAATCTTCATCAGCCATGTGTATGGGCCCCTCTGAAACATCCTGCAGGCTGCAGGCTATGCCTCTTCTGTTTTGTGACTGGCTGATGGAGCGAGTGCTCTGTGGTCCTGGGCTGCTGAGATCCAGAGGCGCAGCTGCAATTCAGCTGCTGAGATTTGGGTGCAAGGAACTACAACGCAGGACCAATAAGGCTGCGTAGAGACTGGGAATGTCCTTGGCCAAGAGTCGCACTTGAACTGCCCGAGAGAGCCAGATGTGGTTCCCAAGCCACAGTTTGCTCTATAGGACCATGATCCTATGGCCTGGCAATATGGTTACTCTCAGGCCTACAGTTGGTCCCACAGAAAAAAACTGTAGGACAGGGTGGAACTCTCTGCAGGACTGGAGCCTATATGTTCTCTAACATTTTATGGGGATTGCAACATGGCTCCTTAGCAAGCCAGGAAAGAACTCAAGACTCACATAAACCACTAATTGGAGTGTGTACATTTTATGAGAAAATAGATGTTAATTTTAAACCCTCTCAATTTATTATTATTTTTAAAAAAAAACTTCTATGCCTTAACAAAAAAGAAAAAAGCTACGTTTGTCTTGTCTCAAAGTCCCACAGATTTACAGTGGAAATCCCAGTTCACCTTGAGTATTAATTACTCACTATACCCAGGGCGAGGAATTAAATAAATATTCCTTTGAGCAAAAAACCATTTCCAGTTAAATAGACTTGCCTGCAGCTACGCTTCCCTTTCAAATGCTTTACCATTTTATTTTGTTGGCTGGAGACAATACAAATGTTATAGGATTCATGCCGGGAATGCGCAGTAGTGACAGGTCTAGTATTTCGCTTTCATTGGTAAAGCTACTCAGACTGTGGCTAAAAGGGACAAACTGAGGGGGGGGGGGGGGACAGCTACTTTATTGTCAATAAAGATACAACTCTTGTCCTTGGGCAGATTGGGGGCAGTGATGCAGAAGAACGGCTGCCCATCAGACACTCGCTTTATCCTGAGAGTCAGCACAAGGGATGCAGTTCCAGCATGGGGAGAAAAAAAATAGACAAAAATCAACTGAATATCCTTCAAATCCCTTCATGTAAAATCTCACTGGTCTTCTCCACCATGAATTGCTTCTGTCTTTTTGTTACTACGTCCAGCGCTAGCAATGGAACTCGGCTGTGTCACCAGAGCACAGAGGCTACGTAGGGATGGGAGGCAACAGGGAAGAGAATTTCCTAAGCAAAGCATTCATCCTTCTGCTTTTGCTAAAGTCAATTTTGGGGAAAGTAACATTGATTTCAAGGGTGTGAGATTAGGGCCTTGATCTTTTCCCAAAGTGTTGGATATAAATTTAAACAATCGATTCTAGGTACATTTTTCAGAAGTGTCTAAGCAGCTTAAGAGACCAAATCCCATTTTTAAAAGTGACTGATAAAAGGCAAAAATGACACCGTAGGCATCTAGCTTATATTGATTTTAAATGCAAGAAAGGTGTCCAAGGGGCATCTTACCCACTGAAAATCTGCCTCTTAGAAGCCTACATGCTACTGACTTTCAACAAGACTTATGGCTTTCAAACTGTGACCAAGGCTCTAAAGTGAATTCGGCTCTCTTAGAATAGCGCACACAAACAGTACACACTTCCAAGCAAAATCTCAACTATGTGGCAGATAAAAAAAAGGAAAACATTAGAATCCAAACCAATATTACTGATTACAAGGGAGCTATAACTCTCTACTGTTGCTCATGAAGATGGAATAAGATATTCCCTTCGTTCGCCCTTTCCCCGTTCTCCTACCTTGCACACCTGACAGAGTCAATACACGTGGTCAGAGGTTTGGGGATGCAGGTGTGAATACAGATGCTATTAGGGGTGTGCAATTCATTTTTGTTTTTTAAGTTACTAAAACTAATAAAGCCTCAATCATTTTAGTAACTAAGGATACAAAAACGAATGAACAAGCAAATAAAAATAGTTTGCTTTCATTCATTTTTGGCTATTTTATATGTATAGTTCTTATTTGTCTTGTAAACTGCTCTGAGCCATTTGGGAAGGGCAGGACAGAAATAGAAATGTAATTAAAAAAAAATATTTAAAATTAAAAAAACAACCCTGCGCATGCACAAAATGTCTACTGGGGCCATTCTGCAAACGTACGCCCTTCTCCAATGTGACAGCTGCAGCGTTTCCACCATTTTGGAAAAAGGCAGCCAGTCTGTGGATGTGCAGATTGGCTGCCCTTTTCCAAAGTGGTGGCAATGCTGTCAGTGTCATTTGGAAAAAGAGTGTAAATGTGCAGAATGGCCCCGGCGGCCATTTTAATAAAACAAAAATTAAATCCCTGAGCGTACACAAAATGGGTCACTGGATCGTTCCGCACATGCACACCCTTTCCCAAAATGGCACCAGCAGCATTGCTGACATTTGGGAAAATGGCAGCCAGTTTGCACGTGGGCATTGGCCATTTTTTTGCGTGCGCAGATCAGCTGTGCTTCTCCAAAATGGCAGCAACGCCATTCGCCTGAGGCTTGAGTGTACCATTTTGGAAAAGGATGAGCATGCGCAGAATGGTCCAGCGGCCATTTGCGCATGCATGGCGATTCTTAATTTTTAAAAAACAAAAAAATTAATAAAATGAAAAAACAAAAACAAAAATCAATGGGTTTTCCACAAAAACCCTCAAAAACAAAGTTTTTGTCAAATGAAAATGAAAACAAAAACTAAAACAAAATGGGTGCCTTCTTCATACCCCTAGATGCCATACAGTTTGTGGCCTTTCATCAGAAAGAAAATAAAGCACAAATAAATGACTAGAGGCTTCAGGCACCTTAGAGGTTGTCTGACGTGCTCACATGCAGGTCAAATAATTTCCAACACTTGTATTTGAACTTCAAGCACTAGAAGAAACACTAGGAGAAAAAGTACATTTTTAGCTGAAATTAAACTTAGTCATACCTCCCAACATTTCAAGCAGCCAGAAAGCAACAAGCCCTGCCCCCTTGGCCAATAAGCTCCACCCCTCAGAGAATAAGCTCTGCCCCCTCATGGTCTTACACACATGGAATGTGACTCCCAATAATCCAAGTTTATCAAGAGGAACAGACACTGTCCTGCATCTCATTCCACTTAGCACCTTGTTGTTCCACCATCTCCCCATTGGCCTCTCATGTGTTTTTCTTGGAAGACAACCAGGAAGGAGGTGCCTGAGGCTTGAGTACCAGTCTTTTTATCTCTCTCTCCTGAAAGATGGACAGTAGGATTCAGCACCCAATAGGGATTGTTGGGAGCTATGCTTGGCTTGAGTTGAAATCTTAATGTAGACCCAGTTAAGGTGAATACAAGATTGAATTAGGCAGGAGATTAATCAAAGCACTTAACTTTCTCAACTTTGTCAGCTTAAGGCAACACTAAAACCTTGGATCTAGCCTCAGTGAAAGCATTTGATAGCTTCTAAAAAGAGAAAGTAACTTCAAAAGCCTTACAGAAGTACTTAAGAACATTAGTAATGTAAAATTAGCAATGTACCTGCATTTCTGCAAATATCTGATGCATACCTCGTTTTGCAACATTAAGATTTAATTTTAAAACATTCTTCTCATTGGAAAACTAATTTGCTTAATGTGAATGGATGCAATGGTGTCTTCCTGAGTCTGCAGGTAGACAGCCTGAAACCCAAGCTCGATATGTGCAACCTGGACACTCTGAAACATAACATTGACCCTTATATCGATGCCAACAGTATTAACTATGCTCTAGCTGATCCCTTTAGCAGAAATTCTCGGATAACATATTCAGCCGGATTGGGTGGAACGTGTAGATGTTGGAGATGGAAAATATCTGTAGTCTATAGTCCAGGGAGGACACCAGAGTTCATGACTGTGCTAGATTGGCTGAGCAGACTGTAGCAAGAGGCAGGTGGTGAAACTGCTGTTAAAGGTTCTTTCTCCATCTAACTTGGCAAGGCTCATCATTCTCCACAGGGTTCCTCTCTGCAGTGTTGAAGTCACCTCTGACTCTCAAACAGCTGAGAAAATAATATCTGCAGGTACTTTAAAGCTTTAATCTGCAGAAAGAAGCAGGGGACCTTTGCTTGCAGCTGCCAGGATTCTCATGTGTAGCTTGACCCATCTTGTTTGCAGATATGCCAACGAAGGCTAAAGAAACATGACCGATATAGTCGCTGCTAGATGAATGGGCCAAGTGACATCAAGATTAATTGAATCAGAAAGTTTCAAGGAGACCAAGTTAATATTTGCCATGTTCACTGATACACTATTAATGGAATCGGAATCAACTGTCACCAACTCACTTAGAATCAACTGGGCTGCATGGCACCAATCAGAGTTTGATGAAGGAAACGACACAAATCTCTATTGTGCTGATACACAGAGATTCAGGAATCTGCAACCAGATTGCTTTTTGAACAAACCAACTTGGAAGTGAAATTACTTATGGAAAAACCTCTGCTTTCAAAGAAGCATCGTCACTTGCCGCTCTCAGAGTAGATTTTGCATTTATGAGAAAGTGCTGAATTATAGAACAGCAGTTATTTAGCTGTTTATATTTATTCCCCTGCCCTTCCCTTAAGGTTCAAGGCATCTTACAATATAAAAACACATTAAAATCCCTTTAGAAAAGCCTCACCCCTAAGAAACCCCCACCTAACCCCTATCCCCACCTGCCAAATGCTTTGCCAAAAAGAAAGGTTTTATGCTACCTCCGGAATATGTTCAGGCACTGATGGACCTCCGCAGGAAGGGAGTCTTTGCTGACTAAGAACCCTGGGAGGTCCAAAAGCTTGCATACCTCCACCAACTGGAGTTGATCTGATAAAAGATACCACTGTACTACTCTGTCTCTGTTGCCTGTGCAAATCGCAGCTTTGAAAATTAGGACAAGCTCTGAACACCTCACAGAAGCTGGGAGAGGGGATGCCTAGGGGATGCTCTCAGGAAGAAGGGGGCTCAGGTTCTCGCTCATATCTCATTTCTATGTTTGTCCCCATCTCTGTTCCCTAACCCTGAGCTCAGTCTTTCTGCGCTTGGGGACAGGAACTGGATTCAGGAACCTAATAAAAGCTAGCCATAAGTTGCATTTGGCCCTAGGCCTGAGGCTCTCCATCCTTTAGTGTATTTGGAGTATTGCACCAATACAACCGTAACTCTCTGTGGTGTTACTGGAGGTACGGCTGCTGGTAAGGGGTACATCCTAGGCATCCAATGTTCCAGCAATAGTAGAGTTGCCCATCTTCTTTATTTCAGACCACTACAGCTGCATAGAATAGACTCCTCTTTTATGCAACATCCATCTCCAAGTTGTGTTGGGCACACTTTGCTGTAACTCAGGATCAGTTCAGTCTACTAGGATTGATCATCCACCTAACCCATATGCACGTGTCTGCCTTCAGCTCTCCTCCACAACCATCAGAACTGCTCAGACTGACGTTCAGTCAGGCTAGAGCCACTGGATGACAGTGGGCCGAGTTCAATTTAACTGCAGTGAGCAGAGAGGAAAAACAAAGGCTGACTTCTGTCAGGAAAATTGCTTCTTTAAAGTCTTAACTCGTCTCTCAATCACTTTCATGGAGAATGAGCCAGAAAATAGTCTCAGAAATATAGTGCCTGATGCACTGCGTGGTGGAGAATTTTTATCTCCTTACCAACACGTGACAGCAAAATGGGGGTTTAGCATTGTATTTTTCCCAGGTGCCTGAAGAAATTATAGAGGGTAGTGCATCTGCAGCGTTGTTGAGGTTACAGAGTAAGTTTCCAGCTTCACGTCAACTTCTACTATTTGGGATTTTATAGCTTGTCTTTACTGCAAATAAGATTGTTTATTCACATGCCTGAATTTAAGAGATTCCTCTCTCCAATGCCAAGGAATCGGTCTAGTGTGGATTGTTTGACTGTCCAATGTGAAGTTTAAAGCCTACAGCTATGGTGGAGATTGAGCATCGAGCCATATATTATAAAGCCTTACTCTAATCCAGTTCTGCTACCTGGGAAAACTCTATTAAATGCATCATGTTAAGGTATTCACTGTGAGAAGGGGAAAAAAAAGGCATGCAGTGTGTAAGAGGGAATAAAGGATCTGACTTGAACCAACAAAAGTGAGGAAATCCAGAGTAAGACTGACTGCTCTGTTAAGCCTCAAGTCTGGATTTCCTTGATTTTGTTGGTTCAACTCAAACTGCCCACCTGGAAGATGTCTAAGAGGTTTTCACAGGATGAAACATCCACCCCCAGTACTTCTTAGAGAAGATTTATTAAGGGTGCCAAGGTGATCCCATTTCAAAAACATTCTCCAAAGGAAGAGGAGGACGATGGGGGAATAGAAATATATAGGAAAACTCCAGGCTCAGTGTGCAGCTCCAGATCTGCAAAAAGTAAGTCTGGCACAGAGGGATGAAACCAGTGTGCCTTGCCTAGTGTTGATGGATGAAAGCTGTTGGGAAATACAAAGCAAAAAGACTTCCTTCAAGCAACATGACATACCCTTTAAAAAGAAAACCTGATCGAATAAAAGGGGGTGGGGAGACAGGAAACTTAATGATAGTTCATTTAAAAAAATTGTAGCTGGAGTGAATTCTCTCGTCTTTAACTGTCTCATAGAGCTGTTGCAAATTATATGTAGGAGTTTGGTTCCTTATTGCTTAAAATGACAAATCACAAATAAAGCCATTCTTCCCCCCACCTTCCCAAAAAAAGTAAGCACAGGGCAGATTCAAGCAGCCTGTGTTCTAATCCCAGCTCTGGCACAGATATCCTCTCCTCTACAAACCAATTATCCTTTTCTGTCTGTCAGTTTCCTGAATTTTAAAATAGGAGTAATAATGCTTCTCCAATGTTCAGTGGTACACTGGGAATTCATTTGGTAAAGTTTATTGCTGTTTTATTATTTATAATAGCATAATCAGTGTACCTGGTGCTGAACAGTCATGATTAAAGACAGGTCCCTGCCCCGAGGTGATACCAATCTAGGAAAG
The DNA here is from genome assembly GCA_003113815.1 of Sphenodon punctatus. Classification (NCBI taxonomy): domain Eukaryota; kingdom Metazoa; phylum Chordata; class Lepidosauria; order Sphenodontia; family Sphenodontidae; genus Sphenodon; species Sphenodon punctatus. Next base: position 823,806 of record QEPC01005805.1, read on the forward strand.
ACAAGGGGGAAGGAGCATAGGGAGAGACAGGGAGACATTCAAGAAGTTGTGAAGCGGTATAGGCTTAGCTTAGTTAAAAGGGGAGGAAGCGGGTCCTCCTGGAGGATAAGATAGCATATGAAAAAGCCTCAGTGAGCAATGTATATGGACGAAGAGTTGGAGAATGCTTGCTGGAAAAAAGTAGTGTTTTTAGGAGGGATTTGAAAGATGGGAGGGTAGGAGCAGAGTTTGTTAAGTGCTTCGAAGGAAAGTGCTACAAAAATGTGTAGGGTTAAGTGCCAGATTTAGGATTTAGTACAAAACAAATTTTACAATCTACACCTTAAAATAGAAAAAAAAACCTGAAATGAAAATACAAAGCTTTGTACTTCAGCACCACAGCTGTTATTAGTAGTCATTTATACAACATTTCCAGTGTCCAGTAAGTGCTTTGCAATCCTTTTCTAGTTCACTCTCACAACAGCCCTGTGAGGTAGGTCATTATTCTTCCCATTTGGGGAACTGAGGCTGAGAGACAGGGACTTTCCAAGGTCACCCAGTGAGTTCATGGCTAAGACGGGATTTGAAGACTGGTCACCCAAGTCCAAAGCCTTATCAACTAGGCTACAGAGAATACAAAACCCTTACCAACTGAATGACATTGAAATGGGCACTGCACACACTTTTAAAACCTATGGATTTAGATGCTGAAAAAGACAAAAGGGGAAGATCAGAAGTTTGAAGGTAACCATTTCTCTACTCTTTTTGAAGGTCATGACTACAAGATGACACCATCTTGAGGAGACCAATAAAACAGATACATTAAGCATTATAATACAGCCAACTGTTCTGCATAAATGTAGTGGCTCCCCAAAGTCTCAATTTCATAAACACACACTGGCAACTACAAGGAAATTGGGGTTGATCTGTACCGTAATGACAGAATGCTCTAAATCATGTCCTTCCTGGAAGACATTAGGAAGTCAATAAAAAGGCAATAGGTTAATTGGAAAAACATAAAGGTTCCCGCAAATGTCTGTCAATACTGATTTCATACTGGGCTTCTCAGAGCCTGCTTTCTCTCTGCTTGGTAGACGAAAGAACAAAACACAAACAGCTATGGGGAACAGCGTATTTTGAAACCATTTCCAGGAACAAAGTTAAACAAAATGCATTAAGTGAAACCAGCTGTATTTGAGGGTCAACGACATCTGATACTGGTTGTGTTAAAAACCCATTTACAATATCTGGGTAACGATCCCTGGCTTTTAATATTAACAAATAATCTTTTTGTCAGTAATACCATAGGGTCTGGTTGGATGAGGTACACGTATACCTGTAGTACAAGCTTCAATTTTTCCACGTGACTGCAAAATCTTTACGTCTTGCTATTAAAATTTTGCATTATTATTGAAGCTACTGCAAGGGATACTTCCCATCCCCATTTCAATAATGAACAACAACTAGGAAAGAGATCAGAAGGCAAGTATAGGCAAAGGTTTGTTGGCTCTCTCATCAGGAGGGAAAGTCACTGGTGATTGAGTCTGCATACAGTGCCAGGGGTGGGTGGGTGGGAGTCAGATGATCCGAATCACATGAGAGGATGCTTTCACAAGAGTTGTTGGCAAAAGGGAATGCAGCTAATTAAAAATAGGCAATAGTAGATATGAGGGGGAGGAGTGTTTTAAAACTTCAGCTATAAAAACAGCATGCTTAGACCAATTCCAGCACAGACAGAGACCAAGAGAGCTTAGGCGATTTCAAAACAGGGATGGATATTTATATGACTTACAAGAATACACAAGAGTGTATTTCCCCAAATATTAAACAAAACAAAGATGATCTTTGGAAGGGACAGAAGAATCATGTTTAAGGGATTAAGCCAACTATTGGGAGGTTAGAAAGAAACTTTCTTTAGGGCAAGTTATAACACTTTCTGCTGGGGTTTATGCATTTTTCCAAAACAGCTTGTTATTAGCCACTGTTAAAAGTGTGGTCTAACAATAAGCTCTTCCAGATGAAGAACCCCAGAAACACACCGTGCCCCACTTTAGTCACTCATTGCTCTGATGATCAGGGTGGTCAAAACATCTCGTATTCAATCTGTTGAAAAGGCCTGTTGCTTCTCCCCACAGAACACCACTAAAATCTGGCCTTTCCTTACTGCTCCCACTGCCAAAATCCTATGTAAGAACATAACTACCACCATACTGGGTCAGACCCATGGTCCACTGAGCCCAGCATCCTGTCTCTGACAGTGTCAGCTACAGTAGGTTTAGAGAAGTACAAGCTGGGTTTAAGCTCCAACTAGTAAACATTTATGGCTCTATTCTCTAAAAGTATCGGGTCTCCGTTTGAAGCGAGTTACGGTGCTGGTTTTCACCGCCTCCTCTGGCAACGAGCTCTACAACTGTATTGTCTATTGAGTGAAAAAGTACTTCCTTTTGTTTGTTTTAAATCTGCTGCCATTTAACTTCAGAGAGTGTCCCCTTGCTCTCTTTTTAAGAGACAGGGTAAACAACAGTTTACTATCTCCATGCCACTCATGATTTTATTCCCCCCTTAATTGCCTCTTCTCCAAACTAAACAACCCTAACCTGGTGAGCCTCTCCTTATATGGAAGTCAATCCATCACTTTTCATCCTTGTTGACCTCTGAATTTTCCCCAATTCTAGTATATCTTTCCTAAAATGGGGTAACCAGAACTGAACACAATATTCAAGGTGGGGTCATACCAAAGATTTATAGAGCAGCATTATGATATTTTCCCTTTTATTTATCCTAGTCCATGCTCTACTCATCTCTTCCCTCGACTACTCCAACCTCCTCTTTACTGGCCTTCCCTGCTCTTACCTTGGCTCTCTCACTTCTTGTTCATCGCTCCATTTGCCAAGATCATCCATGTCATCTGCAACTTACTCCATGTTCAACCCCTCCTCTCTTCCTTCGCATCCAGCACAGACTCATAAAATCAGAGTTGGAAGGGTCCTTAGAGGCCATCTAGTCGAACCCCTTGCTCAGTGCAATAAATCTGTAGTTACAGCATCCCCAACAGATGGCTGTCCAGCTTCGGTTCGAAAACCTCCAGTGCAGGAGAGTGCACCACCACCCTATGCAAATTGTTTCCCTGTCGAACAGCTGTTCTTCTTAATGTTTAATCAAAATCTGCTTTCTTGTAATTTGAGCCCATTATTTCTAGTCTTGCCTTCAGGGGTCAGAGAGAACAAGTCTTTGCCGTCCTCTCTGGGACAGCCCTTCAGGTAGTGGAAGACGGCTATCATGTCTCCCCTTAGTCTTCTCTAGCCTAAACATACCCAGCTCCTTCAACCTTACTTCACTGGACTTGGTTTTCAGACCCCTGACCATCTTTGTCATCCTCTGAACTCATTTAGAGGATGACTGGTCATCTCTCGCCTCGATTACAGTAACCTCCTTCTCACTGGCCTCCCCCGCGCTCACCTTTCTCCCCTTATCGCCATCCAAAACTCTGCTGCCAGGGTCATCCACCTCACCCGTCGCTTTGACCACATGCAGCCCCTGCTCTCCTCTCTTCACTGGCTCCCCCTTCCTGAATTAATCCTGCACAAGCTCCTAGTCTTCACCTACAAAACCTTGCTCCAGTCCATGAACTCCACTCCTCCTCTGTTCCCTCTCTCGCCCTCCCACACCTCCCCTGCTCTCCTAACCGCCTTCATCCCTTTTCCCTAGCTGACCCCCATGCCTGGAACTCCCTCCCTGCCCACATCTGCCTCGCCCCCTCCCTTCGTACCTTCAAATGCCTCCTCAAGACCCATCTCTTCCGCTCTGCCCTCCCCGACTTCTCGCTCCCCTCACCTAACTCCTGCTGATAGCCTCCGTCCAGTACAATCTGTTACCTGAGCTCTGTGTACTCGTATCCTCACCGCATGGACCAGCCAACCATCATTCTCGATGTAACCAAGCCAAGCGCGTGCACCTGGGACCTCGCATTCCCGTGACTGTTACACTCCTTGTCTCTCCCTCTGTTCCCCTTCCTTCGTATTCCCCCGTCTCTCAGATTGTAAGCCCTAGGGCAGGGACCACGTCTATTCAATTACTTTGTAAAGCGCCAGGTACATTGCTTGAGCTATATAAATGCTTGCCAACAATAATAATAATAATAATTCCAATTTATCAATGTCCTTCTTAAAGTGCGGTGCCCAGAACTGGAAACACTATTCAGATGGAAGATAGGTCCATTAGCAGCTATTAGCCAGATAGGATCAAGGAACATGACAGGAGATGGGGGAAAACAACAGGGAATGGATCCCCCATTATGACCTGTTGGGTGCTTCTCCCAAGCCACCGTGATTGGCCACTGTCGGAGACAGGATGCTGGGCTAGATGGACCATTGGTCTGACCCAGTATGGCACTTCTTATGTTCTTATGCTCTTATGAGGTCTGACCAGCACAGAATAGAATGGAACTATTACTCTCGTGACTTGGAAATGATGTTTCTGTTAATGCAGCCTAAAATTACATTAGTCTTTTTGCAGCTGCATTACACTGCTGACTCACGTTCAGTTTGTGATCAGCTGCAGTCCCCAGATCTTTTTCATGTGTATTGCTGCCAAGCCAGGTATCCCGCCCCCCAGCCTGTATTTGGACATTTGATTTTCTTACCTACATTCAGAACTTTACATTTATCTCTCATGAACTTCATTTTGTTAGTTTCAGCACAGTTTTCCATCCTGTCAAGATCATTTTGAATTTTATTTCGGTCTTCTGAGGTGTTAGCTATACCTAAAAGAGCGAAAAAGGCTACGTTCTCACCCCAAGGGATATAATCCCTGCAGACTACAGATAGATAAGGGGCAAAAACTACAGTGGATGGAAAACCTCCACAATAACTAACAATTCCATATGGAACCTGTATATTACTGGTTAAACTGAACTCCAAATACATGTACCCCCCTTAGTCGAGCTGTGTAATGAGGCACTGAATACAATTATCTTTATACAACAAATATATATAATTGAATCAAGCTCACAAACTCCCAATATATACATTAACCCCCTAAGGGCTTGGGTACCAATTTACTGATAACAATTATATCAACCATATATACAGAAAAATGATAAAAATGCTAGAATTGCAATCCAAAAGGCCCTTGCCAGGTCAATGATTCGGGCTGCCCTACCCCCTGCAATGAAATAGTGCCCCCTGCAGCACTATTTCATTGCTGGGTTCCCTTTATGCGGTATGGACGGCGCTTCTAGTTGCCCATACCGCATATAGGCAAGAACGCCTCAGTTTTGTCGCTGAAGACTTCCTTAAGTGTCCTAAGGAAGCCTTTGGGGGTGGGGGTGATTCTCATCGGTTGTGTGCGCACACGTGCACACACACCACCGGTGAGAATGTTCTGAGCCATCTCCAAGAACCTTGTTTTAGAGGTAGCAACCTTCAGAAGGTTATTATTGATAATAGCAAATTTGCTTATCAAAAATCTATTTTGTTGTTGTTGTCACCCAAGGGTCCAATCCTTCCCGTTTACAGACTCTTTCCCTCTGGGGTCCCAAGAGCTTGAAAACTCTTGTAGCTCGTTGTGTTTCCAATGTTAGACACAGACACTTCTTCATAAAGATAAGAAGTTAGTTTATTGAGTACATAAGCAAGATAGTTGATACAGAGTGGTAACTAGAAATCAAAAGTAAATATAATGCATTCCTAATCTATACTGGTTGAGTTCCTAAATAAGACTCTTACCCTACAAAGGTTCATAAGAATCAGTGCATACACAGCCAGTTTGGTGATGCTGCCCAGGTTCCAGTTCTTAAGGTTAGAAATCAAAGTCCTGGTCTCAGTGCATGTCTTCCAGCCTTGCTAGCTGGCAGGATCCAGGATGCAGATGAGATTGCTCAAAATGGCTCTGTCCAAGAGGTAGCGAAGATGGCTTAATGGCCCTGGCTTAAATAACAATTCCGAGTCCTTTGTTTCTCATTCCCGCCTTGGAGCTTGTGTGTTTTCTCGCATAGGCAACCCAGGCAAACAGGAAGCTTCATTTGCAAGCAAATGGGTTTCTGTCTGGCTAGGCTTCCCAAATACACATTCTTTAAACGGTCTACACTTCCTGGAGTTTCCCGACTGTCAGTTAACAGCACATAATTACATGAACTGAGCTGTCAGTTCTCAACATTACATCCATGTTTGACCTCCAGGTTTACATATTTACTAGGCTTGTAGCCTACGTGTAGGCCAGTATCAGACGTTTGTGACCCTATGTTCCTTCGTGACACATGCACAACCCAGTTGTGAGAATGTTGGGAGCTATCTCGAAGAACCTCCTTTAAAAGGTAACAACCTTCTGATCACTCACATGGAGAGGAGTCCCGGTGTCCCGCTGCTGCAGCACTACTAGGAGGCAGAGGCAAGTGAGGGATGGGGACCAGACCCAGGGAGGGGAGGCAGAAGAACTTATTGGGAGAGAAGCTGGCTGCAGCCTGCCTCCTAGCCAGGCAAGCGCGGGGCCCCAGCTGGCTGCGGGGTCATGTGCAGCCGCACATGTGGCTCATGCCTGAGGCCGGCCCTGGAGGGGATCTGGCTTTTCTGGGGTCTTCCTCCCTCCCCTGCTGCTTCCCCCCCCCCCCCCGGATCACAATGGTGGCAGGAAAGGGGGCAGTCCACGTCGCTGGCTGTGCTTGGGGAGAGAGGAGGGAAGTGTCAGCCCCTGCACCCCAATAGCCTGCCCCCCCAAGCACCTACCTGCCTGGCCCAGGATTCGGAGCAGTTGAGTTCTGTTCCTCTGGAGGATCCTTTCACAGACGCCTCAGTCCTGGAAATGTGCAGGGCTACAGGAGGGATCAATCTGGAGCCAGCTGCTTCTTCTTTGTCTGCTGCTATAGGCAGGCTGCCTGCTCAACGGGGCTGGTCACCGCCTCACCGGGTCAACAAGCGCCATGGGGAGTGGGTGTCCAGCCACTCTCAGACCCAGTAGTTGCTCTCCGTGACTCCGCAGAGACTCTGCTCCTCATGTGCCTCGCTCACCCTCGCACGCGCACCTTTTCTCCCTGTAAAGCGCAGGCTCAAGCAGCCCCAGTTCACCACGTGGTGCTGCTGGAGCAGGGATCAGCTGGGGGAGTGTCACACACACGCTGGGCAGCTAGAGAGGTGCGCGGTGGCCGTGGCGGGCGCCTGAGACATGTGCAGTAACTAACTATTGAAACTGACTAGCCTTGTCAGTTTCACCGCACAGCCTGCCTGGCAATCTGGGGCTCCAGGGAAAACATCCAGGGCTCCAGCCTGGTCAGCCCATCCCTAGCCACGCCTCTGCAGGGCGGGCAGCTGGCTGCTACGAACTGTCTCCTTGGAAAAAGGCTGAGGATGCAGCGCAGCAGCCTTACCCAAAATGGGGTAAGGCTGCCCAAGGCCCAGCAGTTTGTCTGCCCTACCAGCTTGTGAGGTCTTGGAGACTTAGCACCTCCTCTGCCACCTACCCCAGTCTCAAGATTCTTAAGCCTACGCTTGGAACTCCCTCCCAGCCCATTTTAAAAACCTCTCTCTTCCATCACGCTTTTCCAAGCTCCTGAGTCCCATAGATTGCTCATTTATACTTCTCCTTATGCCAACTTATCTTCCACGATCCCCTTTTCCCTTTTTAATTAGCTAAACATGCATACTTGCAACTTCATCCCTGTCTCGTCTCCCTTGTTTCATTTGAGATTGTAAGCCCCTAGGGGCATGGACTTGTCTCCACTCACAAGTGGTCAGTGCCAGACACATTGATGGTGCTATATAATTAATAAATAAAATCATCATAATAAAATAAATAATAATAATTAATAATAATGCATTGTGAAATGGGGTGAGCATGGGAATTTGTACCACTCACCAGAGGTGCGATTCAAGTATGTTAGTTATTCTGGAATGACTAACACCAATTGAAAAAACTTGTGAGAACACACTTTTAGAGACAGAATACTGCACAGAACAGACCACTGGCCTGATCCAGTACGGGAAATTCTATGGTCACCAACACACCGACTTAATAAAATGTCACCAGCCTCCAACACTGAGACATCCCAATATCTACCTGAGCAATACCAACTACCAACCATCAATGACCATAGAGTGGCCCTCTCTAAGGCAGCCTGTTTGCTGAGATTCTGCTTATTATTGAGTTCCCCACTGGCAACTGTATCTGATCTTATTCTTCAAGTCATGTGACATGGAGCCAATAATGCCCAATTAACTGCAAAAGTATTTCCGCATGGATCATCCGTGCAGTGAGACTGTAATCAAACACTGCAGCTGTGGAGAAGTGCCATTAATCATCTCATTCTGGAAACCCAGCATGAGAGGACTACGGAAGTGAAAGCTGTGATTCATTTGTTTTCACTAAAGCCACCTGCAAGAGAGGGGCCAGGAGAATACCCATATTTTTTACATTTACATGCTTGCATGTTTCAAGATTGGCAGCTTTTTAAGCGACACACATTTAAAGTACATGGCATAACTCCTAGGGACGCCTATCAAAGTCAAATTGCATAGCTATGATGTAATGAAATACCCTCGCTTTATGAATGTTCGGTCACAGATTTGAAATATGCCTTAAGTGTGAAAAAACAACCCTCACAAGGGCCATTACTAGTAACCTGTGTAAAACTCAATTTTATATTTAATTTCTACATAAAAAATCTAAAAATGCATTTAGAGTTCTGTAAGCCTTCTGGAGAATCAGGGAGCAAAGTCAACTAAATTGCACAAATCTAGAATCCAAAATAAATCTGCCTAACTCAGGGCTCATTCACACATGTGTTCTAGAGGAGGTAGCTGCACAATCCCACATTTCAGGTGGTGTCTGAAATTCTAAAGATTTCCTGTGCCCTTTAATGATCCCTTGTTCTCCTCCACCAGATGCAAAGGGGTGAGCCCTTGAAATCCAGGGGAATAGAAAGTTGTGTGAACACACTGCTACAGGACAAAGCTCTGTGTGTGTGTGTGTGTGTGTGTGTGTTTTTGTTTTTTTTGTTTTTTAAACCTGCAGTCTCTGCATACCAAAGTTGACCCTAGGGCTGTTTACAGAAATTTCAGGCCCCAAGTAATCCTGGTAGAAGGGGGTGGAGTCTACCTACAATCTCCCCTCTCCCCCCCCCCCCCCCCCCCCCCCCCAATTCTAAGTTTTGAAATCAATTTCTGGACATCAAATGGTAATTTATTTACACACCCACCATTTGCAATTACTCCTTTACTCATCCTATTTTAATGCACGTAAAAGAAAATTCAGCAGTTTTAGGGGCTTACAATTAAACCCCCTTTCCTCCCCTCTCATCTGTCCTGGCTGTCCCCATATTGCCCTATTTCAATTTAATGCCACAACATAGAATATAGGCGGTGCAAAGTGTCCCAAATCTGAAAAGAGAAACGGAAGAGGGGCAGGAAAAGGAAACAGGTTAATCCAGGAGACTGTCCTTACCCTCATCCCAAATAAAATGATGCATTTACATACCACAACACAGAGATATCAAACGAGGAACTCATTGAGATTCCCCGAATACCAAAATATTGACTAGAGTGTCAAGTCTAAGAAGTCTGACACCCTCTTCCACCCCCAGCCCCTGGATGGGTCACAATGTTCTAAAATTTCACTTGTGTTTACAGCAGTGAAATTCCATATTGAACCCATTCATTACCGCTCACTCAGGCAGGGCTGCCAGTGCATTCTGTGTTTGTCAGGATATCCCGGACACAAAAATGCTGTGTCTTTAAATCCATCTGCCTTTCCTATTCCAAGTTTCTGTTTGAGGCCGTTGCAGCTCCCTCGGGACTGGACTGACTCACTGCATTTTCGGGATGACGCAAGTGTGCTCTTCTGCACAACTTCAAAACAGGCTGCAAACACTTTCAGTCAAATGTTGACCCCTGAACAGCAAGATAAATGGGGTGATCTTAGAGAATGGGCATCCTTCCAGGTGGGCAGGCAAGCAATGTAACATTCCTACTTTGACTGGAGACTCAGCAGTTTCTCTCACTTTTACACCTGGGAAATAACTCAACTCCCCAGCTTCCCTGCTGGTCCCTAAATACCTTACAGCCTGGATCCATGCTTCCTCTGACCTCATATCCACCATCTCCCCTGAGAGGTGCAGAATAGGTTGTGCTGTTCACTGTTCCATCTCCATGGACCCCTCTCTTTCCAAGTCACTCTCACTCTCTTGGCCAGAGTGCTGGGCATTGTTATCCTGGAGACGGTATTTCATTTGCAGTCTCTCACTTAAATAACAATAATTACAAGTGAATATTTAAATAGTGTCAGCAATGTACTTGGCACGGAACAAACATTAGTTAAAAACAAGACCGTGCTTGGGGGACGGGGGAGAGGGGTTTACAGTCTAGGACGTGTGTACAGACTTATGTTGCACACAATCCACTTGATCCCAGGGTCTACCTCAGGCGATCTACCAGGACCTCTCCTGCTGGCTCCGGTGCTCCAAGCCAGGATCTCTCCTGCTGGCTCCGGTGCTCCAAGCCAGGACCTCTCCTGCTGGCTCCGGTGCTCCAAGCCAGGATCTCTCCTGCTGGCTCTAGGGTAGCTCAGCAACTAGTCTCAGGAGTGGGAATGAGCACTCCCCTTCAGACAGAGTCTTTTCTACCACAGTGGGGCTCTCCTAGCCTATCTCCTCTCCAGAGAAGAGAAATGCTGGTCCCGCTCTCCTCCACAGAGACTCCAAGGGGATGGTCCCCTCCCCACACCATGATCTACTGGAGACCAGCTTGTCATCAACCAGTAGATCGTGATCTACCTCTTGGCCACCTCCTGAGCTAGAAGAGATGAGAAGCATGGACAGAAAGGAGGGAGAAAGGCTGGTCTGTTTCTGAAAGGAGTTCTTTGCATCCCTCAAGTCAAACCTCTGGCAGACTGTGGAGTTGTACTGAGGGGTACGGGTTTTGAAGGCAGCCCTCAAGTAGAGGTGTGTGACAAAAACATGGGGCAAATATCCTCTGTGAACGTAGACTAAACTCCATGCCCCTTTTCTCGTCTCCCCCACCATTTCATTTTTCACATGAACTCAAGTACAGGAAATAGTATCAATATTATTCCAACTGGGGATGGCAACCAACAAGGGGGCCGGGGGGGAAGACTGATCCTGGGCTTTTTCTTTGCTTCTTTTTGAGACATAAAGGAGGCCTGAAAGCTTTCATTTTCTGCTTTACATGCAAATTCAAATGGCATTTCTTTACATGCAAAATTCAGGCCTGGTCTGTTCTAGAAGACTGACACTTGGAGAACTAGTGAAGGATCAATCTCACACAATGAGTGCGAAACTGAGCTATGGAGATTTCCAGTCAAATTATTAAAATAACTTCATGTTTGCTTTTATTAACATCTATTTAGTTCCAATGACACAACTCAACACTTGAGCGAAAGCATGTGTAGGGCTGTTTTAGACGAGCCCCAAAGCAGCCTCATTTCTTGTGGATTTCAGAGTCCAGAAGAAAAGAAACTAGTGGAGGGGGTTTTAGACGTTCTTCTGCTGCTACCGAAGTTGGGCAGTCGCCATTTGAAACAGCGGCCGCTGGCAAACTAGCGCTTCTTGGAGATGCTGCCTTGTAAAACCTCGATTATGTGGCTTTTACAAGGCAGCATTTCCAAGAAGTGGCGTTTCAAATGGCAGCAGCCTAACTTCCAGTAGTGGCAGGAGAGCGTCTAACCCCCCCCCAAACCCCCCGTGCTAGTTTCTTTTCTTCCGAACTCTGAAATCTGCAAGAAATGAGGCTGCTTTGGGCTCATCTAAAAACAGCCTAGGATAAAGGTTTAACTTACTCCAGGGGTGAGGAATGCTTTCCCTCCTAGAGGTCACTTTGAAAATTAGTACAAGCTCTGAGAGTCACATAGAAGTTGGGAGCGAGGTTAGTTAAAGGGTATGCTTAGGAAGAGGAGGGTCTAGATCATAGATCTGTGCCTTGGATGGGTCCCCATCTATGCTCTTTTACCCTGAGCTCAGTCTTTCCCTGCCAGATCCAGGAACTAGAAAGGGGGGGGGAAAATCTTGCTCCAGGCCACATTTGGCCCCTGGGCCTAAGGTTCCCCAACCCTGACCTATTCCCTTCCCTTTCAGAGAGCAATGAACTCACATGGCCCAAGACTTCTTCCAACAAAAACAGGACAGATTTTTTCTAAAGCTAAGAAAGAAATATTTTTTAAAACCCGACACAGAATTTCAAGTATTAATTTTTTTTAAAAGACACATTATAACAGAATCCTTCATCTCTCTCCTTTAAGCATCAGATCTAGGCTGATCTCCCTTCCCCCTCCCTAACCCACAATCCCCACCCTAACCCCCACCTCCCCTGCCAAACGTATGGCGGAACAGCCAGGTCTTAGTCATACGCCGGAAGGAAGGGAGGTTCGGGGCCATCCGGGCCTCCGCTTGGAGGGAATTCCACAGCCGAGGTGCGGCCATCGAGAACGCCCTCTCCATAGAGACCCCCCCAGGCCACATGGGGGACCTCGAGGAGGGTGCTCCCAGCTGACTACAGGGGTTGCTCCAGAGCACAGAGTGTGGTGATCCCATAAGTAAGTCAGGCCGAAGGCTTTACAGGTCAACACCAACACCTTGAATTGCGCCTGGAAGACTATAGGCAACCAGTGCAGAGCCCGGAGCACCGGTGTAATGTGCGCACGGCAGTCCGACCCCATAAGGAGACGGGTCACCGCATTCTGCGCTAGCTGCAGTCTCCGGACCCATCAACATGGGTAGCCCCACATAGAGCACGTTACAATTTTCAATGAATCTGTCTCTTAAGAGAAGGGGACAAAGTAGTTCAGAGGTTATATTTTATTGGACCAACTTCTATTGGCGAGAGCTTGCAAGCACCCTTCCTCAGACATATAAAGAGTCAGACTTCTGTAAAAGGTATCGACTTTTTATATGCTTGAGGACAGGCCCTGTGTGGCCTGAAAGCTTGCATACTCTCACCAACAGAAGTTGGTCCAATAAAAGATCTGAACTACTTTGCCTCCATCTTTTATATTTGGTACCAGCACGGCAACCACGCTCTCTTATGGCTCTTAAATTCTTTTCAAGCATCCATTAGGCCTGTTGCCTTGTTCCAAGTTTGAGGCTCCAAAAATGTAGCACTCTAGAATAGCTCAGGCCCAGGGAAATTTAACAGATGCAGTATGGAAACTGGAAAATGCCACATACCACTCTTTCTTAAGATTCCAATTTTAATACAAGCACCAGTTTTTCCAGTATTTGCAGTGTCCCAAAGGAAAGCATTCTAAGGCAATCTACCCAAAACTAAGCAGCAAAGATTCTATATCTGTATTTGCGTGTAATATTTTAGATAGATGCATTTTAAATGTGTGTGTGTGTGTGTGTGTGTGTGTGTGTGTGTAAAATGAATAAATAAATATATATATTACACACACACACACACACACACACACACACACAGAAGTTTAAATGTCTCTCTCTCTCTCAAATATTATACACACAGATATAGAACCTTTGCTGCTTAGTTTTCGGTAGATTGCCTTAGAATGCTTCCTTTGGGGACACGGCAAATACTGGAAAACTTGGTGGTTGCATTCAAATTGGACTCTTAAGAGAGAGCGGTACGTGGCACGATGACTCCCAAGATCTTTTTCCCGAGTGGTAACGACTAACGTAGAACCCAGCATTGTGTATGTACAGTTAAGAATTTCATGTGGTGTCCCCTTGTTTAATCATTTATCTATATTTATTGTTAATTATTGTACTGTAGCACCAAGAAACCCAACTGAGATCAGGCTAGAGTTTGTACTTGGAGCTGCGCACACAGATAGTAAGAAACCAACGAGAGAGCTCATGTCCTGAAGTACTACATCTAAATAGAGAAGACAGTAAAAGGATGGGAAGGGGATGGCCCAGGGAGGGAGGGAGGGTGGGTGTGTGTGTGTGTGTGTGTGTGTGTCTCTGTGTCTGTGATGGCCCAGAGAAGGGTGTGTGTGCTTAAAATGTATCTCCATTGCCCCTACGACAGCAGCCGTTGTATGCATTTCTATGCGCAATTCAATTTTGAGTCATGCAACTCACCTTTACAACCAAAAGACAAACGCTGCCAGCAAAATACGTACAAGTCTCTTAACATGGGGTATAGCACGTTGGGCGTCAAACAACAAAATCCTGGATGGCCTTTCTAAGTGCTTAAAAGCTTATGTCTTCCTGTTAAAACCCTTGGGATGTTTTCAAAAGCCAGTTTGTGAGGCGAGGCCTCACACCAAGGGCAGTGACGAGAAAAAAATAAAAGCTGGAAAACATGATTCACAGAAGAGGTTCACCACCACTGGGAGGAATTTAAGACTCACACAGCAGCCCCAACGTACCCTTTACCAAGTTATGTAACTGGTCCTCTGGAAAGTGCATTACACTGGGAGTCAGGCAGGCAATTTGGTCTCCATTTCTGGCTGCGCCACTTAATTACTGTGTGATCTCGGGCAAGTCACTTCTCTTCACTGGATCGTCCTGTCCCCATCCTTTTACTGTCTTTCTTCTCTATTTAGATTTAGTTCTTCAGGACATGAGCTCTCTCATCTGTTTCTTACTATCTGTGTGCACAAACTCTAGCTTGATCTCAGTTGGGTCTTTTGGTGTTACAGTACAATAATTAACAATAAATATAGATAAATAATAAAACAAGGGGACACCACATGAAATTCTTAACTATGCATACATAACACTGGGTTCTAAGTTAGGCGTTACCACTAGGGGAAAGGATCTTGGGAGTCATTGTGGACAATTAATCAAAAATCTCAGCTCGGTGTGCAGCAGAAGTCAAAAAGGCAAACAGAATGTTAGGAATTCTTTGGGAAGGGAGAGAGACTAAAACAGAAAATATAACACCATTATATGTTCTTAAAGGATAGGTCCATAAATAGTTATTAGTCAAATCAGTAAGGGGATGAGACCTCTGATTGATTGGGGGGGGGGGGGCTAAGAGATAAGAGCAGGAAATGGATCACCCCATTATGAACTGTAGTGCACGTCTCTGAAGAGACCAATGCTGGCTGCTGTGGAAGACCGGATGCTAGGTGAGATTGACCACTGGTCGGACCTAGAATGGCACCTTCTTATGTTCATACTACTATGTCAAGTACTCAAAGTATTCCAAGACAAAGACCAACAAGAAGAATAGGATGTTAGGTAAAATAAGCTTCTTCCACGAGTCTCGCTTGGTTCCAACTTCAACATCATCTTCGTAAAATGTGGCTGAGGAAGAGATCAATCAGTGCCACACAGCACTTTTTGATGGGCCCAGGAATCACCGTGACTCCAGGCTAGAATGGAAAGACTGGTACAGTTTAAGAAACCATGCACGTTTTAGCCTTGTCAATTTTGTCAGCATCAATATTCAAGCCTAGTGCAATCAATGCACACCGTACACACCAAACTGTTGTTCTATTTTGGTGTTTAAATATTAATCAAATTCTGTACACCATGGCACATTCCACCAATAAAGTCGCTCTGAGATTCAAATCAATAACATTCTTGTTCTCTTTCACCTGGCTACATCTAAGGTCGAACGCAAGCCCCTTTGTAAAAATAAGAGAACAACTGCAGTCCTCATGATCTACTGGTGAATATTTTTTCACCTTCCAGAGTTTCTCTACACAAAGCAGTCATTTAAATGAACTGAGTAACATATTTGCTTGCAAAGAGCTGGAAAAATTGTCATTCACAGAAATGGAGATGATTTCTAAATTCATACCGTAGGTCAGAGGTACAAATTGTTATTATAGACATCAGTGTGCTCTGGCTAGTCCCAGGCTCGACTTGTGGCAGATTTTGTTTTAAGGATCTGTTTCTTATTGGCTAGATTACTGGGTGCAGCGAATCGTGCTTTGGGCAGGGGGATGGACTAGATGACCATCATGACCCCTTTCAGCTCTATGGAAGGATTACATCTAAATTTCAAAATGGGGTAACAAGCAGACAGCTGAGTACTGCTGCCCTGGGTACAGCTGTGACCACAGAACCTGGGACCCAGGCTGCAATATACCACATTCTACTTGGGGGGGGGGGGAGAAGCGCCCCTTTCCCCCACAAGCTTGGGACATGCTTCTCCAGTCTCTCACAAAAACACACAACGTGAGCACTAAGCATGTGGGTTTCCACCACTGGTGACTCAGCTAAGAGTATTTTACCAACAGCTTTTTGATCCCAGAAATGAAACTAAATGGCCAAAATATGCAAGTCCTCGCTTGAGTAAAACGACTCCTTTCAAGCCAATGGAAATCTGCTCAAAACAGAGACAGTAGAATTTGGGGCAGACCCAAGAAACCATCCAGTCCTCTGGTTTTGCTTCTCTCCAGCTTGCATGCAACAGAGAGAGACAGAAAAATGGAGTTCTTCGGGTAAACATCCGAGCCATTTTAAATAATCGCCATGCTATTAAAATGAAGTCGCTGGTGCTTTGCAGTATCTTTTCCTTTGTTTATCTTGGTTGTCATGGCGGCCACTTGAATCATCTTAACAAATTGCATACACATGTCTCAGGCCACGTTATTTCCACTCACTCCACGACTCCAGATCAGCTTTCACTCACCTGGCATCTACTCAGGCCAAACAGCGTCATCCTGCCCCGGTGATGGAGAACAGTTTCATGGACATTAACAATCTAAAAGTTAGTTTAGTTTCAGGTCAAAATGGTCTTTGCAGCTAAATAGATGCAGAAAGGGAAGAATAAAAACCACGGCAAACTCTCAACAGAGCACTTTACTGGGGCTTCAAGGAAAGATCATATAATGACATGAATGTTTGTTCTACAATGTCTCAGAAGAGGACTTCTGGAACTGCATTGGCCACGGATGGAGGGAACAACCAACTAGTAGAGCGGCCATCTTTTGGAATGCTTTGACCTGGAAAGGGGTGGGGCCAAGGGTCCTTTCATGTCCCTTTCTGACAAGGCCACAGCCCTTCAGAGCTCGTGACACCTAGAGGGGTCAGGGCCACATCAGAAAAGGAGTGGAGAATGGGAATCTCCCATCCATTTCCAATGTAGGCATGCCGCCCCCTTTAGAGTGTTATGACAACACTGTTCCTTCCAGGGAGGCAGAGTGAAGTTCTTCGTTCCAACCTCTTTCTGACATGACCCCATTCCCCATCCTGGCACCTTGGATTACTTGGGGAAATAGAGGGTTCAGATGGAGCTCAGAGATGTTGGATCAAACCCAGGGGTTGGTGAATCTAACAACCAACCACTGCATATGATGGGAATGTATTCCAGCTTGCAGTGTTCTGGATGCTGCTGCACTGCATTGTGGTCTTTTCTCCCCACAGCTCCACATGGGCTGGGTTGCCACTGCAAAGGTGGTTATGGGTCCTGGTGCGGCTTCGCTGATGCCACTGCCATCCGCCTCGCCGCCTCCCTTCATACCTTCAAATCCCTCCTCAAGGCCCACATCTTACACTCTGCCCTTCCCGATTCCTCACTCCCCTCTCCTGCTGATACCTACTATCCAGTACAATCTGTTACCTGAGCTCTGTGTACTCGTATCCTCACCACATGGATGAGCCAGCCATCATTCTCAATGTAACCAAGCCAAGCGCATGCACCTGGGACCTCGCATCTTCATGAATGTTACATCCCTTGTCTCTCCCTCTGGCTCCCCTTCCTTCGTCTCCTCCCCAACCCCCGTCTCTCAGATTGTAAGCCCTAGAGCAGGGATCATGTCTATTCCATTACTTTGTAAAGCGCCGGGTACATTGCTGGCACTATATAAATGCTTGCTAATAAATAATAAAATAATAATAATAATAATAATAAACAAACAATTTTAGGATCATTCTGTCCTGAAGACAACATGGATAATGACATCATGGCCATGATGATTCAGGCTGTGAATACCATCCAGCTAGTCATTCAAGTATGGCTTCAACTCCACCACGGGTATGTGGATAACTGTGACACTAAACCTGATAAGGAGATCTCTGCTGCTGGATGCCAGGAAAATGAGAGCAAAGCGTGGTTTCAATTTTTCATGAATAAACCGCTGCAGTACAGAAGACACAGCCAGTCCCTCTTTCTTCCTTAACGGAGGAGCTGAGCTCACAGGATGGGTGTTACTTCTGGAAAAAACCTTCAGCTGAAAATCTAGGATGAGCAAGAGTGGCTGTGCAATTTCTGAGGCACCAGGATGCTTTCTCACAGTTGGTGAGAAGGAGAAATTAGATCCCTTACCTGGAAAACAAATTCCTGGAGGGTTTTCCTAGACAGCAGTCCAGACGGGGAAGAGATGCCTCACTTCACGGGCAGGAGTCAGACTGAAGAAACTAGGCCTCTGAGGACATGTGCTGCAGGGGGCACGCCTCTCTCCCAGGCACCAGTGTAGAGAGATCTTCCAGCCAAAGGAACTATACTTGAATCTAACTATTGCAACTATGAAAAGCCTTCAACTGGTCTCCTGAGGAGAAAGTAACTGGCACAACTCATGAACTTCACTTGAAGGGTGAGATGGACTGCTGTCCAGGAAAACCCTGGGCCGTGAAGGAAAGTTCCCAGGTAAAGGAGCTAACTTTTCCTTCTCTTCAGGTTTTCCAGGACAGCAGTACAGACTCTGGGATGCAACCAAGCAGAATTCTGAACAACTAAGCATAAGAATTAAATACACTTGTTATTCAGAATACTAAGCATACGTTCTGTGCTCAGAAACAAAGAAGCTATGGGAGCATAGGCTGCAGAATCTTGTGTCCAAAGGCTGTCTCAGCCAACTCTACTAGAGGAACCTTATGTTGTTTCATGAACGGGTAGACTGATGACCATGTTGCCGCTCTGTAGGTCTCTGTATACACGGATGGAGATCTGAATGCCCATGAGGCCCCTTGAATAGGGTGGACCAAAAAGGACTGAAGTGGTGGGTGGCTGTCCAGTTTTGGATCCACCAGGATACTTACCCAGAGCTGTGCGAGTAGGCACCATAACTACGCTGTGGAGAAACCCAGGCGCCATTCCAGAGGTAGGGAGCATTTTCCCTCCTGGGGACCACTTTGAAAATTAGTACAAGCTCCAAGGGCCACGTTGAAGTTGGGGGCGGGGGACTTAAGGTAGGAAGAGGAGGGTCTGTCCCCTCTCCTTGTGTACATGCCTTAATCCCTGCTCCCCTATCCTGAGCTCCATCTTTCTGTGCTTGAGCTTTGGAACTGGATCTAAGGGCTGGATAAAAACTAGCCACAGGCCACATTTGAGCTAGAGGTGAAACGGCAAGAATGCGTGAGATTCTTGCAGCCCTGGCGAGATCTTGCATATTCTTGGCGAGGCTTTCAAGAACCTTACAAGATTCTTGAGAACCTCAGAAAATGCTCTGCACATGCGCAAAATGGCCGCTATGGCCATTCTGCGCGTGCATGGCTGCCAAGCAGCCATTTTTGAGAATCTCGCGAAGACGATGGCGAAAAGCCAGATTCTCATGAGATTTTCAACCTAGAAAATCTTGTCAAGAAGCCTATTCTCTACGAGATTTTTGAGAAAATCAAGGGTGAGTTTCAGCCCTAATTTGGGCCCCAGGCCTGAGGTTTCCCACACCTGCGCTACACTTTCCCGCACTCATCTTTTGTTCTTTCCCTGATGACTAAGTGTTAACTCTTTAACACCACTGCAGACAGTAGCCCTCCCTCAGACAGACAGAGACTATTCCAGTGAGGAGACAGAGGAGCAGGTTAGAGATTGCTTTGCTCTATCACCAGACATCTTGGCTTGCAGCAGGCACCCTCAGGCTAGGCTGGCGGCTCTCAAGTTGCAGAAAGAAATTCCAGGAGTCTACAATGGGGAAGACTTTCTGTCTGTATACTGAAAAGACTCACTCCTGTAGAAGCATTGGAATTCTCAGTTTCCCTTGTCCCTTGGCCAACTGGCCCTCAGCTATGTCAGAAACCCCTGCAGAACTGGCCATCGCTGCGTGTTGAATGCTCCCATAGCACGCAGTGGCAGAGAATGGGGCATCTGGATCCTGAACGCTGGAATCCCACAGTAACCATCAGAGCTAACACTTCAGAATCTTAAAACAGCAACGGCCCTGGGAGTTTGGAAAACTTTAAAATTCAGTTAAAATAATATCCCTCCCCCCGCCCCCCAATGTTTTAATGGAAATGTCAGGGCAAGATCCTCAGCTGATATAAATTGACAAAAACTCCATTTCTCTCAATGGAACGATACTGATTTTCACCAACTGAAGAGGTGGTTCTTAATAGACAGACACTTATTCCTGCAGTTTTCCTAGTATCCCATGAGGTATCTGCAGATTTCAAAGAGTTCTATCGCCTTCTGATGTTACTGCCATGTGTCACAGCTACTGCACTCTGACAAACCTAAGACTCGGGTATTGTAACTACTTTTAACACATGCAGGATTCGGAGATCCAAGTAAACTGATCCCAAATTCCTGAAACTGCAGATTTGCTCAGGGATTGCATTTTCTAGCAGAGCTTCTCTGGCACCAAGAGCCTGAAATTAACTAGAACAGTGCAGTCCTAGCAGATGATGGGACCTTCTCTGCTGAGAAACAGGGGGTTGGGGGGGGGGGGGGGGGGGGGACATCAAACAACACAGGGAGGGGTACACTGGATTTGGTTTTCTGCACCGGCCAATGGGGGGGGGGGGGGGGGGGGGATTGGAGGAATTAACAGCACATGCTTTTTTTTCCTACAGCACATGCTTTTTTTCCTACAACTGCTAGGGCACTCCGAGAAGAGATATGAACTACATTGGGAAAAAGAAGGCTGACGTGCAATAGAAAGTAAAACAGTACAGTAAAATGGTTGAAGAGTACACGTCTATCTCAGAGAGGCAGCGCGTGGAACACATGGTGATGATCGAACTGTAACTTGAAAAAAATTGTCACATAGGTGGTGGGAGAGGATCGGGAGAGAAATCAAAAAGGGAAATCGGCTTCTGCATAAAAATGAAATTAAAACACAGAGGCAATGGTTTACAGAGCAGAACACACTCACTTGGAAAGTTAAATGCAGAACCACTCTCCATTATAAACAGGGGACTGCTGAAGCCCTAATTTTGAGGAAACCTCTTGAGCTACAGTTGTGAACATTTATCCATGGCTTATATTTGTGGGAACGTCCTACGTGCAAAATGTGAAGACGATCCATCCAGAAAAACTAAAGTTATAACTGTTTAAAAGTTCATTGCTGGTGGTCAAAATGCACTATGCAGGCACAATTTTGAATAATCGATATCTCCTCTTCCCGCCCCCCCTCCCATGAGGTGAGCCCCAGACTCCACAGCCTTGGAGCATGAGATGTCCATCAAGTGCTACTGTGGTACGACAGTGCTTGGTGAAGCCAAAAACGAGTTATTAAACATTAAAAGATCAGTTCTGCTGGCTGGCGTATGCATAGGCGAGCAGCTGACTGCCTTTTGTGTTATTAGAAAAAACAGCATAAGGAAAGTTACGTAACTCTGCATTTTAAAATCATGTAACTTTATCAGGAGCCAGCTCTCCTACAAAGACTTTAAGCTCTAGTCAGTTTCATGTCAATTACCCTCTTGCATTAGACACTGCCTGCAAGAGGAAGCTCTAGTTAGTTTCATGTCAATTAACCTCTTGCCTCAGAAGTGGCCCTGGAGCAATCTATATCTCCTCCCCACAGACTTCACAGCCTTGGAGTATGAGATGGCCACCAAGTGCTACTGTAACACAACAGCATTTGGTGCATTGAAAACATTGTTATTAAACATTAAACAACCAGTTCTCCAATATTCCTGGTCAATCTACTAGTATTTACTTACAGATTTTATTGTCTGACCAATCCCCTTCGACTATCGTTTTGGTTGCTAGGTTTCTTTCTGTAGCAGTTAAGAAAGGAGGTTGCTTACAAATTCTAAGCAGAGGATCCCTGCCTTTTATCAGACTAGGGAATTGGATATGGTGACCATTATTGTTTGGATTGCTTTGTATGGTTTGAATAGTTTGTATGTTTGTTGTAATGGCCTATGGCCAGACAATAAAGTATTTCTTCTTCTTTTAAAAACAAAAAACAAAAAAAAAAAACCACCAAAAAAATTCTCATTACTATATTAATCACATTGCAAAAACCTTGGAAATTTTCTAAAACAAAAAACCTCACAGATATTCTGTCCTTTCACAATGAATTGCATTCTATTGAAACAATTCTATACAGCTGTCTACACTGACCGTGTCAACAGTACATTGTATAAAGTGTAAACAATTCGTATACATGTAAATGACAGAGTTACGGCTGTTTGAAAAAATTGTTCGCTATCAAATTATGATAATAAATTAATGCTGATAATAAATTAATGCTAAATACAGAAAAAATGTGATAGTTTAGTTAGTGATAAATATTAATAAGAGTAAGCATGTAATGTATGGTAAGGAATTAAGTACATATCTTACATTTATGTTTAAGGTAAATTATGAAATATAAAAGAAAAACCTTGAAATCATTTCCATGCTTTTTGGTGTTTAATTTTTGTTGTAATGTATGTTGTTAAGTGTTTTTTGAATAACAACTGTAATTAATTTACATGTTTTTTGGCATTTAAGTTAGGGTAAAATGTATTTTGTGAAATGTTTTCAAAGACGAAAGTTTTTTGTTTTAGAAATGGTTCTACCTTTAATGGTTTCTTAAGTTGTGAGTTTTTTTGTTTTGGAAATCATTTTTAGAGTCGTCCATTCAAGCATTCTCCAGTTCATCCTCATAAAAATCTATTTAAGACGACCCAACATCTTATAACAAACTGTGCCGGCAGCATTTCCTGGGTGCTGTGGTAGTTCAGGATGGTACAATTCCACCTCTCCGCTCCAGCACCAAGGAGACAGACCATGTATAGTGTTAGTCAAGTTGTCTTTATGAGAATCCTGTATTTAACAGTACAGGGGCCTGGGTCCAGGTTCAGACCAGACCACTGTGCAAGGGTCCAGGTTCAGACCAGACCACTGTGCAGAGCATACAGCAGCCTGATCCAGATGTCAGAGGAGACTGGACTAGAATTGACTGGAAACAGATACAAGCTTCTGATTCTTATAAATTTAAGGTAAAATAGTGTCATAAGGAGATACTGGGTTACATGTAGACTACAGGTCTAACAAATATGTAAAGGTAAAGGTTAAACATGCATGTAATGTGAAAGCTGAGAACTGGAAACTCACTTCATGCAAAGTCATGCCAAATGTGTATTCAAAAAACCCTAAACACCTCTGCAGACACATAGACCATTGAGTTGCAAATGGATTTCTTCCTGTGGATGTTACCAGGTGGGAAAGTCAAACAAAGGACCCTGAAAAGGTACTTAAGGAGGGAGACAAGACAAAGATAGGACTCTCTCTCTCAGTTGGTTGAGATCAACTTGTTCAGCTTCATCTGCATCATCATATCTTACCAGCCAGAGAAGGGCTGCACCAAAGGAACTATGAAGTACAGCCTTTTGGAAACTAAGACTGGTACCCGGCCAAGCTTTCCATCGCTGGCTGTGACATGAACTGAAATACCCTTGGACCTTGATTAGGGTAAGCCTAAGTCAGGAGAATCCAAGTACAGATGGGAATGCGTTATTGGTTATGTTATTTTGATTTCTTCACTCTCGAGTATAATCTTGTACTGCATGCTTATTCATGATTTATTCATTAAACTACTTTTTACTAAACTTTGTATGGTCCAGTGGAATTGCTAATCCTAATATTGGTGGGACACAGTTTGGGGTTAATTCTGTGTTTACAAACACAGACAAACCTAGAGAGAAAGAGTCTGTGCTGGGAAATTCTGTGGCTGAAAAGGTGACAAGAAGGTTCACCCGTTGCAGGCTTAATCAGTTCGAGAGAGAGAGCTGATCCAGTGAGAGCTGCAAGCCAGGGAAACAGAGTCATGGCAGCCTAGAGTGGGGTAGTGAGCCCCCAATCCCATGACACATAGGCACAATCAAATCTGGTTTACTTCACTACAGGCTGTAAACAGACATACATGTATCCAGATTCAGTTTTACCTACTAAGATGATTAATTGGGCTAGCCTCACCCATGTTAGAGTGAGGCTACCTTAAAGTACTTAAGGACAGATGAGGGAGTTCCTTTATCTTAAGAGGGGCCGTTAGATTTGAATGGAACCTGGAGCCTAGCCATGTTAGATCTGAATAGAATAAGGAGAGGAATAGGTTAGCAGTACCTGGATGAAGAGGTTTGCTTTGAGGTGGGAAGTATACAGGCCTTCTGACATCTACAACTGGAACCGGTAAGAAATGGCAGCTTACCAGAATAAACGTGATTCATTGAGATGCTGATTGTACATGGCTGGTGGCACATCGAAATAGGAGAATAGCTAATTTGCAGAAAGGGATCCAGCACCTTTGGCTCATTACCCAGAGATGTCAAATGAGCAACAACTATAAGACAACCCGGAGCCAAGAATGAATAGACATTTTCAGAACCCACCTGAGGAAAGCAATACAACTGCAAATTTTCAGCAGCTTTAGAAGTGAAATGTAAATAAGACACTTATTTCAGTGGGTAAAGGAATATGGCTCAGTTTAGACTCCTCAGTCAAATGGAAAACAAAACATCCTCATAGCAAACCTTAAAGAAGGAGGTTTGACACTGCCTTTTCTCAGCCTTCATGTAAATGACTAGTAAATGGGAATAATCGTTGGGAACCTGATTCTTCCCAAAACAGAAAAAATGCCCATATAAGTTCATCAGGGACAGAGAAAGCCACTGTGTGTAAAGGTAGTAGACTTGTCTTTAGCCATCTTCTTTACATAGGCCAGAAGTGACCAAACTTGGGCTTTTGGGCAATTCAAGTGTGGCTCTCTACCAAGGCTGGTCCTACTTCGACCCTGCACTGCCTTAATGGTTCTGTGTCTTTGCTCATTGCACCCAAGTCCTACCAGCTGAATCACAGCTGCTCCTCAGAGTCTCATCAGACAGGACCACTAGCCACCAGTCAGTCCCACAATAGCCAAGATTTGTGTGTGCACGTATGCGGTGTCTTGTGGCTCTCAGCCATACAAAGATTTTAGTATGTGGCTCTTGGGATTGGCAACTTTGGCCACTCCTGAGATAGCCCCACACTGGCCTGGATATGACCGAGACCCTTGAGAGACACAAGAAACCAAGGCTACATTCACACCGTCAAGCTCATTCCTCTTGGGGTATGTATTCCGGTGATGAAAATCCACATTGCAAGCGTTCACACTTCGCAAAGAAATTACCCAGGGGGAAGCTTCCCAGAGAGCGAATGATTGCGTGAACACTTCAAGTGTTAGAGGTTGTGCGTCTTAACACACTTGAATTAATGCCCTTGTTTGCATGATCACTTGCCCTCCCAGGGGTATGCTACTCTGAAGTATGCATTCCTCTTTAATCAGGAGCACACACCTCAGAGAAAAAATGCCCCTACTTTATCGTAAACACTGTTTGTGAGAACAAAAGTAGAGAAAGTGAGTTACGGGGTAATTACTTCAGAGTAAATGTTCATGTGAATGAAACGAGAGTAGTTACTTAAAACACTTTATTGGTCCAACTTGGGTTAGTGAATGTGCGCATGCTTTCAAGTTTCACAGAGCTGTTTTAAGTTTGCAACACTCTCCAACAGAAGTTGGTCAAGTAAACAGAACCATCTTAACTGATGGGCTTCCTGTCTCCCTTATATTTGGGACCAAGATGGCAATAAAACTCTAAACATCTGTGGACCCTTTGACACTAAAAGCCCATCTGGACTGAACATCCCATTATCTACAAATAACTTTAAGCAGGCTATGGTAAGAAGAATACTAAACTTCCCCTTCTGGAAATCCTGATCAACAGGAAATGCTGGTCTTAGAAAGGGGAGCCATAGAAGAAGTACTTTTAAACACAGCAGAAATACATCACAAGAGGCTAATCAGATTGTTTGACATGAAGTTCCATTAGCATAGAATTGAAGTACAATTTTCCCCCTGGTTATGGCTTACCCCAGGGGTGGGGAACCTTTTCCCTCCCAATGGCCTTTGTACAAGTACAAGCTCCAAGGGCCAATGGGCCACAAAGATGGATCCAGGGGTGGTTTAGGGGTCTGCTTTTATCTATGCCATGGATCTGTTCCCTATCCTTGTACGCATGGCCTCATCTCTGCTCCCTTAACCTAAGCTCAGCCTTTCAGTGCTCAGGGTTAGGAACTGGATTCAGAGGTCAGACCTAGAGGAACAGGAAAGGGACCTTGCAGGCTGCATTTGGGCCTGGGGTTCCCCATCCCTGATTTGCTTACCTTTCATGAACATTTCACAGACAAAGATAGTAAGGAAAATGTGTGTGCCTGCCATGGTTTTTTTAATATATTTTCTGGTATATAAACCATATAGAACACTTGATTTTCCACTCCTGTCGCCTCTTTCCTTTCTAATAAAGATTTTATACACACATATGCAATAGAGAGATATGTTTAATTACAACAGAGATATAGGTTTAATTACATGCACAGTCTCTCTCATATATATAATTATTGCATACACACTGTGCATTTGATTTCTTACTGAAGAAGTGATAAACGTGAGGCACATGCAACTCTGAATTAACATTGCATTGCTGAAGAGTCCTGTAGACTTTAAAACATTTTTTGGAAGGATGCCACCACGTGGTAACATTGTGAAGTGCAATTTTAAAACCAACCAGTACAAAATTTCAACTAAGTACTGTACCCATTTGAAACAGCCAGAGGCACAAAAATCAGGATAATCCCAATATAGTGTATGTGCTTGCCCACACACGTCTACATCCTGGGGCATACTTCGCAATCCATCAAGAGCAATGTGCAACACAATTGGAGATAAACATCCACAGGGAATCAAACTTAGGGTAAAGAACTCCTTATAGTTTCATAAGTCTTTATTTCAGATGTACATCACAGTGAGTACCAGCTAAGCAGCACCACCTTTGGATGAAATTTAAATTACTGGGACTGACACAAAGAAGGTTTGTACTACTAAAGCCCACAGCATCCCTGCCCACATCCGCCTTGCCCCCTCCCTCCGCACCTTCAAATCCCTCCTCAAAACCCACCTCTTCCTCATCGCTTTTCCGGACGCCTGATAGAACTTTCCTTTCAGTATTTACTGTCTGCCCTCCCCGCAGACTCCTGCCTAACCGCAACCAAGCCAAGCACGTGTACCTGAGACTTTGCATCCGCTTGAATGTTATTCATCCCTTCTCTTTCCCTATGTCCCCTCTCCTTGGGTGATTTCAGACATTACGAGATCACGCTCAACCACAGCGAACCACGGCCAAAGCGCCCTGCATGTCTGTTCGGCGGCTGCCAGATGTTCACCACAGTCAATACCCACATGGGGTCAAAATCAACCACGCTTCCGGAGCTCCAGCCCGGACCATCTCCGAAAGCGTGGTCAAAGAGATTCCCAACGGGAAACAAAAAAAAGTAATGTCTGAATGGCATCCACCGCCCGGAACCAAAGACAATGATTCCCAGCTGGGGACAAAGCACGCAGCGTCGCTGCCAGGCAACCAGCAACAACACAAGCCGGGGAGGGAGATTTAAAGGGCAGACGACAGCAGCCGGGACGAGCCGCCCCGGCGCCTTCCGGGTGCTTTGCCCACGGCACTGCACAGGATCGACGTAACGTCTGTTGCGCTGCCCCGGGCTGTGGTCCGGTGGTCCGATTCCCTGCCATGGTCCCGGTCCCGTCATGTCTGTTTGGGGCTTTCCTTGACCACGGGGGTGGTTAATCTGTTCACCCCCGCTGGGAATCCACCGTGGTGAATCGGGACCGCGTAATGTCTGAAATCACCCCTTGCCTCCCCCCTCCGTGTCTATTAGATTGTAAGTCATAGGCAGTGACCGCATCTATCTTATTGTTCTGTAAAGCGCCAGGTACACAGCTGGCACTATACAAATACTTATAATAAAATTAATTATTATTAATAATAAATAATAATACATCCACACAAGCAGGAAAATAATCTCTGCCCTGAAGAGTCTAGTATCAGTCAGAAATGTCCAACCTTTTGGGTTGCAAATTCCTTTCCACTTGAAAATCATGCAGTAAGCTACCACCATTGCAGCATCTATCTCTAACCCAACTCACCTCTATTCCCAATACCAAAGGGAAGCGAGCACCTTCAGAAACGTATCGCTCTCTCCCCCTACGTTCCCCTCTCTCCCTAGCTCCCCTTCCTTATCTCTTTAGATTGTAAGCCCCTTAGGACAGAGACCTGTCTCTAATTAACGACTGTTCACTGCCAGGTACATTGCTGGCACTATAGCCTGAGCATCTTTCGGCAGCAGCAGGAGAAGCCAAAGTGAATTAAATGTAGTGAATTTATTTTGAGCAGTATGTCTGACTCCTGGCTCCAATCATGTGGCAGAGATGCCATCTTTTCGCCTTGCTATAGGATCTTTTCTCCCTCAGCAAGCTAAACTCCCCAGGGACATTGTAGGGAGAAACATGAGAGAGTTCAATCCACTGTCACATCTAGGGAGGGTTAAATATGTCTGTTCAACCGAGCAGTATCAGTAGCGAGCTGCCTGGTTTGCACCAAGCAGAAAGATCACACGTTTCCCAAGCTGACAGATGCAAGGGGGAAAAGGAGCCAAATATGCTTCATTAATTAAGGACCTCAGGCCAAATATACAGTTGCAAAATTTCACAGCTAAAAAGTTCATTAAAAGATCATTAAGTCTAACTCTGTCCCCATGCCCCTCAGAATGACCGACTACACCAGGGATGGGTAATCTCAGGCAGGGGCCAAATATGATCCGTTGCTAGTTTTCATGTGGCCCCTCTCCAGTTCCTGGATCTGCCCCCTGGATCAAGTTCCTACCTTCAAGCACTGAAAGACTGAGCCCAGGGGAAGGGAGCAGAGATGAAGGCATGTCCACAAGGATAGAGGAGAGATCCATCCAGGCCACAGATCTATGATCTGGACCCTGAGTATACCCTGCCTCCAACTTCTATCCAGCCCTTGGAGCTTGTACTAATTTTCAGAGCGGTGCCTGAGAGTGAAAATGTTCTGCGCCCCTGGACCACCTACCCAATGCCTGACAGGTGTTGTGTTTATTTTTAAAACAATTAAATGATAGGGACCTCTTCAGCCCATCTTGGAAATTAATGTATTTGCCCAACTATCGCTAGGGACCTGTTAACTTCTCCCCGCCCCTGCCTTACCTTGACAAGAAGCAAACGTAGTCGTCCAAAGAAAAAACCCAGTACAGGCAGGGCAGGCTAGTTGATAGTCAGTCTCCATTGCTGACCAACTTTACACTCTCTCCCCACTACACCTCTTCCCAAAGAGCAACAACTCCATTTTACATGAGTCACCGCACAGACTGCAATATTTTCTTTCACTGTTGGCCTATCTTGGAGATAGAAAAGCCTCCTATCATGTAAGTATTATTACTTATCCTTTATATAGTGATTTCAGTGTTCAGAGTGCTTTAGAATCCTTATCTAGGTCCCCCTCACAGTTATTATTACCATTTTAGAGATGGAGAACTTAGGCTGAGAGACAGTGACTTGCCCAAGACCACCCAGTAAGCTGCAGGTACCATCTGCTTCCCCAGTATTGTGGAACTTCCTTCCCCTGGGAGTTCATCAAAGCCTGGGTCTGAATGTTTTCCGTAGACAATGCAAGTGTTTTTGGGGGGCCAAACATTCGGCAGGTGGGATAGGGGCTGAGGTGGAAGTTTCTAAGAGATTTTAATTTTTTTTACTGTCCTTTTATTTGCACATGTTTTTATGCTATAACTTGCCCTGAGCCTTAGAAGAAGAGTGGGGTATAAGTTTGAACGAATTAAATAATGGCTAAGAGGGGATTTGAACCCTAGGCTACACTGGTAATCACTTGAACCGTCCATCTGCCCACATTTAAAATGGTAGCTAAAAAATAAAAATACTATCTTCTATTACATTAACAAGATATCCTTTTCAAAACAATGAAAGTAATTGTTCCATCCAGCGCTACTCAGACCAGGTCTCAGCAAACGTTTTTGGACTCCTTGTTTTAAGAAGGACACTGACAAAACGGAGAGAGTTCAGAGGAAAGCAAGGAAGAGGATAAAAGGGGGGGAAAAGGCAAGACTTATGAGGAGTAATTGAAGAAAGTGGGAATATTTAGTTAAAAGAAAAGATGACTAAGGAGAGAAAAGATTGCCCGTTTTCAAATATGCAGAAGACTTCTATAAGTGAAATGGTACTCAGTTGTCCTCTCTGGCCACTGAGACTAGAGACAATGGGCTAAAATCAAAAGGAGAAAAGAGTTAGGCAGGGATTAGGAAGAATCTTCTAATTCTAAAGAACACCTAGGCAGCCGAACAGATTACCAAGCGATGCTGTGAAGTCTCCAGCACTGAAAGTTTTTTAAAAACAGGAGAAACACCTCAAGGACAGTCTTGGTGCAGTTGATCTTGCTAAAGGGTAGGAGTAGTAGTAGTTTAATTTTACTGGCAATGCTAACTGGTGAGCGGTTGGACTTGATGACCTTTTAGGAAACTTTCAGCTGTAATTCTGAAAACATCACTTTTCCAAAGCAAGCTACGATCTCGAGGCCTAAGAGCTCCTCGGGGCATGGCGTAAGATCCCATCCAGGCCTCTGGAAAAGCACTGGCAGCAAAATAAAATATTTAGTGCCACAAGATTTCTGACAATATGTTCTCCATAAATGATACAGGATTGAAGAGCTTGAACATGATTGCATGTGGCATGTGGCCCAAATGTGTCTTTGACAGAAATATTGATTATCTGGGGTCATACAGACCCTGTGAGTGAAAACCTTAACAACAGGGAAATGGCAAGAGCACAAAGACTTCTCTCCTTGCTCCCAAGTGAAAATGAGCAAACATTTTGGCTTTAAGACAAACAAAGTCCAGGTAAAGGGGTTGAGGGTATTTTCTGCATGACTGCCTTTGAAAAGGGAGATGGTCTCTAGTCTGCAGTATGCTTGACTGATCTTAACGGACCAGAATTAGATTTTGTTTTCCTATATTCTGTACAACACACTACACTTGGACAAGACTTATAGTTCCCAGCAGAATTCCTGCTGCTTACTTAGGCCCTTTTCACACAGACATGCTAACACTGATAAAATGGGTGTTACATTTTATTATACATGTTGCAGGGCTGCAGGTGTGCGCTACTGGTGACCTGCAACATGTATACTAAAATGTAACACCCATTTTATCAGTGTTAAGAGTGTCTGTATGAAAACGATCTTAGTTTTCCATCTGAGTTAACAGAGGTATGGTCCAGAGACATGCCCGAGGTCGAAGGTCAGTAGCTGTGTGAGCACTGCAGTCCTAGTTTCCTACAGCTCCTGGGACTTTGCTCCTTAGCCCCAGCCTACAGGACCTAAAGTTTTCAAACGATGCTCCATCTGTCCTCAGTTTCAGGTATTCAAGTATTCAGGTATTCAAGCTGCTAAATGGAGTGGCAGTGGTCTGTAAAGACAATCTGGTCTATCAAAGGTATCCAGTGTTTGACGTCCACTTAGTGCATCCACCTAGTGCTTGAGGACTGGGATAGATTGGGGATCCTGCTGGTATTCCAGTCCATGCCCCTACACAGCAGGCTCCCTGCCTGCTCTAGCTAAGCTGGTGTTGAGATCACCCAGACTTATTGTCTTGGGTGATTTCAACATACACACTGAGGCTAGCCTTTCAGGGACAGAGCAGGAGTTCATGGCTGCCATGACAACCAGTAGCCTATCTCAGATAATATCTGGCCAGAGACACAAGGCTGGACACATGCTGGATCTTATGTTCTGCACTCTGGAAACAGGAGGTTCAATTATTGGGGGTGGTGTTACAACACTGTTGTCATGGCCGGATCAGTATCTTCTGAGGGCCCAAATCCCTGCCCTCTTTTAACCCTTGTTGTGATGGTGAGGCCAGTTAGGATGATACCCCCCCATAGACTAATAGATCCAATAGGATTCCAGAACTCTTGGGGGGATTTGCCCCCTGTCGATGCGCTGGTTGATTTGGGATATGCTGTGTTGACCCAGGCTAACAACACAGTGCCTCCCAGGCATCCACTTCCTCTGCAGTGGAAGTTCAGGTCCCCCTGGTATATGGAGGACCTGGGGCTGCTAAAGTGTGAAGCATGAGGGTAGACAGTTAGACCATAGGTGGTGACTGACTTGCACCCAACTTGCGCCTGCAGCATAGCGTAGAACTTCTTGTTTGGCCAGTCGTTTGGAGGGCTGGGATATGGTTGCATGAAGGGCTTAGGGAGAGAGTTGGAGGGCCTAGGGATTTTTAACTGGTTTTATATGTTTCTGTGTGCGTGTGTGCGTGTGCGTGTGCGTGTGCATCACACACAATTATTAGGGCTGCAACCATTAATCAAACCGATTAATCTGCCTAAAACCAGTTAAAATTTGCCCCCTGATTAATCTGTTAGCTGCCAGGACCTTCTGACAGTCTATAGTTCTGAGTACGTAGCTCAAGAGAACGTGTTCCAGAGGAAAGCAAGTTTACCCAACGCACGCAAATTAGGCAAATCTATGCATAGTTATGTAAATTTATGCAAATGCTTGCAAATTTCAATCAATTAATCAACCAAAATTTCTAGATGGGTTTTTAAATTATTTGTATATATATATTTATATATTTATATAAACTGCCCTGAGCCTTTATGGGAAGGGCAGGGCTAAATAACTGAATGAATAAATGAAAAAAGAGGATGGATACACTTTCAGTTACCGAAAAGGAAACTCCAGGGGATGCTTGACATGCAATCTGCCTTAATATTTTGCTCATTGAACCTGCTTCCTTTGTGTAGGACAAGACTAGGGAATCTCTGGCCAAACATGGTCTTGGTTCATGTGAGCTCCTCCATGGCGGTTATTGATGTGGCCGACTCCTAGGTGGCCCAGGGCACTGGGGTGGTGGGTGGGCAGGGCTCCAATGTTTCCTGAAGTGCGCAGCAAGCTTCAGGTCTAGCATGTCCCCAGCTACAAACGGAACCAAGGACATTCATCCCAAGTTCATCAAATCATCTGTCCCCCCGACTGTCTTCACAGTTGCTTGTGCGAGGTCTACATTCTAGCTTGCAAGTCCTCCAATGTCTGTCCTTCTTTTCCTCTGCGTCCCATCACAGCCTCTAACGTCAGCAGAGAATGCTCTCCTGCATGTAACAACTAGAGTTGCCAGGCATCCAGGATTACCCAGGACAGCGCAGGAATTATGCTTTTTCTCCACTATCTAGGACAGCCCCTATCCTGGACCATAGAATGTTCAGGAATGTTCAGATGTATCGGCTAAGCTCTTAAATGTTCCGGGAAATGCACATGCTTTTGCTAAAAGCAGCAAGGAACAGTGAGAAATACATGGATGCCTCCAAGTCACAGATCAAGTGTGATAGTGCTGACAAAGTCTCAGAAATAGGCAGGTAGGAGCCTAAACTAAATAGGTGTCTACGCCTCTTACCAACACCTTGACCAAGTGCTATGTGTTTGGTTTTTTTGCTTGTTGGTTTGTTTTTTTAAAGTACCTCAGAAGCAGAAAACTTCCTAATGTGTCAGTCAGGCCAGGTCTGACCTAGTATGGCATTTCTTATGTAATAATGTATGCATTCATTATTTTAGTATTAAATACATTTTGAGGCTGTATATTACCTTAGTTATTCAAGCTCTAACTTTTCAATTTTAAATTAATTTTGGAATAAGTGTCAGCTACATCTTTTTGATGAAGTGGTATATTTATTCAAACTATCAGCAAATTATGCTCTTTGGAGCACCTAAAAATTGCCTATCAAAGAACATGGCATGGAAAAATAGAGGTGGGAGGGGATGAGAGGGCTATCCAAGTGACACTTTAGCAGTTGAGTATTAGGTCCAGGAATTTCCCATAAATGATCTGGCATCCCTAGTACCAGCTGTTTGCTAAGTTCATACTGCAAGGGAACACAAGGAATGAGTTCTTGATGGCTGCCCTATAATTTTGGAACTCCCTTCCCTGGAGGTTCATCTGTTCCTGAGCCTGCTCAATTTCTGAAGGCAATGCAAGATTTCTATTTGGCCACACATTTGGCAACTGGGGATAGGGTTCAGGAAGGCTTGGGAGAAGGGTTTTTAACTTATTTTTGTCTATTTATTATTTTGTGTGTTGTAACCCGCCCGGATGGGGTGGGATAATAATTTTAAATAATATATATGACAAACCCTACAGTATAACAGTATTTCTACAATGCTATTATAGGAGTCCAGCTCAGAAGCTGATCTGTTACCATCAGGCGAAGAGTTAAGCGTCTCTCATGGAATAAAGTCCATCCAGTCACAGCCATGCTGGGTTACCATGGATCTGAAGCGTGACCATGAACAAGCCGGGGAAGGAGGTAGGGAGAAAAGGCCAAATTATGCCTGGAATCAGCCTGTGGAATGCTACATGGGTCACATTCCTGAGCTGGTACCGCCGCATGCCGCATATTCCACCCCCTTGGCTTTTTGAAACTCCTGGACAGAGACTTCTCCAAAACCCTGGGAAACTTGTAGTAGGCGATGACCTGCACCCACTTTATCTTCATTCTGCTTAGAATAAGTCAAACACATATGGATGAATTAAGCCAATTCTTTGCTGAACCCTCCTTCTTTCAGGGAACAGACTGTGATTTGACTGTGATTGGCAACATCACCACCAGGTTTCTTTTTCTCCCTCTAACTCTGCTGATGGTAGGCAGTTCTGCACTCCTCCTTCAGCCATGTGCAAAACATTGCATTTGTCCTTTTTAAAGGTGGAAATGAATTGACATATAACAAGGTTTATGCGTGCAGCCTCGGTAGTATTACACATCACTGCCTTTAGCGTTAAGTTCTCCAGGGCAGTCATATTTCAGATGTGTAATAATTCACCATGCTGGGCATTTCCTTTTTGAATAATTAGGAAGCAGACTCAGCTGTTGGAGATGATCAGTAAAATGGAACGCTGTTCCAGTAAGCACAGCACAGCCATCTGCAGGTCCATGGTAAAATCTTCCTTATTATAGTTACCTACAATCAACTATTACCTAAATCTATTATTACCTGGCTAAAATCAACTATTATAGTTGTTTCCCATGAAACTAGAGCAATGTGTCTAAGCACTGAGGGTACAATCCTGACTGTTTAAATCAATGGCTAAATCCCCACCCCCACCCCGATTTCAGTGGAGTCAGGATTGCACCCTAAAGGCACAATCCACTTCCCATTAAAGGAGGTTTTGCTGCCCAGATCTAGTACTTAGAACCCCAGCTTTGCTGACTGATGCCTGCTATCTAGTGATGAAAAGGCAAGATTATTTTTAATTTGCTCACAAAAGACTACACAGACTGTTACGGTTATTTCAGAACCTACAATCCCTTGATTGAAATTTCATCATAGTTAAAGTTTCCCCATTCTCTTCAACTCACCTACAAAACGACTTCTCTCCCTTACTGCTCCCTCTTGTACTCCTCTACAATTCAGGAGATAAGGTAGTTGATCACCACCACATAAGCCGGGAAGCAGCCAGCTACATGTGCAGAACCGTAACTCATTAAAATGAATGCAGTTTTCCTTTTCTTGATGTTTGCTATAACTCCTGAGATAGGAAGGATTGTTTCCTGGTTTTAACGGAAAATTCTGACGCAAACTTAACTATCAGTGCACAACCATGCAGCGATAAAAAATGGACATTATGGGAGCACCCAAACTCCCAATCGGCATCGTTAACTCCTTGGGTTGACTCCATGCACGGTACTTCCTTCCTCACCGCCCCGGTCTCAAGCAATGCCTCCACACAGAGTGCTCCCTTATCTTCCATTCCCATTCCCATTCCCTCTGCCACACTGTTCCTGATCTGAAATGGTGCCTCCATCCACAGTGCTTCCTTGACATCCGCACCTCACTTTAGTGACTCGTGCAGGATGGTTCACTGGCATCTGTACCTTCCCACTGTCCCTGGTCCTTGCCGCCTGCATGCCTACTGCTCCTCCACACACAAGGCCACCACTGCTTCATGTGTGGCTCAGGCAGGAAATAATTTTCAGGAAATGGTGCAGGGGTTTATGTACCCATGGAAGCGGATAGAGAGTCAGAGCTGGAAGGGACTTTGCTCGAGAGTCATCTAGTCTAGCCCCCTGCATTCACCACATCCACACAGATAATCTAGCCAGCAAGAAACAAAGCCTATAAAATATCTGGCACAAGTAGAGACTGAGCTCAACCAGAGCACATCAATGCCTGAAATAACCGGGAACAATTTTATAAAAAGAAAAATCCAGATGTCTCAAACAGGTGAGCCACACACACACACTGTTGGGGAAAGCAAAAAAAAACACCAGTCGATTGCCAATCTGCCCCATGGGATAATTCCTTCCTGACCCTAAATATGGGGATGTGTTAGACCTGAGCATGGCCCTTTCCACACTGCTAAAATGGGTGTTACGTTTTATTATACATGTTGCAGGGCTGCAGGTGTGCTCTATGGGTGCCCTGCAACATGTATAATAAAATGTAACACCCATTTTAGCAGCGTTAGAGTGTCTGTGTGAAAAGGGCCCATGTGTGCAATCCCCATAAGCGAGACACAATTATAGGACTTCGGGATCAGGACGCACCATCAGCCCCACCTCCAGCTGCGGACAATTTTGATGCTTCAGGAGACAGAGGGGAGAAAAAAGGGACAAGGGATTATGTTAGGGTCCCCTCTTAAAAATACTTGTCTCTATGGTGTTGCAGCTGGAAATGGGGGAGCGCGTATCTCTAGACATAACAGCAGCTCTATGGAAGCAGCAAACACGTACCAAATGCAAACACACTTTCCGGCACCTCAACCCATGTTAAGTGAGTGGCACAACCAGTGTTCGCATAAATGAATGTGATGGTAAAATGTGCAGTACTAAAAGCAAGTGGTCAGCATTACATCTGGAAACACTCACAGGCCCTCCCCCGAGTGTTTTGTACGGAAGTGCCCTCTTCTGTCCTCACTATGCTAGGGCACATGGGGATAAACAGGACTGCTGGAAATTGAACCTAAACTAACAATTGATTTTGGGAAAGGCAACAATGAGCACTGGCCTAAAGGAAAATATACCCTTTCAAACAGGCTGCAATCAAAGGATAAAAGCTGTATTATGAGAGAGCTGCCTGGTGGGTTCTGGCAGACGGGTTTATTTTTCTTAGGACGGTTAATCAGGAAAATTTGGAAACATACAAACGTGCATTTTGCTGGCGTCCTTCTAAAATAGGTTAACCAGTGTCGAATGGCAGCAATTCAAACAGCCAACATGATGCAAGGCGTTGTGGATCCCCGGGAAACGGATCTGCAGCCCCAAGAACCTCTGGCACATTAAGTGCACAGATTTGGAAGCCAGCACAGATTTGGAAGCTAGAGTTATCCTGTGTTAAGGACTTGAATGTGACTGATTGCTTTAACTCATTGATGGGGAACCTGATGCATGGAGGCCAAATGTAGACCGTGACTAGTTTTTATTTGGTCCCATTCCAGTTCTTGGATCTAGCCCGTGGATTCAGTTTCTATGCCCAAGCCCTAAAAGACTGAGCTCAGGGGCAGAAATGAGGACATGCACACAAGGACAGGGGAACAGATCCATGATCTGGAGCCTCCTCTACCTGAGTGCACCCCTTAAGGATTCTCCACCCACAACTCCTCTGCGGTCCTTGGAGCTTGTACTAATTTTCAAAGTAGCCCCTGGGAGGGAAAGGTTTCCTTACCCTGCTTTAACTTACGTCAACCTGTTTTATATATATATATATATATATATATATATATATATATATATATATATATATATATATATATATATATATATATATATATATATATATATNTATATATATATATATATATATATATATATATATATATATATATATATATATATATATATGACAAGACAGAGAACCTTATGGAAAATTCTAACCCAATATCCCAGCAACTGCTATATTAGGCAGTGAGGCTTGATCTGACTTAGCAATCACACGCCTCAGCTTTCCTGTGATGACAAAGCACAGTGGGCCCATATTCAAAGAGTCACTTTCAAACTGATGAGCTAACAACTGCAGCAGGTATGCAGGAAATCCTGCTGACTTGGGCTTTCTGCAGTTATTTGAGGTGACAATGAAGTGGCAGAAAGCTCATCAAATGAGAAAAAATGGTAATGTCAAGATTGTCAGTCTGAAATGAATGACTAGCTGAGCAAGAAAAGGCACCGGAGAGCTTCCCAATTCAGCCCAGTAGTGTAACAGGGGAACTATCTTAACATCCTACCGGAGGAAACTGTGTACAGCATAAAAATATATTAATATCACAAGGACACCTATCACCATAAATACTCCCTCCTGAGGACGCACAGAATAAGATTTATAATACTGTGCACATCTATGCTGTCGTGGGGGACAGTCGGCTGTATGAGATGATCTAATCAAGGTACAATTCCTCTCTGCTGTAGGTTGACAAAACTAAGTCTGTGCCTACACCTGTAATTTATACTACAAACCAGCACTATTCATTTGAAAAAGCCAATGCACGTAGCCCTGGAATATTATAAAGTGGGTTTGCGCATGACACAGGCCACATTTTTTGCTGCAGAAGCATTGTATCAAGACAGCTATTTTGGAGACGCTGCTACAGAAACATGGGAAAAGATTAGAAAAACTTCTTCGTAGGAGGCATTATTAACCTAACGGATATATTTCTCAAACAGTGTGGGAGTAAAAAGTATTGTAGCGGTCTATCAATGAATTACATTTGTCTGCAAAACTACAATTTAGCACCAGAAATTTTCTACAAGTTCGGTGTCAGTCTAAATGGAATGGGAGCTTTGCAGAAAATATAAAAACGCTCCTGAAAAGAAAAAAGCACATGACTGTCAGTGTTATAAAACTTCACTGCTCAAATGGTGGCTATCTTTCAGCAATGTAAGATTTCCACACTGGCACCCATTATCGATGCAGATGGTTCTTGAGCACCCTACGAGAGCACTCTGGTGAAGAGATCATGGAGCACTGCCCCTTCCCACAATAACTATGCTGGCTAATTCCTAATTAAGTCCTTAGCATTGCAGAGTATGGCGTTCATTTATTTTCCTTGACCCTGAGGGCAGGGAGTTGGGAAGAGATTATGAAAAATGTTTCCTTTAAATAAAATAAATAAATAAATAAAAATCTGTGGGTAAAGCCCTGGTTTGAACACAGTCACACAATGTTGTAAATTTTCTTTTCCTAAGACGTATTTGGTGCAAGTCCTGGAATTCGCCTAATGCCTGCTCCAAGACTCATTAAAATAAATACAGCCCTACCCGTGATTTTAAATGGGCTATGGATCAGGCCTTTATATTCCCAAACAAATACCATCTGTGAAAAGATGAATGCATAAATACAACAGAAACCTTTCTCTAACTGGCAGGGCTTGCATGGTGAGTTGTTGCAGGATCTGGATGCCCAAGTACAACATTTACATCCAGGATCTCTCCCCCCCCTCCCCGTGCTCAAGGGTGTAGCTGTAATTGGGCCCATGGGCCTGGAAGGCCCCACGTTCCCTGGTGTGGCTGCATCCCCTGCCTAGCTACACCCTGCTAGTCCTGTTCATTACAGTGCACACACAACTTCTCCTGGCGCACCTGGGCACCCTGGTTTCTTCAGCCTGTGCTGGTCTGCAGTCAGCCAGCCCTGATAATGCACGGTTCACCCACCCTTGCTCCTGGCCTCACTAATCAGCTTGTTCCGTTACTTCAGAGGAAAGAGCTTCCAGACCCCACTCCTGAGCCTCTTCTCTGGTGGTCTCAAGCTCATCAGACCTTTTGAGCACAAGCCTTGGTCACATAACCTTCTAGCTATCGTCCTGTCTCTTCTAGCTATCGTCCTGTCTCACTCCTTCCGTTTGCTTCCAAGCTGCTTGAACGTGTTGTCTACTCCCGCTGCCTTGACTTCCTATCCTCCAACTCCTCCCTTGACCCCCTCCAATCTGGCTTCCGCCCCCTTCATTCTACTGAAACTGCTCTCGCTAAGATCACCAACGATCTTCTGGTGGCTAAATCTAAACGTCTCTATTCCATTCTTGTCCTCCTTGATCTCTCTGCTGCCTTCGATACTGTTGACCACTCACTCTTGCTGGATTCCCTTCACTCCCTTGGCTTTTGTGGCTCTGTCCATAACTGGTTCTCCTCCTACCTCTCTGACCGCTCCTTTAATGTGTCTCTCTCCAACTCCGCCTCCTCCTCCTTCCCCCTCTCAGTTGGTGTTCCTCAAGGCTCTGTTCTTGGCCCTCTCCTCTTCTCGATCTATACCTCATCCTTAGGCAAACTCATTGCCTCCCATGGCTTCCAATACCACCTCTATGCTGATGACACTCAACTCTATCTCTCTACTCCCTCTCTCTCTCCCTCTGTTCAAGCTCGTCTCATCAACTGTCTCTCTGACATCTCTACCTGGATGTCTCAACGTCAACTCAAACTCAACATGGCTAAAACTGAACTCCTTATCTTCCCCCCTCATCCTTCCTCTCCTTCCTCACTGTCAATAACTATTGATGGAGTCACCATCCTGCCTGTCCCCCAAGCCCGTAGCCTAGGCTTCATCTTTGACTCAGCCCTTTCTTTTAAACCCTACATTGACTCTGTTGCTAAATCCTGTCGCTTCTCCCTCCATAACATTGCTAAGATTCGCCCTTTTCTCTCTGTCTCGTCTGCCAAAACTCTTGTTCATGCTCTGGTCATCTCTCGCCTCGATTACTGTAACCTCCTTCTCACTGGCCTTCCCCGGTCTCACCTTTCTCCCCTCATCTCTGTCCAAAACTCTGCTGCCAGGGTCATCTACCTCGCCAGTCGCTTCGACCATGTGCAGCCCCTCCTCTCTTCGCTTCACTGGCTTCCCCTTCCTGAACGAATCCTGCACAAGCTCCTAGTCTTCACCTATAAAGCTCTTCACAACCTTGCTCCCCCCTACCTCTCTGCACTTATCGCCCTCCATACTCCAGCCCGTGCACTTCGCTCCTCCTCTGTCCCTTCTCTCACCCTTCCACGCCTTCCCTGCTCCCCTAAGCGCCTTCGTCCCTTCTCACTTGCTGCCCCCCATGCCTGGAACTCCCTCCCTGTCCACATCCGCCTTGCCCCCTCCCTTCATACCTTCAAATCTCTCCTTAAAACTCACCTCTTTCGCTCTGCTCTGTCTGACTCTTTATCCTGCTGAGCCACTATTCCTATACCTACGATCGGTTTACCCTTATCCTTGCAACATGGACCTGCCTGCTGTCATTCTCATCGTAACCAAGCCAAGTACGTGCACTTGAGACCTCGCATCTTCATGAATGTTAGACCCCTTGTCTCTCCCTCTGTTCCCCTTCCTAAGTCTCTCCCCCAGCTCCTGTCTCTCAGATTGTAAGCCCTAGGGGCAGGGACCATGTCTATTTTATTACTTTGTAAAGTGCCAGGTACACTGCTGGCGCTATATAAATGTTTGTTGTTAATAATAATAATAATAATAATAATAATAATGAAGCCCAAGAGCTCCCACCTGGACTAACTGCTGCTCTCTTTCAGCCCGTTAACCCCTTTAAATAGGCTAGCATCCGCAAAGTCTCATACAGCTGAGCTTTCCCGGGTGGTGAGGGGGATGGTAGGTCCGTCCTCCGTCCACCTGGAACTGGAATTTTCCAGTGCCCGCTGTGACATGTTTGTTGATTACTTTGTGGATAAAATCGCTCATATTCACAACGACTTCGACACTGCACTTATTACAATGGGAGAACCAGAGGTAACGGAAGCTCCAGGGATGTTCTTAGGGCTGTTAGAGCCACCTCTTGTGAACTAGACCAATGCCCGTACTGGCTGGTCAAGGCCAGCCAGGAAACGTTGGGGCCGTTGCTGGCGGGGGTGGTTAATGCCTCCTTGCGGGAGGGCAGAGCACCGAGCTGCCTCACTATGCGGTGGTTTCTGCTCAAGAAACCATCATTTGACGTTGACTCCCTTGCCAGTTATTGGCCTATCTCTAAGGTTATCGAACGGGTGGTAGCTCAGCAACTTCAGGAGCATCTTGACTGCATCAGGTTTCTGGATCCCTCGCAGTCTGGCTTTCGCCCAGGTTATGGCATGGAGACTGCGCTTGTGGGTTTGGTCGATGTTGTCCGCTGTGAATTGGATCAGGATCGTTTGACCCGGTTGATTCTGTTGGCTGCATTTGATACCACTGACCATGAGATGTTGGTGACTCACCTGCAGGACCGTGCCAGGGTGGGCGGGATTGTTCTCAAATGGTTCCGCTCTTTCCTGGCTGGAAGAACTCAGCAAGTGGTGCTCGGGGATTATTTTTCATCTTCCCGGAACCTCTCGTATGGTGTCCCGCAAGGTTCCATCTTGTCCCATCTCCTGTTCAACGTGTATATGGAGCCACTGGGCAAAGTCGTGAGACGGTTAAATGTTCGGTGTCATCTTGATGACACCGAACTCTATCTCTCTTTTACATCCAACCCAGACCCGGCAATCTTGGTGCTTACCCAGTGTCTGGCAACTGTGGGGGACTGGATAAGGGCGAGCCGACTGAGGCTGAATCCCAAGACGGAGGTGATGTTAGTGGGGAAGGCGGTGGGTGTGGTGCCTCCCATCATCGATGGGATTTGCATCCCACTGGTTCCCCAGGTTCGCAGTCTAGGAGTGCTCCTCGACTCCCAGTTCCACTTAGATGTGCAGCTGGGGGCTGTGGGGAGGAGCGCGTTTTGCCAATTACATCTGGTGCAACGGCTTTGGTCGTACGTCACAGATTCCGACCTGGCCACTATCATCTATGCTTTCATCACCTCAAGACTTAATTACTGTAAACGCGTTCTATTAGGGGCTACCCATGGTGATGGTTCAGAGACTACA
Source organism: Sphenodon punctatus (assembly GCA_003113815.1). NCBI lineage: Eukaryota > Metazoa > Chordata > Lepidosauria > Sphenodontia > Sphenodontidae > Sphenodon > Sphenodon punctatus. The sequence goes on from QEPC01005805.1 coordinate 866,568, forward strand.
GCTAGTGCAGACTGTAGCGGCCCGCCTCCTTATGGGGACGGGCCGCCGGGAGGATATTACATCAGTGCTCTGTTCTCTGCACTGGCCGCCTATAGTCTTCCAGGCCCAATTCAAGGTGTTGGTACTTACCTTTAAAGCCCTATACGGCCTGGACCCATTTACCTGCGAGACCGCCTCAGCCTCCAGGCTCTGGATAGGCCCCTGCGTCAACTGGGGGCGCCTTTCTCGAAGTCCCCCGGGTGACCCAAGGGGCTACTATGGAGAGGGCATTATCGGTGGCCACAACCAAGGCTGTGGAACTCCCTCCCAGTGGAGGCACGATTGGCCTCAGATCTCCCCTCTTTTAGACAACCTTATAAGACCTGGCTGTTCCATCAGGCTTTCAGCGAGTGAGACAGGTTGGGTGGGATGGTTTTGAGGGCTAGGGTGGAAGGGTTTTTGTTTTATGTTTATATTTGTATGGCTTTCCCCCTTAAAAATAAATAATAACGTCTGGTTGATCTCAAGTATTTTAAAGTGAAAAAGGCATGCCATCTCCAGCTGCTCTTGTGGGTCTCCCTCTTGCACGGACTTACCCTGGCCTCACCTTCGGGTCTGACCCTGCAAGCACTTAGGAGGGTGATCTGTTACATCTTCTATCCAGATACCTTGGGGGAAGGTGGGGGGGGAGATGCACTTTTTGTCTGAATGCTGTCATAAAGCATGTCTGGAATGGAGAAGGATCTAGATACAGGTCATTTTAAACCATTTCTTTATTTTTATTTATATCCCGCCCTTTTCCATAGGCTCAGGGTGACTCACAATACAAAAACCAGTTAAAACAAAACAAAATCCCATTAAAACCATGCCCATCCCCACCCTCCAAACCCTATCCTCACTTGCTAAAAGCCTGGCCGAATAAAAAGGTCTTAAATTGCCTTCTGAAGATGCTCAGGCTTTGGTGAAACTCCAGGGGTGAGTTCCAAATCCGTGGGGCAGCCACTAAGAATGCCTCTCTGCTTGCCCGTGTTAACAGGAGTGTAGTTAGGAGTCTCTTACAGACAAGCTTCATTTAGAATAAGACAAACAGCAGACACTGCTGGTCCCACCTCCATGGATAGAAAGTTCTTTGCTTCTGACACCCACACAGGAGAAGAAACAGCAAGCACTTTGGTGGACTGGGCACATGCCATGGTGGGGTTTCAAGACTTCTGCTGTGCTCAGCCTCCCCCAAAGGGGAAGACACAAGAATTCCCATGAGACTTGAAACTCCTAGGCAGGATAAAAGGAGAGGGGCAACCCCAGTGAGGTCTCTGTTTGCAGCACTTGATGGGCTACAGAACTGAAAACCGCCCCATCTTCTTAAAGTTGATCATTAGCTAGTCGCCCACGCTTGGGTTGAGAAGGAATTTTTCATGTACCATAATTCATGCCTCCCAACGTTTCCAGCAGCCAAAGAGGGACAAGCCCCACCCCTCAGCAAATAAGTTCCACCCCAGTGAATAAGCTCTGCCCCTCACATAACTTAAACACACACACTGTATAAAAAAAGTGAACTTCTTTTTTTGTGTGTGCCTTTTCTGCAGTGCCCAACATCCTTGATTGGAATGCTGGTTGAGCGTCTAAGGGAGTTAGGAATATTTATAGCTTTAGGAGCCTTAGCATCTTTATCTTATACAGTGCATTTGAGTCTGCAACTCTGCAGGTTTGGCCTAGTGCCAATGAAGGATCATTATTTTATTTCTTCAAATTTATGCCTGCTCTTCCCCTAAGGATGTGACAGCATCCAAGCGCTAACTGGGACACTGAAAGCTACATCACTGAGAGCATACCTCCCAACATTTTGAGTGGCCAAAGAGGGACAAGCCCCGCCCCTCAGCCAATAAGCGCCACACGTCCGTGAATAAGCTCCGCCCCCTCACACACACATCTCCCAACACTCCAAGTGCATTAAGGACGGAAGTCTCCTGCTTATGATTCCATCTCCCCAATTGCCCTCTGAAGTGCTTTTCTTGGGAGGCAACTAGGAAAGAGGTGCCTGAAGTTTGACTATTGGTCTTTCTTTCCCTCTCTCCTGAAATATGGACAGTGGGATTCAGCACCCGAAGCGGGACTCCTAAATAAGGACTGGTTGGGGTATGCTGACAGACTGGGGGACACAGAGATTAGACACTGGGCTGAAGAGTCTGTGGCTTGTGCCTAACCCCCAGGGCATAGGGGCAAGGGGCTTTCTCTAAAAAACGTTGGTTCAAGCAGGCTGCGGGAGCAGCCAGGGCCTTGTTCCTGTGAAGTGGGCTTGTGGGGCAAGTAAAAGGGTATGGTCATTACATCAAGCTGGGTAGGCCAAACAGCCTGGAAAAGTGATGTGATGGCAGGAGGCATGAGAGCAGCCTGGACTGGCACTGATTGGGAAGACAAGGTCCTGTAAACGTATCTAATAAAGATTTGCTGCCTGATTAACCCTGCTACTGCATCACTTGGTTTCTTCCACACGGCGTGGCAGCAATACACAAGCACAGGCTGCATCCGTTTCACAGAACTAAGCGAAGCCAGTACAAGTCCAGCTTCCTAAAAGAATCCAAAATTCTGCTTCTTTTCCTTGCATGAAAGGCTTTACAAAAGCGAAGAATCTGGAATGATGACCTCTGATGTGTCTCTCCTTACAAAGTAATACAAAACGAGGAAAGCCTTCTAAACTCTCTTCTGTCCCACGAGGGATCTCACAAGAAGAAGGGGACAGACTATTACGCCCTTGTGGAAATATTGGCTCAAGTAGACAATCTAGTTCTTTGTACATCGCCTCCTAGGTGAGTGGGACTGAAGGCTAGTTGAACAGGACTGGAGACTTGCTTCTTCTCTCTCCTGAGAAAATGTAATGGCAAGATGGCAAACGATTTTTATCATCAACTCCCCAGGCTGCAAGCATGATCTCTGCACCATTTGTCAGGGAGAGAGTGCATGAGGAGAACAATCAGAAACCCATTTGCAAGCTGCTGCTTCCTTTCAAGGCTGTCTAACCTCCAGATCAAATGTCAGAGTGCAGAGTAGCTCATGTTACATGTGCAGGAGGAGAGGATCAGGGAATTCTTTCTAATTGATAAGATAGTATCATTACTGTTATAGGCATGGACGCAACTGTTCTTTGTTCCTCCCTCAAAACTCACTTGGCAGAGATCTGGGATAAAAGTTTTAAAACAGAATAAAGCACTGAACAAAAATTATTTGCTGACAGAAGCAAGACACCAAGTCTGAATGCATGACCGCATCACCAAATATTCATGCCCATTGTATTGCTTAGGGGACCCCGCCCAAAGCAGCACCTCAGGATCACTGCATGGTAATGATTGTCATGATCTCTGAACAGCTCTGCTGCGTGCTAACCTTAAGGCCAGTGGGCCCCAAATATTTTTGTGGTCATGAGCCACTTTCAAATGTTTGAGATTTATGGTGAGCCACAACTTTATTTTGAACGGTAAATCACACAAATAGGTTATGTGTTTAAGGATAAGTGAGCAGAAAAAATAAAAAATATACTAAAAATAAAATCATGGGTGGTTTTCTTCCCATCCTCCCCTCTATTTTCAATCCAGAGGGAGTGTGGTGGCCGTGTTGGTCCCAAGTGACAGAGAGACAAAGTGGTTCAAATTCAAACCACTTTGTCTCTCTATTTTCAGTCCATTATTTTTATTTGTGTTTTTTATTTATTTTCAGGGAACATCTCTATCTCTAAAAAAAATCTTACCCTAGAAGATTAAAAACATCACTTTTTTCCTGGAGAAGCAGCTCAGGGTGTCTCCCAGCCCCCAAGTACCTCTCATGCCAGAGCCCATGTTCGCTGGGCTTTAGAGGGTGCACGCCTGCATTCCACTGACCACACGCGACCGCATTCCACATGCGACTGAAGTCAAAAAGGAAGCAGGGCTGCAACATGTTCACACACACACACACACCCGCCACACCTCCTGCTCAATTCCCGTGTGGGGTGCATTTTAACCTTTTCCTTGCCAGTTCCAAAGCACATGCGCTCTCTTCCCCACCCTTCCTGAAACCCTCAATGTTTTGCATTGGTTTAACTAAGCTGTCCCAAAAATCTTGAAAGGGTGTGGCTCAGGAGCCACAGGTTGGGGACCAATGACTTGTGCAATCTGAAGTACCATGGGAAATATTTATGGTGCCCTTGCTGTAGATCATTTCAGTTTTACCACGTTGGAGATCCATTCAGATGACACACTAGTTACCACCATGCAGTGACCTCAACGCAAACCTGAGATGCAATGAAGGGAGTGGGGGAGGAGTTCCATAGCAAGGATAGGAGGTGACCCATGACATCTGGATTCACCCCTTTGTGGCATGCTGGTTTCTTCAATTCTACATGCATGGAAGTCTTGAAACAGAGAGTGGGGAACCTCAGGCTCGGGGGTCAAATGCAGCCTGCAGCCAGTTGCCCCTTTCCCGTTCCTAGATCTGGCCCCAGGATACAATTCATAACCTCAAGCACTGAAAAAATGAGCTTCGGGGAAGGGAGCAGAGATGAGAGCATGCACACAAGGATAGGGGACAGAGCTGGATTTGGACCCTCGTCTTCTTGGGCACGCCCCTTAATAGCCCCTGCCCCCAACTTCTATACATCCCTTGGATCTTGTACTAATTTTCAAAACAGCCCCTGGGAGAGAAAAGGTTCCCCACTTCTGCCCTAAACAAATGTTAACAACAAAGGCCCTTTACACCATCACCTTCTCCTTCTCCCTCCCCACCAATTAAATGTGATCAATTCACCTGAAACGAGATGCAAACAAGAGAGGGGGAAAAAGGAGGGAGAAAGAGGCCTTGTACACTTTGGGGAATTAAAATTAAATTTCCATACCACAACTCCAATTCAATTTACAGCAGCTGTGAAAATCTATAGATCCACCTGGCACAGAGATTAGACTAAGTTACTTGCAAACACATTAACAGTGCACTCAAGAGTGAAATGACTTGCATACATTAACTCCACTAGCATCCTATACAGTGTTAAAATACAACATGAGGAAATTTAAGATAGGGAAACCGTGTATGCTGGGAAGTGAGAGAAGGGAATAAAGAAAAAGAAAATCAACTATTCCCTAGTGCAACTGCTTTCAACTACAATCTGATTTTCATTATCTTTCATCTGCCAAAAAAACAAATTAAAATATCAATCAAATGTAGCGATCCAGGTAGAAACCTCCAACTGCATCTCTCGTTCAATAGCAGCAATTATTGTGTCACTGTTCTCAACTCGTTGATTTCTTCAAATGAGATCAGAAATTACTATAGTGGAAAACACAAAATCTCAACAAAACTCTCATCTTCAGGATCTGAATTACTTCTGAATCAAGACAGTTATATCCTGAAAACAGGAAACAATGGAAGGAAATTAAGGCTGTCAGCACTTCCATTATGAAACACTGGCCATAAAAACCACCAATGGAAATTCCCAGCAATTTTCTATTACTAGACTTTTATTATTTTTAAAGTAAGAGGTTAGCAAAAAGATGGGAATTATATCATTTGCTGAAGCAATATGGCAGAGTGGAGGTTTGTGTATCACAAGACTCCTGAACTAAAATGAATCCAACCAACATTGAGCTTTCAAAAACTCTATGTTAATGTAAGGCGTGATCATTCAACATACCAGTTGGTCATATTTAAGTGTCAGTTGTTTCTAGACATGACTGACCCAAGTTTCATGTAACATGGCAGTCATTGCTCTAGCTAAAGCCACGTTTAATTCATTTATGGCATTAAGATGTGGCCTATCCCAGGCTTTAAATGCCCTCATGGATAATTAAAAACAAAAGTGACTCAAAGCCCATGAGTCACTTTCTCCAGTCTTTTCACTGACTTTACTAGACTTTCTGTCAGGCCCTTAAAGAATTTCTGAGCAGCTTCAAGTCACCCCAAGCTGTTTTCAGGAGGGGCGAGACATAAATCAATTAAATAAATAAATAAAAATAAATAAAGTCAACAGAAGATGCAGAAACTCAGCTTCTTTGGAAAAAGAGATCTACCTACAGCCCCATAAGAGCAAGAAAACCAACACTAGCAGGCTAGCAACTGATCATTCTCATGTCAAGCTACTAACAACAGCCTGTCAACGAAATCAGACTAGAGTTGGAACAGATAGGTAATCCATAATCGTGGTCAATTACCAGAATTCCAGATATCTGATCGGTTAACCAAATTGGTAACCTCATATCTCAGCAGTTAGCCAATTAACTGAAATACCAATAAATGCCACTCAACCATTTTTCTACATTCTGTCATTTTCAGTTTACTCCCAGCCCAATAGCAGAGTTGCATCCAGCAGATCCGAACCAGGTATCCAAACGGAAAGCAAGTTTAACTTGAAACTGGGGTTGAAGGAGTAAAAAAGAAGGAATTATGACCGAACTGAACTAGCCGATAACAGCAGAACAGACAGGAAAAATGGAATGTAACAACATGGTAAACAGCGCAAAGCAGTAACACAGCAATGCAGTAACTTGGTTAAACAGTTATTGCTCAATAACCAATTGTTATCGGTTTAGATACCACAAATATAAAGATTACCGATATCTATGCAAATAAACCATTCCAGCTGTATCAGAAATAAGAGTTCCCGTTTCTATTCCAGCTCATGTCCCTAAATGTTCAGAACTGTCTCAAGCATATCACGAGAGGATATCAAACATAGCATCTCGTTGATCACGAGATGTTGATGACAAGGCTGCAGGACCAGGACGGGGTGAGTGGGATTACTCTTGAATGGTTCCGCTCATTCCTGGCAGGGAGAACTCAGCAGGTGGTCCTTGGGGAATATACATCTTCTCCCGGGACCTCAAGTGTGGAGTCCTGCAGGGTTCTATTCTGTCTCCTCTCCTGTTCAATGTGTATATGCAACCCTTGGGGGAGGTCATGAGATGGTTCGGTGTACGAAGTCATCAGTACACCGATGATACACAACTTTACCTCTCGTTTTCTGAAGATCCAGGCCCAGCAGTCTCAGTGCTTACCCGGTATTTGGCGGCTGTGGAGGACCGGATGAGGGTGAATCGACTGAGGCTGAATCCCGATAAGATGGAGGTGATGCTGGTTGGTAGGGCTGGGATGGTGATGGCTCCCGTTATTGGTGGGGTCTGCCCCCCAGGTCCATAGTTTGGGGGTGCTCCTGAACCCACAGCTTCGCCTGGATTGTCAGGTGGAGACTGTGGAGAGGGGAGCCTTTCGTCAGTTACATCTGGTGCGATGGCTTCGGCCGTATGTCTCCAACTCAGATCTGGCAACCATCATCCATGCTTCCATTACCTCTCGATTGGACTACTGTAACGCACTCTACGTGGGGCTACCTTTGAAGATGGTTCAGAGGCTGCAGCTGGTGCAGAATGTGGCGGCTCGTCTCCTAATGGGGACGGGTCGCCGTGAGCACATTACACCTGTGCTCTGTTCTCTGCACTGGCTGCCTATAGTCTACCAGGCCCAATTCAAAGTGTTGGCAATGACCTTTAAAGCCCTAAACGGCTTGGGACCTGCTTATCTGCAGGACCGCCTCAGGTCCCAGGTCATTTCGCAGACCCTGCTGTCGACCGGGGGCACCCAACTCAAGGTCCCCCGGGTATTCCGGGTGGCAGTGGCGGGGAGGGTGTTCTCGGTGGCTGCACCTAGGCTCTGGAACTCCCTCCCAATGGAGGTCCGTTTATCCCCGGACCTCCCCTCTTTCCGAAGATCATGTAAGACCTGGTTGTTCCGCCGGGCCTTCGGGGAAAGGGGTGGAATGGGGGGTTGGGAGGGTATTTTTATTGCCTTTAGCATTTAGCCTTTTTAGTAATTTGAATATTATAATACTTTGTTTTATGTGTTTTATTGTATTTTTTATATATTGTTGCTGCTCCGAGCCGCCATTGTGTGGGAAGATGCGGGGTAAAAATGTAATTAATTAATTAAATTAAATATCCTAACCATCAGAATCTTCTCATTCTTTGCCTCAATCAACATAAAAGTAACCTGTCAGAGAAGGGGATGGGAAAGGGGTCAGAGTCTTCAGGGTCACACATTCTAGGTCCCAGTAGAAATATTTGCAATGCACGAACTCATACGTGTCTCAGTCTAGAAATCTGGCTTATTCTGCATCCTCAATGTATACAGGATTGCACTGTAAAGGAACCACCTAGAGTATTAGTCACAGTTCAATTCCAGGTTACTAATGAGGCAACGTCATTATCATTGGATGTCTGCCCTTAGTGGATGCAAACTGGCAGTTATAGTCGAGCACAAGGGTGGGGAACCTGCAGCCCATGGGCCAAATCCAATCTTCATCTGTTTTCTATTTGGCCCCTTTCCAATTCCTGGATCTGGCCTTTGACTCCAGTCCCTACCCTCAAACATTAAAAGAGTGAGCTTCGGGGAAGGAGCGGAGATCATGAACCAGGCCCTATTTCCAAGCTGTTAAATCATGAAACCAGGTCCTATCCATATCATAGCCTTGTGGATTTCAATCATTTAAACTAAAATAAATAAACTTACTGAATACCTGCATCCTGTAGTCCATTATTCATAGGAAGACTCTTATTTGTAATTGTTTAGGTCTGTGTGTCTTGATTAGACTGTAGGGTCTATGGAGCAGGGACTGTCTTTATGTTGCGTGTATCTCTACAGCGCTGCATACAACTAGCTGTGCTATAGAATGACAAGTAGTAGTAGTAGAAGTAGAAGAGATGAGGACATATATAGTCACAGATACAGTCATGATCTGGACCCTCTGCTTCCTTCTCCATGCTGAACACTTTCTTTAAGCTTCCCTGCCCCAGCTCCAATCTGGCCTACAGAACTTGTACTAATTTTCGAAGTGCCCATGGGAAGGAAAAGGTCCAGTGTACAACGTAGCTCCTGAAGGACAAACCAACACCACCTCTACCCTTGCTGACTAGTCTCAGTTGGAACGCAAATAGGCAGGTACTGACTGAAGGGTCCTCCCACCATTAAAGAGAACCACTCCAAGGCACAGCTGAAGTATATTCAAAGCGCACCATGGTAAGTGTGGATTGCTATCTGGATCAGAGTGTGTTTTGACAACGGTTGACTCAGGTTTTCAAGCGCTGTCAATCTAGCTCCTTTAAAAAGTGCCAAATTCATGTAAAATAAGCCATTTTAAAAAGCGGAAAATTAGTTGAACATAATTCTATGACGTTATTTCATTTGTTTTTGCTCCTGTTCATTTATTCCAATCTACTGCGCCTTCCCTCCGAGAGGTTATTAGTTCTCTGCTAATGGCCACCAGCACGCTTTTAATTCTTCTTAATGAATGTATGAATGAGCATCGGAAGCTATTATGCGGGGTTTAATAAAGGGCGGGAATGGATTTCCTACAATTTATTGCTACAGGCTGCTGCTTGAAGATAAAATAAATGGTAATTGCTTGGAACAGGAAGAAGATAATGATAAAACGTCCCCAGATGCGAGACAGAAAAACACCAGCCACTAAGAACCAAATTCTCAAAGCCCAAAGGAACAAGCAAGATGGCTTCCATCATGCATTTTTTGACATTGGCTTTGAAAAAGGATTCTGTCTGATGAGCTTGATCTCAAGCGAAAGGGATTATTCCATGACCCTGAAAAGACAAACGCTCACCTACAAAGGGGAGAATGGATTGCATTAACTCAGATGGCATCTTATGAAAAATGTGATTTATAGGCTAGTGACAAGATGGACAGGTCTGAGGATGTCTGGAGAGCACTTCAGGGCTACACAAGCAGCAACCCTGATGTACAGAATTTTGTTCTAAAGAAACCACCTAACTTTTTATTAGTAACAGTTCATTTCTTTCTCATCTCTAACCACCTTTCCATTTTCCACAGTTTTGCTTTGGGTAGGTGCGAAGGGAGAAATTAGCGAGAGTTGGCCACATGCGTTGCCATTTCTTCAATTTCTGCTATTGTTGGTAAAAAAAATAAATCAATAGAACTAATAGAAGGCTGTCTATCCTGGAATTCTGAGCGTTTGTCCTACATTAAAATGCTGCAATCACACTGTCATCCTCTTGGTGAACTGTAGGTCAAGTCTCAACAACTGGCAAGAACAAGTGGAAATCAAAGACTCATCCAGTATAATAGAAATCTGAAAGAAAAATACAGGCTTTCAAGACTAGGATTTTTATTATGAAGCACAACATTTTGCAGTCCATCTAACTCGCTCTTTGATCTTTACTGAGACAATATGATCAAACCATACAGATGAGTCAAGGCAAGAAAACTTGATCAATACCTCTGGGCCAGAGGGCTAACTTCATAACCAATTTTCTAGGCTTTACAATTTCCTTCAGGGAAATAGGAAGAAGTGGCACTCCTCATGCACAACACAAGTACCAGGCATAAAGACTGTGTTTTACTAGACAAACTAGTACTGGTCTGAATCGTGGAACTTAGATGGAATTAAAATGCATTAAGAAAGGAAGCCACGGATTCAAAGAACTGCCTCCTCCTGTGGTAAAGAGAGTAGCGCAAGAGATGCAGAATTAGGAAAAAATGTAAATTGCCTTCTCCAAGGTCAACATGGGGAGCTGTTCCCACGACAGTCGATCTTTTTGAAAAAACAAACAACTATAGGAGAGAAAAATCAGCAAAGCACGTGATATGTTGGAAAATCATCCATCCATTCTTTTCATGACATTTCAAACGGGACTGGAGTCAAAGTGTCTATGATATTTAGAGGTGGAAAAAAAGGGGGGGAAATTGGCTAGAAGGTTGTGGGAGATTGGATTTTTTTTTTTTTTACAACTGATGAAAAAGGTTTGTAAGTTTCTGGTTCTTTAAAAATAGAAGCATTTTTCTAGCTTGTGTTCTACACTGAAAATGTGTGTCTTGCCATATAGTTTTCCACCCAAAAGGTGTAAGGCAAGGACATCTGAGACACAAGATAATGAAATAATGAACCATTACACAGAAAGTTTAAGACTTGAATGTTTAAAACTCAACTTTATTTTTGTTAATGATATTAACATTATGGGGAAAAAACTTTTTTGTTAAGGATTCAACATTCCTTCCCTTTTTATTAAGGTCCTCAAGTTAACAGAGCACATCCTCTGAATACTTTAGTCCTTCAACAAAATCAGAGGAGTCCAGAAGTGGATATTTATGTTATTTCTAATGCAAAAGACAATTCTAATGCAAAATAACAATAATATTAATATTAACAACATTAAAAGCTTTAAGGCTCCCTTGGTATTTATTAAGGTAGCACAAGAGGGCACACACCCAGTATCTGTTTTAAATTATTTTCCAGGTTAAGACAGTGGGTTAAAACTGTGGGTTTTCCTTTTCTCTGCAAGCGTTTCAGTTCCTTTACTGCTCCCCTTCCTGGACAACAGGATTTCCCACAGAATGTTAGAGTTGGAAGGCATCTGTAGGGATAAAACAGCAAAGTGGCTGACCAAAACCACAAAAGTGCAGTCAGGATGGTAGAAAGAAAAGTAGAAAGCTAAGAAGCAATGCAAGCGAAGAGATAAGACGCAGACTTAGGGCTTGTCCATGGGTTAGTCACATTGGTATAACTTAAAACAAGGGTGGGGACTCTCTTTCTTCTCAGGGACCACTTTGGAAGTTAGTACAAGCTCTGAAGTATGCAAGAAGTTAGGGGTGATTAAGGGGTCAGGAAGAAGAGGTTCTAGAACATGGATCTGTGTCTCTCTCCTTGTGTGCATGCCCTCATCTCTGCTCCCTTCCCTTTAGCTCAGTCTTTCAGTGCTTGGGAATAGGAACTGGATCCAGAGGCCAGATCCAGGAACTCAAAAGGGGCCAACTATAAACTAGTCATGGGCTGCATGTAGCCTTTCCTTTCCTTTCCCCTGAATTAAAACCTAACCATTCGGTCACGTGGGCACTCTTACGAGTACACCGGTGCCTTATTTTTATTTATCTTAAATCAGAAAGGAATTGATTTAGCCATGGCTGGACAAATGTCTTTAACATGGCACTTTGCACCATGGCAAGCTGCTCTTGGACTTAATGCCCATTTGCTCCCCATTACTCCTTGACAACAGGCAGCAGGAATGCACTATCCTGGAATAGTCTGATAACTGCTCCAGGGTAGCACATTCACAGCGTCCATTATCCCAGGACATATGGAGAGAACTGGGGCAGTTAGCTCAGGAGTGGGCAACATTTATCCAACTATGGCCTTTAACTAAAGGACACTATATTGCAATAAGTGACCTAAACCAGTTTAACTGTATGGGTTTACATTCTTGCTCAAATTGCTCTACTGAGGCAACTTTCTTAAATGGACAAGTGCTTTTCTTAAGGGCCACGTTCACATGAACAGCTAAAACAGTTTATTATGTCATCCATAACTTACTTGTACCATGGTCTTGTTCACATGTCAAGCGACGGTATACTCCGGAAAAATCAGGAGCAGATACTCCTATTCATTTTCTAAGCCAAAACACCACGTAATGTGAACCCTTCCTGTGTTTGGTTGGTGAACACAGTATGCAAATCATTCCCAGGCTGCAGTGTAAGTGTGTCTCCTGCCGAGAACTCTATGGAATTCATCCCGGAATGCTTTGCGTGCAAGGCATGAAGGGATAGGTGTCGTCATGTGCATTTTCATGACGTGGCTACTGGGGGCAGATGGTGGTGGTTTAGAAAAGTAGTGTTAACAATACTGAAGTGAGTTACTAAAACCTGAATAATTGCTTTGACTTTGATCAATCGGTTTGGTTTGGACATGTGAATGTGGTCCAAGCTGCAGAAAGATTAAGAAAAACAGAAAGACAGGTGTGGGATATGCCAAAAGTATTTGCCAGAAGTACAGTTAAAGATTAGGCAGGCAACTACTGACAGTGTTATAAGGCCAGCATAGCTGGAGTTCGACTTGATGAAAAGCCATTCAGTCCAACTGCTAAAAATACCTTTCCTCATTACTATTGTTATATGTTGGCAGTGCACTCAGTTCAGCCCAAGACAAGTGGCACATTCCAATCTAAACAGACAACACAAAATGCACTCAGAGTCATGGAAGGTTCAATCAAAGAACATTATCCTCCCTCAACTCCCCCACCCCCACCAAGCAGATAAAATCTAAAAATTTCAAGTTTAACAGAGTGATTCAGAGAGTTGGTGATTGCATGTCTTGTGGAAGTAGCAATTTTGAAGGCAGACTGGAAAGAGGAGGAACGTTTTCCTGCGTCTTTCAATTTTTTAGACCCATGTAGGGGATCATTTGTTAACTTGATGGTAATTTTTTAAAAAAGCAACATAACCTCCATCCCACAAACAGGGACATGAAATCTCAGTCACTTCAGTATCAACTGAGCATTTCTGGAGTCCCCTGGGCTACAGAAACGCCACAACATCTCCCTATCAGCACATTTTACCCACTCAAGGGCAAACTCTATACTTGCATGTGTGTTTAGAAGGCTGGGCGGGAGTATCAGTTTCAAAAAACAGGACTCTAGCCTGTTAAGGAAAAAAAACACCACCTAAATGTGAAAGTTATTTTCTTTTTGCACAGTAGTTTTTGTTTCTAGTGTGTGCAAGAACCACACATTGAAGGGAATGTGTAGGTGGAATAGGAGAAAACAGGAATCTTGTCATTGCTTTATCTATGGAACATAATGCAACAAAATAACAGAGCACTCTATCATCCATCCAGGCTGCCTCATAACCACCCACGCAGCAGGAAGCAGGACAGCAGCTTTGGAGAGACTCCCATAACATTTCATCTTATCCCCACTCTCTACTTCTATGGTTCTCCCAAACTCCATCTAAGCAGGTACCCGGGGTCAAACTTTTCAAAAGTCTTTGCCCTGAATTAAAACCATAATCTCTCAAAGAAGCAAATATAGGAAGTCTTGATGGTGAACTGGATCAAACAAACGATATGATGAGTCAAGTCTGGATTCAGTTTAGCAACAGTCTCCAAAAAGACGACTTTCAAGAATACCCTGATCCTACAATGAGATGCAGGCAGACAGAATCCTGGGCTGTTACAGAGACCCTCTGGCTATAATTTGTCTCACTCGGGTAGAAACCTGCATCCTTACTAGTTCATTGCAAAATCGGACTCCAAAATTTATTTTAATTTTTAAAAAAAATTTATTTAACACATTTTATTGCGTCGCTCCTCCTGCTCCAGGCAGCTCGGGGCAGCTTACACATAAAAACAAAAGAACAGCTATAACAGCACAATAAAAGAGAGCAAAAAAATAGATCTCCCTCCCCCCTCCCTAACCCGCAACCCCCCACCCTAACCCCCATCTCCCCCACCAAAAGCCTGGCGGAACAGCCAGGTCTTAGTCATACGCCAGAAGGAAGGGAGGNCCCCCACCAAAAGCCTGGCGGAACAGCCAGGTCTTAGTCATACGCCAGAAGGAAGGGAGGTCTGGGGCCATCCAGGCCTCCACCGGGAGGAAATTCCACAGCTGAGGTGTGGTCTCCGAGAACGCCATCTCCATAGTGGCCCCCTGGGCCACACGGGGGACCTCAAGGAGGGCGCCCCCAGCTGACTGCAGGGGTCGCTCCAAAGCATGGAGAGTGAGGCGATCCTGCAGGCAAGTCAGGCCAAGGTCATATAGGGCTTTATAGGTTAACACCAACACCTTGAATCTGGCCCATAAGACTATAGGCAGCCAGTGCAGAGCCCAGAGCACCAGTGTAATGTACTCACGGTGGCCCTGTAAGGAGACAGGCTGCCGCATTCTGCACTAGCTGCAGTCTCCGGACCGTCGCCATGGGTAGCCCCACGTAGAGCACGTTACAACAGTCCAATCTCGAAGTAATAAAGCATGGATGATGGTGGGCCAGGTTGCTACCTGAAACATACGGCTGAAGCCGATGCACCAGATGTAACTGGCAAAACGCACTCCTCACCACCAAACCTGCCTGGAGATCCATGCGGAGCTGCAGGTTGAGGAGCACACCCGGACTGCGAACCTGGGGAACCAGCAAAGGGCGAACCCCATCGATGACAGGGGCCGTTACATCCACTGCCTTACCCATCACCACCACCTTCGTCTTGTCGGGATTCAACTTCAGTCTGCTCGCCCTCCAACCAGTTCCTCACAGCCTCCAGACACAGGGTAAGCACTGAGACTGAGGGGTCTGGGTTGGATGGAAAAGAGAGGTAGAGTTGGGTGTCATCAGCATATTGATGACACCGCAGCTCATACTGTCTCACAACCTCCCTGAGCAGCTGCGTATACACGTTGAACAGGAGAGGGGACAAAATGGAACCTTGCATGACACCACACATGATGTCTTGGGGCGATGAAGACTAATCCCCAAGCACCAAACGCTGAGTTCTTCTGACCAGGAAAGAGCGAACGACTCAAAAACGATCCCGCCTACCATGGCTCGGTCCTGCAGGCAAGTCACCAACATCTCATGGTCAACGATATCAAAAGCAGCTGACAGATCTAACAGAATTAGCAGGGTCGAACAACCCTGGTCTAATTCGCAACAGAGGCCGTCGACCAAAGCCACAAGTTCAGTCTCAGTGCCACAGCCTGGACGAAAGCCGGACTGAGAAGGATCCAGATAGCCAGTGCGGTCAAGATGCTCCCGCAGCTGCTGGGTCACAACCCACTCAATAACCTTCCCTAAAAAGGGAAGGTTAGAGACCGGCTGATAATTGGCGAGGGAGTCAATGTCCTGTGATGATGTTTTGAGCAGAGGCCGCACCACTGCCTCCTTGAGGCAGCCCAGAACTCTGCCCTCCTGAAGGGAGGCACTGACCACTCCCACCAGCAACGGCCCCAATGTCTCCCGGCTGGCCTTAACCAGCCAGGACGGTCAAGGGTCAAGTTCACAAAAGGTGGCCCAAACCGCCCCAAGAACATCTCCCGCCTTGGTAGATGATATCCACCGAAACAGATCCCACGAAATCAGATATGGTGGGGCTTCCACAACCTCTGGTTCACTCGTTGTATTAAGTGCAGCGTCAAAGTTGTGGTGAATCAGAGCAATTTTATCCGCAACGTAATCAACAAACATGTCACAGTGGGTACTAGATGACTCCAGTTTCAGGCAGAGAGATGGCGGACTGACCAACCCCCTCACCACCCAGAAAAGCTGTGCTGGACGAAATTTAGTGGAGGCTATATGGCATGGCTCTATGTCACAAATCTGTTGGCTTCAGCACGCGAGTGATGCCACCGTCGCTCCAACCGCTGTCCCTCACGCTTCAACACCCTCAGGCCCTTGGTAAACCACGGCGGCCTGAGGAGCCGTCGCCGAGGGAACAGACACCGTGGAGCCATCCGGTCGATGGCCTCCGTCAGCAAGGTGTTGCACAAAGTCATGAGGTCATTGAGCGGGCGGCCGTCAAGATCAGAGGGTAACTCCCCAAGAACATTCCGAAACCCTTAAGGTTCCATTAGTCTCCGGGGGCGAAACATCCAAATGGGTTCTACACCTCTCCGGGGGTAGACATGTGCCGGAGATGTGCTCGCAGGAGGTAATGATCCATCCACAACGGTATGGCACATCAGAATTTAGGTACGGCACATCAGAATTTAGATACACTGACCCAGATGGGTGAGGAATTCTCGCTTCCTGCCTCTTGCTATGTCTGCTTACAGTGAATCACTTTGTAGCATCAAAAAGTTCATATGGTTTTGGAGAGGAGGTTCAATAAACACAGAAGTTCTCCCCACCCCCTCCAAAGAGAAACCATCAATTGAAGGAATTAATAGACCTGTTCATGTCTTCTGTAACCTTTAAGTTCTAATGGATTTAGATTGCAAAGTGTTCTTCCTAACATATACCCCACTCTTCCAAGAAGGTCTGTAATAACCTTTTTATGTAGGTAGCAAAAGGGCGTCCTTGCACCAATGTCTGTGTGAAGGAGGTGACCACCGAACAAGCTGAAGTAGAATGGGAAGAGAGAACTGCAGAGAACTGTGTAAGATTACAGCAAAAAGGACGGCAAGGTAACCAAGCGCACCTTTACCTTAAACAGGTCAATGTTGCTTCTAACATTTTCAAAAGTGGTGCATTTTTAAAATTCAGCTGCTAGCAATTCCAATTTGAGAGTCATAAAAATGTACTGTATTAATAATTGAGATCTAAAATGCCTAACTGACTTGCTACAGTCCTCAGACCTCCCCCCGAAGGACTCCTTTGCCTAAGGGGAACGTTTTACAACCAGCATCAACTTTTAGAAACACAATTTCAGCAGATGAAAGCACTGGTTACAGAGAAGCTGCTGTCTTTCTGCTGCCTACGTTTTGAAACAGTGACATCCAGAGGATCCAAGTAATGTGGCTAAGATTAAAAAAAAACTATAACAACTTTGAGCAGTCTCAGGGACTCCAGAGCGCAGAGAGTACATTTAGGACAAGCGCACTTGACTTGGAGGCCACAATCCACCAATTTGCTGCTGAAGTCCACAGGGTTTCAACGGAATGACTCCAGAGGAATTTTTATTTAGATAAAAATCTAAATTGTTAGGTTTTAAATTTTATTTTTATTATAAATAATAAAATATAAAATATAAATTATAAAAAAAAAATTATAAAGCAAAATTTTACATTTTATTCTGAATTTAAATTTTAAATAAATTCAGGAGGAAGTAGTTGGTGGATCGCAGCCAGTGTCTTCCCACCTCTGTATGCCATCAAATTAGCTCACAACTTTTCTCTTCTGCCTCTTTCCCATCCCTCTCTTCACTTGCCAGTTCTTTCCTGTTTAATCCTAGATTGCAAGCCACCACAGATGGTGTCAGGAGTATTTTTTAAATGTTTTTATTGTGTAAGTCGCCCTCAGCCTTAGGGAAAGGGCAGGGTAGAAATTCAAATAAAGATAGAGGTGAAACCAGCAGAAGAATAACTGCTCACAGGTTTGGTTTTTCCCCAGTTTCAAGCAGGTGGAAGTCAACCCGAACGACATTCATCAAAACGTTTGAGGAACTGATTTTTCACTATTTTGGTTCACTTATTTCATCCGTTTCCTATTTTCTTTGCCAGAAACAATGAAAATGAGTGGTGAAAAATTGATGGAAAAAAACTGGAAACAGCCTAAATAAATGAACCATATGAACCGAACGAATTGAATCAGATAGCTTGGATTCGACGGGTGTGCTCGTTTTGGTGGGTACTTGTTTCAGCTCAAGTGATATATAAATAAAGAAAAAAACACTTTTGAGCCACAAAGTTTTCCAACAGGCTGACACTCTCCACTAACTCCCTCACATGACTCACTCAGATCAAGACAATGAGGCATCCCTACTGCTAGGTGATTCAAACTCAACTGGCAGCCATCAAACGTGTTATCATACCAGGCACTCCAGATCATCAGGGGTTGCAAAGTCCAACTGAAGCCCACAACTTCCTAATTTGGAAGCGCTGCTCGACCACAGAACTGTCTGACCTAGAGATCATCTGCTCTGACAGTACCCATGTGCTTTCACCTTAACTTGTGCGTTTTTAATAACATTTGCAGCCTTACCTAATAGCAAAGACATGAGGTTGACCAAAATGTTGCAACACTGGTGGGAAAAGTCTAGTACAATTAACAACGTAGATTTAAGCATCCTCCTTATTCTCATTATTTACTGCAGGGGTTGGAAATCTTTTCCATCTGAGGGATCGCTCTGAAAATTAGTACAAGCTCCAAGGGCTGCATAGAAGATGTGCGGGTGGGGGGTGCTTACAGGATATGCTCAGAAAGATGAGAGTCAAGGTCATGGATCTGTGCCATGATCTCTCTCCTATCCTTATGTGTATGTCCTCATCTCTGCTCTCTTGCCCTGAGCTCACTCTTTCAGTACTTGAGGGGTAAAAACCGGATCCATGGGCCAGATCCAGGCACGGGAAGGGGGCCAAATAAAAACTAGCTTCAGGCCTCTTTTGGCCCCCGAGTCTGAAGTTCCCCATCCCTGACAAAGAATTAAGCATCTTCCTTAATCTCATTAAAGAAGACGCACATCTTACACACTGGCACATTTAACTGCTGTGAATCCTTACCTGACATTGATTACACCATGGGTTAGCTTTACTTTTAATTTAATATCTCCTAAGTCCCAAGTCCTTAACTAGAGCTAAGCAAAACTGTTCTCCTGCTCTTTGAAGTTCCCAAGTCCCACCAAGCGACATCTGCTTATCACCACCACCGCAGTCCGCCAGCTGAAAAGCCTTGACGCCTGCCCTTTGCAGAAAGGCAGCCTCTAATTACAGCAACCAAAATTATTACAGTAAGCAGCAGTTGTGACCAAAGATCCAGCCATTATTATTCTAATCTGCCCTGTGCCTGGCTCAGAAGATTATCTACTTAAATAAGAAATACTATTAAACACTGTATATTTTTTTGCTAAGCAGTCAGATCAGCTTGAGCCCTCTGCAGGCCCCCAAAGACCCATTTCTAGGGCAGGTTCAGACAGAATCCACTTTGTGAATTCTACTGCACCAAAAACCAGGGGAAACAGCAGCAAGGGACATCATTTCAATCCTCAATAAAGTCCTGCTGCTTTCAAGGGGGAGTAGGCCAAATACAGAAGCAATACCCTACAGGATAGAACCCAAGACTATAGTGGAGAACAGACCCATAATAGGTTTTTGCAATACTTGAGTGCTATAAAGCTGAAACAGAAAATTCAGGTGGATTTTGTCGCGGATGGACCCACCCATTCTGATACCAACTGGGAAAATGAGGATCAACTGTCATCCATTCCCCGTTTAGTTGGAGATCCTGGTTAGCTGCTCTGGCTCCCCACTCCAGCACAGGACAACTTTGCACATGCGCAGTAATCCAAATACTCTTCTGTGCATGCACAATTTTAGATATTGTGCAAAATGGTATTTGTTCCAAAACAGTGAATAATATCCATGGATAAAAAAGGACTGATCTATTTCAGCCCTAGAATGCTATGGATCCCTCCAATGTTCAATTATTTTGCTCATAGATGGCAACATACATTGTCAAATAATATAATTATAACATCAGAGGTTTACAAACGATGAGTCATGGCAACAAGTGGAGTCACAGGATCTGCAGATGGGATCACAATCCCTATGGACATTTCATATATACTTTCCACGCTTGGGATCCTGGGACTATATGCAAGTCTCAAAGTGAGGTCAAAAAGGCCAAAATCTTGGGAACCATTTCTTTACATGTCCACAGACCTTTGATGTCCTGGGCCATGCCTTTATTGGGTAGCGCCTACAGGTCAACGCCCCCATCGTGATTGGAGCTGTACACACGTGAAACAAGAGATTGATTGTCCCGGTCCTAGGAGGGGTCAGCATAGCAGTGCACATGCTGACCATTATACCAATCTAAGGACTTCTCTAAATACAATAAATGTCCAGGAAAAAAAATATCTTGGAATCAGACTCATCATTTGTATTAAAGGGTGTGTCTGGGAAGTGCTTGTCAATTAAATAACTATGTGAAATTTACTTATAAAAAGTGCACAGGAAAACCACATTCATTAGGTCATACAGACACACCACTTTATATCAACCATAGGTGTGGAAGCTCAGGGCTAGGGGCCAAATGCACCCTGAGGCTAGTTTTTATGTGGCGTCTTTCCAGTTCCTGGATCTGGCCCCTGGATCCAGTTCCTAGCTCCAAGCACTGGAAGACTGATTTCATGGTAAAGGAGCAGAGATGAGGGCAGCTCTCAAGGATAGGGGCAAGGCTTAATTTGGGGGGGGGGGGGAGGTGAATTGCCAGAGTTCAGCCCCAGCAATTAAGTTCAAAGGGAAACCAGAGCCCGTGGAAGTGTTCCAAGTAGGAGTGCGAGTGTGCAGTCAAGGAAGATATTGGCCATTTCAAGGTTGGAAATTAAAACCAGAGAAAATCTGGTGTTTTGGCTTTCATTAATAACTTTCTTGCTCCATCCCCTGTGCTGGCCACAGTAACTCCTGTTTTATGTTCAGCTGTAGAGAGGCTGGTTAGTCAAGTGATTAAGATACTAGCTGAAGAATAGGGTTCATTTCCCTGCTCCGACAAACTCTGCGCCAGGAGGCATGGCTTCTGGGTTAGGGGGCATGGCTTCCAGAGCAGATTTGGGGCAAGGCACTCTAATTTTTTTTTTTTTTAACAAAGCAAGCACTGGATGGGGAAACAGATCCATGGCACAGATCTTCTATGCAGATTCTTCAATTTCTATGCAGTCCTCTGAGCTTGTCCTAATTTACAAAAAGGCCCCTGGGAGGCAAAAGGTTCCCCACCCCTGATATAAACATTACAACTGCATTCATCCTACTGCCTGCACGAGCTATTTATTTCTGCTGAAAAAATAATTTGGTTTCATTTAGCACCTTTCATCAGAGCATCTCAAAATGGCTCCAGAACACTGAACACGCCCAGATGCTATACACCCCCTTTCTCTAAGAGGCATTGCAATCATTCCAGACAAATGGTATTTGAAGTTCTAAAACAACTTCACACTCCGGTAGCTTTGCATAGGTCATGCAGAAGGTCTACCACTACTAAACTTAATGCACTGGCTCAGTCAAGTGGATATATATAGTTAAAGGCCAACACTAAATGGCTAGAGAGATCTTTTTTCTTATTACAGCTAGGCTCACAAAAGGTACAAAGTTTAGCTCCACGAGGCTATAAACAAGGCTAAAAAAGACTGAAATGCCACCGGTATCTCCACTGTCCATTTATTCACCAATTGCATCGCAACAAGGTACAACTGACTGACATCCATTCAGTCACCCCTATTAATCCCAATGACAGACGAACGTTTAAATCAAGAATTGCTGCACTCTTCAAACACCTCACATTATAGCTGCATTTACAGGGCCATCTTTCTCAAACAAGTTACAAGAGGCATAACCATCAAAAACTAAAACACGATCTAGAAATAAATGCAGTATTTCAATAATTGAAAAGGCTGGAAAGGCAACATCCTTCATAGTGACAGGGCCGGTCTTACCACAGGGTGACCGCTCTGGGTCCCACTATTCTCTTTACTTTCAGGGGCCCCATAGGGCAGGATGAGGGATCCCCACTCCCTCCCAGCAGTGCCCCAAACATGACTATCTCTAGGGCAGGACCCCATGGTGGTGTCCTCAAAGGGGCAGATCCATGGGGGGAGGCAGTGGGGGCACCAGGGCCTACTCATTTTATCTTTGCCTTGCGCCCCACAAATTCTAAGGCCGGCCCTGTATAGGGACAAGAGTAATTGTCGTTATGTTCAAATCCATTGCAATCTCTGTAGACAGCTGGGAGAGCCCTCGTGCAGGTACCATGGCAGCAAGGCATTGAACCCTTCTCTGTGGCTGCCCCAGCACTGTGGAACTCCTTTTCCCTGGAGGCTCGTCAAAGCCTAAGCATTTTCCAGAGGTAATGCAAGACTGTTCTTTTTGGTCAAGCATTTGGCAAGAGGGAATAGGATCGAGGGGAGGGGATTTTTCCATGTGTTTTATTTGGTGGGGGAGATGAGTAGTGAGAGGGATGGGATGGTTTTTTTACTGAGAGACTGTTGTATGGATTTATAGCTTATTTTATGCATTTTATTGTATGGTTTTTATGGTTTTCAAATTCTAATTTGTAAGCTGCCCCAAGCTGCCAATGGCAGGAGGGGGCAGGATATTGAGTATTGATAGACAGATAAATAAATATATATTGATTATATCTTATGTTGTGGTGTTAACTGTGCTGAGCCTTAGGGAAATATCACTTGCAGATTTTTATTTATTTATTTTTTAAGTGGGCAAGGCCAGACTGAAATGGACAGCTGAGAGATAAGTATGCCCCTTTGCCCTCATCCTTTCAGTATAGCCATGCCCCCACCCCCCCACCCCCCTTGGAACTGTGTAGCATTATCAAGCTCAGAAAAGGGTGTGGCTTGATGGAAAGGGGTGGAAAGCTCCTTTGTCGCATTCCTATCCAGGATTGCCCCTATCCCCCGCCCAAGGATTGGGGTTCCCACAGATCATTCAGTTGACCATGACTGATGTTTAGAGCAGCGGTGGCCAAGACTTTTCACCATGCAATGGAGCTGAATGGGCATCATGGGATAGCCTTGCCCGTTCCCTTCTTTCCATGACATCACTATGAGAGTCATGTTCGCACATAACGTGTGAACAGTTAAGATTCATGCATACATCTTTCTCCAACAAGGAATGCCAACATGGACCACAAACCCTCTTCCCACAGGTACCCTCCATTAACATGGGGGAAGACAGCACAACTGTGCACAGTTTACCCCACCGCGGGAGGGACATGCGAATATGCCGCAGAGTATCTATCTTACCAGTCTAATACAGATGGAGAATCTTCTTCCTCCCAGGGACCACTTAGAAAATGAATGCGAGCTCCAAGGGGTACAACGGAAGTTGGGAACAGGGAGAGCTTAAGGTGTGTAATCAGGATGAGGAAGGTGCAAATGGTGGATCTGCACCATGGATCTGTCCCCTATCTTATATTATGCATGCCCTTATCTCCACTCCCCTTCCCCAAGCTCAGTCTTTCAGTGCTTGGGGGTAAGAAAATAGATCTCAAGGCCAGATCCAGGTACTGAAAATGGACCAAACAAAAACTAGCTACAGGCTGCATTTGGTCCTGGGCCTGAGGTTCCCCACCCCTGGTCTAACGTGCGCACAAGCCTGAAAATACAACAGGTCAATCCTTAAATGCAGGGAGATTTGATATCAGGGAAAAGTCCCCCAAATAACCAGAATTAAGGGCTTGGAAGTGATAATTAGACAAGGTTTTAGATTCAGTCATTCTGCCCTATTCTTTTAATAACTTTTAAATGAATCGGAGGACAATTAAAGTCTTACTTCTCTAACTTTCTAATTCTGGGCTTTCATTTCCTAAATTCTTTCCACTTGCTTCTGCAAATAGGGCTCATTCCTATTAAGATGTTATAAGAGTAGATGTTACCCCAACTCCTAATGCAAGATCCAGATAAGACATCTAGTGGCCACTGGATCATATTATCCAATTTTATAATTCTTAAAAGTTTGTTTTAAAAGACCTTACCACAAGAGCTTCCAGTAAAAAGTAACATCTGCAGCTGCGCTTCCTATCTTGGGGCCCTCCTGACAGTTGCCACAGTTTCAGCAAGAGCTAATGAGATCAGGAACACAACACACAGCACATTACTGGTTCATTAAACGCATCTAAAATGCACAGTGTTAACCAATGAAAAGGAAAATATTTTCAGGAAACTTGAACAACTTCCAAGTTTATGCTATTGTTTCTGTCCTTCCATCCCACACATTCTTAATGCTTTGATGCAGTATTTATTCTTGGGACAGAGAATGAATTGGAAGAGATCAAGCATCCTAACAAATCTTTTCCTTTCTTTGCAAAGTAAGGTTGCCGTGTTGGTCCCAAATATAGGCAACAGAGACAAAGTAGTAGGACTTGCCTGAAGGACCCTGGGAGGTCCGAAAGCTTGCATACCTCCACCAACTCGAGTTGGTCCAATAAAAGATATCACTGTACTATTTTGTCTCAATTGCCTTTCTTTGCAAAGAAGTTCTGGGGTGGGGAAACTCAGGCCGTTTTCAGATCTCCCCCCCACTCACATATTCTGGCTGCGGGAGGGAATGCGCAGCCAGGATATGCGCGGGGATCGGCCGGTCTGAAAGCCGCTGCCCCCCATGCACGGCTTTGCTGGCAGACACACGCTGGGATGCAGAGCTGGATTTCCTGCTCTGTATCCCTGTGCATGTCTGCCGGAAAAGCTGCACGGGGGGGCTTTCAGACCAGCGGCACACCACGCATATCCTGGCTGTGCATTCCCTCCCACCGCCAGAATATGGGGGGGGGGGGAGGCGGAGTCTGAAAGTGGCCTCAGGGTCCACGGGTTAAATGCGGCCTGTAGCTAGTTTTTATTTAGCCCCCTTACAGTTCCTGGATCTCGTCCCTGGATCCAGTTCCTACTGCCATGCACGGAAAGAGTGAGCCTGAGGAAGGGTTTGGAGAGGGGGCCATGAACACAAGGGCAGGGGATGAATCCATGCCATGAATCCATGATCTGGACCCTTCTGTGATGGGATTAGAGTTTAAGCACTCCCATCCCCAACTTCGATGCGATTCTTGGATCTTGTACTAATTTTCAAACCGGACTCTGGGAAGGAAAAGGTTACCCATCCATGGAGCAGATAAAAAGACTTGGTTTGACCGCGACAAGGCTGACAAAACTAAGTTTACTGATGGGCTTAGCTTTCAATCCTTCAAATCCCTTCTCTCTCCCTCTGTTCCCCCTCCCCTGCCTCCCCTCCCCCTGTCTTCTTTAGATTGTGAGCTCGCGGGCAGGGACCGTGTCTATCTTGTTCTCTGTAAAGCGCCAGGTACATCGTTGGTGTTATATAAATGCTAATAAATAAATAAATAAATAAATAATAATAAATGGTGGATGGGCAAATGAAGTTTTTCCCTCTACAGCATTAATACAACAGGGAATGCTGGGAGCATGCATGGAAGTTCCCTTCCTTCCAAACAGCAACTAAAATCTGACAGACAGGAAATGCAGACTGTTGGGGAAGGGGGAATGCCTGCAGTTAAGCAATCGTCACTAATGGGGGTTGGCGGGAGAGACAGAAGTTTAGCATGTGCTACTGAAAGGCAAGGGGATATAAACTAGACATGCAAAATTCAACGTTGTCCTAGTTTCTTTGGTAGGTTCATTACTTTGGCTGTGGTCCACAAACCACTTACTCCTGAGTAGTTGTAGCAGCGCATTCGTAATCCTTCTGGAGGATAGTCCCACCTGGAAGTCCTGTAGTCCAGCGGGTTCTTATAGGTTTTCAGGCCTCTCCTGTGTCTTGGGGTAAAGAGTGCAGGCCCACATGTATTCTGCCCACATGACACTATTCTGCTTCTCTCTGGAGAGTCGGTCACAGCCACGTCCCTCTCCAAACTTCTCCCTGTAGACTAAAGGCTGCGTTAGTTAAATAGCCATGCTACTTAGGATTTTCCCAGGCATTTCCCATAATTAGTGTCTGCTCCCAGGCACGACACCTGCAGAGCCTTTAGCAGTGAATTATAGAGTGTTTCTTTAGTAGCTGTAGCGGTTCCTTCATGCCTTCTGGCACTAAAGCGCCTGTCCCTGCTACAGTAGTTCTTACTCCTACAGGGCTTTAATGGCACTACTCCAGAATAAGCAATTTTGTGGATTGCGGCTTTTGTCTCTTACGCAAACATGCAGCACTAACCAGAATAAAACAACATTCAGCAGAGAAACAATTTGATGAGTTTTAGCAGGAGGATGGAGCTAAAAGAAACTGCTTTGAGATGAGATGCCATTTCAAAGGATGAGTGCACTCAACGGCAAAATAGCGTGGGGCACGGATCAGAACATTGAGAATGCTTTAATTCTGTAGGTTTTACATGGCCAAGATAGGGGGAAGAGAGGAGCATGCCTGTAATAATAAACGTTAAAATATAATAGAGATGTGTTGGGGTGCTTCAGCACCGTGG
Organism: Sphenodon punctatus; assembly: GCA_003113815.1. Taxonomy (NCBI): domain Eukaryota; kingdom Metazoa; phylum Chordata; class Lepidosauria; order Sphenodontia; family Sphenodontidae; genus Sphenodon; species Sphenodon punctatus. The sequence goes on from QEPC01005805.1 coordinate 892,935, forward strand.
TATTGATGGATAAGAGTCTGTTCAAAACCAGCAAAGCTGATTCATTATTGCATACAACCAGAGCAAAACTTTCCTCTCAATCTACACAGCAAATTTACTTCTCTTTTTCATCTGACACAGGCCCTGCAGTCTTGGTGCTTACCCAGTGTGTGACGGCTGTGGGGGACTGGATGAGGGCGAGCCGACAAACTGAATCCTGACAAGTCGGAGGTGATGTTAGTGGGTAAGGTGGTGGGTGTGGCGTCACCCATCATTGATGGGGGTCGGTCCCCCCCACTGTTTCCCTGGTTTTGTAGCCTGGGTGTGCTCCTCGATTCGCAGCTCCATCTGGATGCTCAGGTTGGGACTGTGGCAAGGAGCGGTTTTTGCCAGTAACATCTGGTGCGGCAGCTTCGGCCATATGTCTTGAGCTCGGACCTGGCCGCTTTCATCCGTGCTTTCATCGCCTCAAGACTGGACTATTGCAACGCACTCTTCGTGGGGCTACCCATGGTGACGGCTCGGAGTCTGCTGTGGTGCAGAATGCAGTGGCCCTTCTTCTTATGGGGACGAGTTGCCGGGAGCACATTACACCGGTGCTCCATTCTCTGCACTGGCTGCCTATAGTCTTCCGAGCCTGATTCAAGGTGTTGGTGCTTGCCTATAAAGTCCTAAACAGCCTGGGCCACATTCCCCGGACCCTAGAGTGGCCCCTGCGGTCTGCCGGGAGTGCCTTGTTTGAGGTCCCCCATATATATCGGGGGGCTACAATGGAGAGGGCGTTCTCGGTGGCCGCGTCATAGCTATGGAATGCCCTCCCTGTGGAGGCCCAGATGGCCTCGACTCTCTCCTCTTTTAGGAGGCACTGTAAGACCTGGCTGTTCAACCAGGCATTTGGCGGGGGAGACGGGTATGGGTGGGTGGTTGGAGTTGGTTGAAAAATCTGTTTTTAGGACTCCTAGGGAATGGTGGTTTTATTTGTTTTATATTACTGTTGATTGTATTTATTGATATATTGTTCCTTACTGTTTTCTATTGTTCTTATGTGTTTTGTGGTGATGTAAGCTGCCCCGAACTGTGTGGCAGGAGGGGCAGGGTATACATTTTTATATAAACAAACAAGCAAAGACACTGCAGAGAGGTGGCTCTAAATACAAATCAGTTAATCTCTAGACTCCCAAGGAAAATTCTGTTTTCGCCGTTGTTGGCCTAAATCTGGAGTGAAAGGAATTGAAATGCTGTGACGTATGGTGCATGTGGATCCGCTTGATCCAGACATCAACCTCAAATGATCTACCAAGACCCCCTCCCACTGGCTCCCAGCTCTACGGCAGTTCAGTAACCAGTCTCAGAAAGGGAGTGGAACACTCCCCTTTAAAAAGAATCTTCGCCCAGCCCCACACTAGAGGCTCCTTCCTAGCCCATCTCTTCCCCAGAAACACTCCCTGGGGCACTGGTTCTCTGAGAGTCTCCTTCCAGAGGTATTCTCTGAGGGGCTGGTTCTTTGAGAGTCTCCTTCCAGAGGTATTCTCTGGAGGCCCTACACCATGAGGGTAGACTAGCTTGTGATCCACCAGTGGGCAGTGATCTACTTCTTGACCCACCCAACTGCAGAACTACGAAAACAGAACCATGCTTTTCACATACAGAATACCGTAAGGGAGGCACCCTAAAAAGGAAATGGCAGGGAGATCTGACTTTACAGCCGCTGGGCAGTCCTACTGAATTCCAGAGAAGCTAGTATTTAGAACACACTTCCCCAGCAGCGAGTGAGTGTCCCATTAGATAGGTGATTCTAGGAACACACAAGCAAAGGCATTTTCCCCAGTATAAAAAGTTTAAAGAATTTGTACTGAACTTTGCCTTCAGCCAAGTGTCCTCAATTCCCATATAGTCTAACAGCCTCACTGTCAGGCCCCAGGGCCTCCCCGCCGGGAGGGCGCAGGCATCCCCCCCCCCCCAACCACTGCTGCGGACCCGCTCACTGAAGCGGCGGCGGGGGTCACGCCTCCGCCACCTCCGGTTGCCAAGGCAACCGGCACTGCTGCTGACAGCGTTGCACCGCTCCCGACAGCGTTGCACCGCTCCCAGTAACACCACGGGGGGCAGAGCCACGCCTCCTGCCACCGCGGCACTCTACGCACCTCCTAGCACGCCAGGGGTGTGTGGTTCAGACTACATAAGTCGGCACCGGGTGTTCCCTGGCGCCGGTAATCAGAGCGAGAGACTGGCCCCAAAGCTAAGTGTTTGGTTCTTGTATCCTGTGGGTTATTGCGTGGATAGCGGGTGGTGCTTGCATGGACTTGGGATTGGTGTGGGGGGTGTTTGGATTCCTAACTGTTCTTCCTGTAGTGTGCGTGGTGACAGCATGTGGTGTGAGTGAGAGTGACTGCTGGAGTGTGAGCCCCATTCCGCCCACCCCCCCACCACCCGGGTTTCCTTCCCCATTCCCCGGTGCGTGCAGCCCTTACCTCCCTCACTGTCCTGGGTCCTTGCCTCCATCCCCTCACCACCCTCTGCACTTCCAGCCTTCCCCATCCCCTCCTTCCTAGTGTGAGTGCGTTGCGTGGATCGGTGGCGGGCCGGACCCGCTTGGGCTCGATCTTGTGCTCTGCGCCCTATGATGATAGGGGCCCCGTCTCTGAGACACATATTGGGCCACATTACTATCCTGATGGGCAATTTCCCCGAATACCGTGGGGGCAGAGCACTGGTGTAACTGCAGGGCGCGTGAGCGAGCGCGTGGATCCTGGTCCTCGTTACCCCCTCCCACTGACACTCACATAGTATCCCTCTGTAACTCACCTGCAATTGCTTGTAAAATTCCACTGAAGTTTCAGGTAATTGCCTCAGTTGGAGACAGGATACTGGGCACAACAGACCCAGTTCTTATCTAACTGCAGAACCTGAACCAAAGGCAGTAGCACAAAAGAGAGGAACTACTATTGGTGACAAATGATTCTGAATCTCACTGGGTTTTATCTGAAAGCTTCCTCCCAAGTTATTGCTTTCATGGCTACACCTGTCCTGCCTTTCTTCAGTCTATAGCAGGAGTGGGGAACCATTTCCTGCCCAGGGGCCACTTTGAAAATTAGTATAAGCTCCAACAGCTGCGTAGAAGTTGGGGGCAGGGAAGCTTATGGGGTGCGCTCAGGAAGAGGAGGGTCCAATAAGGCTCTGTCCCTTATTCTTATGTGCACGCCCTCCTCTCTGCTCCCTTATCCAGAGGTTCAATCTTTCAGTGCTTGACGGTACAAACTGGACCAAGGGGCCAGATCCAGACACTGGAGAGGGGCTGAATAAAACCTAGGTAGGTAGGTAATAAATTTATTGTGCAGCCAAAGGCTATTACAATTTGTTACAACATAAAATTTAAACTTAAGCATTTAAAAGAATAAAACCTAGCTGTGGGCTGTATTTGGCCCCCACGCCTGAGGTTCAGCTCTCCCTCTGCTCTATTGTTCTGACTTGACAGATGCCTGAGGAAGGGCTCCATATGGACTGAAAGCTTGCATACTCCCACCAACAGTAGCTGGTCCAATCAAAGAGATCACCTGAACTACTCTGTCTCTGACGTTGGGGACCAGCACAGCAACCATCTCCTCTTCTACTGCTATTGAGAAGACCTATATCTATCAGGCTTTGGCTTTTATGTAACCTTGCTAGCTAAAATATAGATAGAGATCAAATTTTTCTTGTCCAGTATTTAGCATTTCCAGTGCTTTACGTTGGGGCTACAAACACTGGCAGGAGGATTGAAGCAACTCCTGTAGTTCAAGTTCAATTTGGCTCGCGCTAGCGCAGGAACAAAACTGTATAAAATATTAAATAAAACCAAGTCAGGGCTGCTGGAAGTTCTTGTGGAACCTCTGCTGGAATGTTTTATGTTTTCCGATGGTGATAATCAACAGCATCTCTCTGTATTCACATAACATCCACAGAATATGAAGTAGCCTTATTTTTTACTCTCTAGAGCAGCAACAGTAAATAAGCAACACGAACGACTGGAAGGTCAAGACATTGGCCTCCCTGATACCAACATACATAAGTGCCGTACATAAAATGTATTGTAGACTGCCCTGAGCCTTAATGGGAAGGGCAGGATAAAAATATGAATAAATAAAATGAAAAAGGCAGGACTAAGAAGTGGAAAGCACAGGCATAGGACAATAAGAAGTCATTCTTAGGAGAATAGTTATTTCAAGACTGTATTTGCTTGTATTACATTAATGTAAACCACAGGGGAAGACAAACATCTAAGACTCAAACTTCTCTGTAGAACAGGATTCTCATTATTTTTGCCCCATTTTGAGACTTCAGATAGGTGGCACTTAAGAACACAACTGCAACCCCAAATGGCAACAAAGACATGCGAACTATTTCAAATTGTGATTGTAACTTCAGCCACAAAGGGCACGATCTCCACCTGAGGTGCTGACCCAGAGTCTGGAAACGTCCAATATAGAAGAACTCTAAATGACCACAGGATGTACACTATGCCCTAACACCAGACTTGTGCTTGCAACCCCAATATGCCGCAATAAAAAGAATATGTTATTGCATTCATTTTGACAGAGAAGTGAGAGATTTTAAACATTTGATACTCTAGCTCAGTGGTACAGAACATCCAGCCTATGAGTCAAAAATGCCTGCAGCTGTTTCTTATCCGGCCCCTTTCCAATTCCAGGATCTGGCCCATGGATCCAGTCACCTACCCTCAAGCCCTGAAAGAGCGAGCTAAGGGGAAAAGAGCAGAGATGGGGGCATGCCAAAGCATTCAAGGCCAGGACGTGGTCCCTCCCCACTTCCTTCACCATCCTGAACACACACATTAAAGCACCCCCAACTCCTATCCAGTATTCATTTTCAAAGTGACCTGTGGGAAGAAAAAGGCTCCTCGCTCCTGCACTCAAGGGTTTTGTTTTATTTGTTTGCATCCAGTCTTGACTATCTAGTCAGCACAGGTCCGTTATTGAAAATCACAGCATGTTACTGTTGCAGAGATACATGCAGAAGATTATGTCATCAGTTTGCAGTTATCCATTCTCTCATCTGTCATGAGACACTTCCAAAAAGCAAACACCATAGCCACATCTAAAAAAGATAACACTTAAAGCAAACTTGATTAGAAGCATTTGTTGCTGGAGAAGAAGCTTGAAACTGGCACCACCCCACCCACACAGAAGTTGTTTCAGTATAAAGGATCCTCTCAACTACTTGTTATTCCAATTGGAAGTGGCAAGGAGTGTCGCTTCTTTGTTAATGCAGGGACTGTTTAGAACAGTCAGAGACCCAGGACTACAACTCTCAGCAGGCTTTACCCTGTAAGAGCTATTAGGATGACTTGCATGAGGGGAGCACCTGGAAGGGCCAGCAGAGATTGAGGCCACAGGATGCTACCCAACATTGTGCTGAAAGACAATCTCTGCTCCAAAAAGCTTACAAGCTAAATCAATTTTAGTGCTTCAGTGTGGAGTCACCACCAGAGGCACCTGCAGATTAAAATTCAGGGGGTGCCAGGGACGGGATTGTCCCTTTGCCCCACCCCTTTCCAAGTATTGTGACATTGCAATGTGATGCTTTGTGATGTCACAGCGCTCAGAGAGGGGGCACGGCCATGTCAGAAAGGCATAGGGGAGCCCCTTAGCTCCTGGGCATTTCCAATGTGGCCCTGCTGCCCGCTTGAAGGGCTCAAAAAGGGTGGGGACAGGCAGGAGCTGGGGTGTGTGCGCAACTGTACCACTTCCTGGCACCAATGGTCACCACCACTTATGGCACCGCTTATTCCAACAATCAACTGGAAACATAAACCAAGGTACTTTACAACCATTTCATGCCTGGCTTCCAGTGCCAGATCTAGGGAAACTGAGGCTCTGTGGGAAGCAGTTATGTAGGCCCCCTCCTAAGACAGGAATGTATGACAGACACACACCCATTTGCTCATTAGAAAAATGAAAGTGCTACTGCAATTAATTTTTGATGCCCAATTAAACATAACATCCCTTTCAAGGGTGGCTCTCTTCACCACAGGACCATATGTTAAACACATGTTGATGTTTCTGATTTATGCATGAGCCCATGTGTTGGGGATCCCCTCATGAACTGCCACAGGCGTTTGCGGCTTTGGGGACCTGTCTTTTACCCCAGTGTTTCTCACCCCCACGGTGTAATTTCAACTTTATTTATAGACCCCACGTATCAGGGGCTCCTGCCGGGTCCCCTATCACAGTCATAACGTTTGCACTATTCTACATCCAGTCCTGATGCAATCTGTCCACATGTCCGTATGTGTTCCCTCTGATAACGTTTGAGCTCATGGGTCAATTTGATGGAGGCACGGAAGTCCCAAAGTTAAGCAAGGAGTGGACACAAATTTTCATAACAACAAATGCACATGTAAAGGAGGCATGACCCCTTTTGCAGCTGAAAAATCCCCCCAGCTTACACTGTGCAATGCCTTCTCTTTAGAAAGCCAAACTTCATTAGTTTGTATGCTTGCTGCACAGAACTACTTGTTTTTATTGCTCTGATAACAGATAAAGTTTGGGTGTCCACAGCCACGAAACCCAGAATCAACTGCTTGCTGTGCAGCTCAGCGCAGCAAGGCTTTTTCACAGAGTAGTGGAGGGCTGCTGTGGCTGCACAAAGGCCCTTTTCACACAGACACTCTAACACTGATACAATGGGTGTTACACTGTTATACATGTTGCAGGTGTGCTCTGTGGGTGCCCTGCAACATGTATAACACAATGCAACACAGTAAGACCCATTTTGTCAGTGTTAGAGTGTCTGTGTGAAAAGGGTCAGTGTCACACTGGCAGATGCATTTGAGAAACACCAACCTAAATGGAGGAGGCGGAAACAGAAACACAGAAGAATGAAGTGACTTGGCCAAGACCATATAACCAATCAGTGGCAGAATCATAAACAGGGTCCAGCCCATTTGGCTCCCAGTCAGTCGTATTCACTGTAGCCTGTTGCCTTCTCAGTTTAATACTTTTAAATTTTAGATTCCACGCCCCCACCCCCTTCATTCAAAAGACCTTGACACATTCTAAAATGCACTAGACAAGATGATGATTTACAGCAGGGGTGGGGAACCTTTTTCCTTTCTGGGGCCACTTTCAAAATTAGTAAAGCTAAAGGACCACATTGAAGTTGGAGATGGGAGTGCTTAAAGGATGCACTTGGAAAGAGGAGGGTCCAGATCATGGATCTGTCATCTGTTTTGTGTGCATGTCCCCATCACCACTACCTTCCCCTGAGCGCAGTCTTTCAGTGCCTGGAAGAAGGAACCGGATCCAGGGGCCAGATCCAGGAACAATATGCAGCCTCTTCCTGTTCTGATCTCCTCACACAAGATTTCTATAGAAAAGTATAAATAAAAAGAATGCAAAACAAGCAAAATTGCTAATGAAAGCCTACCATACTAGCAGCTACCGTCCCAGAAGATCAATAGGGCGGAGACAAATTGCTTACCTGTGGGACTGCCTCATCCCTCGTGTCCTGGATCGACCTCTGCAGTCAGCCGGGGACACCTGCTTGGAGGTCCCCCAGGTTTCCTGGGTGGCCACGTTTGAATGGGCATTCTTGGTGGCCACACCGCGGCTATGGAATTCCCTCCCGGTGGAGATTCGCCTCTCCCCTGTCCTTCCATAGAAAATGCAAGACCTGGCTGTTTCGCCAGGTGTTTGGTGAGGCCATGGGTAGCAGGTGGGGTTTCTTGTTTTTGTTTGATGTTTTTGTAGGGAGATTGGACATGGACCTCTTTTACTGGAGATTTTAATGTAATTTTTATTGTGTGTTTTATTTTTTTATATTTTTTAATTTAATTTATTTTCATTATTTATACCCCGCCTCTCCTGCCTAGGCAGCTCACGGCAGCTTACAAGTTAAAATATTTAAAAATATACGTAAAATACGTAAAATGGAAGCATAAGAATTAAAAAAAATTAAAACCCATCCTCCCCACCCTCCCACCTCCACCCTTCACTCACCTCCCTCATCAAAGGCCTGGTGGAATAGCCAGGTCTTTCACCGTCATCGAAATGAGGCATGGTCCGGGGCCACCTGGGCCTCCACCGGAAGGGAGTTCCACAGCCTAGATGCCGCCACTGAGAACGCCCTCTCCGTTGTAGCCTCCTGCACCACCCAGGGGACATAAAGAAGGGTGCTCCCGGCAGACCGCAGGGGTTGACTCAGGGCACAGAGAGTGGGGCGGTCTCTCAGATAGGAGGGGCCCAGACCATATAGGGCTTTATAGGTAAGCACCAACACTTTGAATCAGGCCCAGAAGACTATCAGCAGCCAGTGCAGAGCCTGGAGCACTGGTATAATGTGCTCACGGGAACCCGTCCTGGTAAGGAGATGGACCGCCACATTCTGCACCAGCTGCAGTCTCCAGACCATCACAAAAGGTAGCCCCACGTAGAGCGCGTTACAATAGTCTAATCTTGAGGTGATGAAGGCATGGATGAAAGTGGCCAGGTTGGAGTCAGAGACATACGGCTGAAGCCGTCGCACCAGATGTAATTGGCGGAAAGCACTCCTCGTCACAGCCTCAACCTGGAGATCCAGGCGTACCCCCAGACTACGAACCTGAGAGACCAGCAGGAGACAAACCCCATCAATGATGGGGGACATCACACCCACCGCCCTCCCCACCAACATCACCTCCGTCTTGTCAGGATTTAGTATTTGATCTGTACACCACCCCAGGCTGCCATTGAGCAGGGGGAGGGCGGTATAAAAATATTATAAATAAAACAAACAAACAAGGTAGTTCAAGATTGGTCTGCCAGCAAAACAGAAGCAGATTTTGCTCAAGAAAAAGATAAGCCATTCTCTATCATCTTCCTCTACCTCAATAAATGGGGAGAAACACTTCAGAAAATCTTAGGCCTCTTTCATACAGAATCCTGTCCCCAGTTTAATATCTGAAGTGAAGTTTTCCAAAAATGTTTGCTGGTATTTGCTACCTAAACTTGAAAGCCATAGCTAAGGCTTCAGATGGCAGAAGAAATTATAATCAGAATCAATAGACAAATCTGCATTTGGCAGAACACATGAACAAGCCTGATAAATATTCATCTCTTCAGGTTTAGTGAAAAAAACATTGCTCTTCAAACTACTCTCTCTCTCTGCATTACCTAAACCAGACAGAAAGAAAAGTCTATGAGCTGCCAATTCTTGACTCTAACAGGATGACTGTAGTTATCCATTCAGAACACAGAGCTGAAATGATGAAGGGAAATCTGAAATAAGAGACTTCTATTCGAAGCATTCAGTTTCAGGTGATAGGTTTACAATGGAAACCAAGGCAGAGTAGTTCCTTTTTGGTGTCAATCCCCAAAGCCAACACGTGATCTGAGAATAAACGCACAGGACAATTTTGGCTACTTGTTGTCAAAGTGCAAAAACATACTAACCAAGGGAGAGTGAGAAGAAAACACAAATGCAAGATGGTAGCTACACACACACACAAACCTGTTTCTAAGCTGAAAAGGGAATTAGGCAAATTATTTGCATACACAAGCTGGTATATTGGTTACTACACCAAGGGACCTGTAGGGTTGAAGTCTTTATAGACGGATCTGAAGAACCAGGCTCCATGGCTGGGCTGTAACAGACTCCTTTGTGGACCTGGCATGCACAACACCTCTCTCTCTACTGGGTTACATACCTTGCCTAGATAAACGATCATTCCAAGTTTCCAAGGTTCACTCTGGTTTGAATTCCAGGCAAGTGCCCTCACATACATGATGGCTCTCATCTTAGGGGGCTTTTGCGTATAATCATTTAAAGCTTAGGTCCTGCAGAAGTCAAAGTGTGACAATTCATCAATGATTGTTATATGTGAACTTTTTTTACCACATGGTAAATCCATGTCCTACACCACAGATTTTTCCATGTGGCAGAAGTGCTCACACATCATCAGTGGTGAATTTCCACATGGTGTTTTTCTCCATGGGCTTCAACATTTGAAAATCATGATGTGTGAAATGTATTCTTAGCCACCACATCCACAGCAGAACACACAAGCAGTACACAAGTCTTTACAGCTTGAGTTAAGAGCTTTGCTTTAAATGACTCGCATGTCTGCAAACACGACCAGACGAAGGAGGACATGAAACCAACATCTCCAGTGGATTTTGCAACCAGCAGGCAAGTTGATAAACTAACATTTTGTAAAAAGATAAAACATGTTCAGGTCTATGACCCAGTGAGTTATTAGGCTATAGGTCACAGAACATATACTGACATGGGATTAATCATTTAGTTATTGCTGTTCTAGGAAACCTGATTGGCAAAATTCCACCCTGCCTGTGCGTCACTATCAAGTTGACTGGGACCTATTTATTTATTTATTTATTTATCCTGTCCTACTGCTACGGCTCAGGGTTGTTCACTAAACACAAAAGTACATTAACAAATACTCAAGTAAAGCCAAATAAAATCCCCTGACCCCCTTATATATTAAAATAAAAGTAAAATCAAGTAACCACCCACAACCCCAGCCCTGCCTGCCAAACACCTGGCCAAACAAAAAGGTCCTACGTTACCTCCAGAAAACGAGCAGGCTCGGGCTAAGATGACTCTCCATGGGATGGGATTTCAATAATTATGGAGCAGCCACTGAGAACACCTCTCCGTGTGGTCTTATTGTGTAAACTTGGTGGGCAATTGGTACCTGCAAGAGGGCACTCCCAGCTGACCTCAGAAGCCATGGAGGGACATGACAAACGAGGCAGTCTTTCAGATACTTGGGAGTCCATGCCATTTATGACTCAATGAGGAAAAACAATAATTTAACAGCTTTGTTTTCACCTAAACGAGACAATAGCCCACGTTACCCTACACCAGGCATGTGTCCACACACTCATTAGGTGTTCACCAGATGTTAGTCCCCACCCATCATGTGGCCACCACCCACTCACCACTCATGATAGAGTCCAGGGACATTGCAGGCCCACCGTGCAGGTGAATCTGTGCTAATGTGCCATTAGGCTGCCCACAGCCTCCTTGTGTCCAGGTCCACCAGCACCGTAGAGTCACAGGCAAAAAACATAGAGTACACCAAGCAGTGACTGCTTCCTGCCCCACTCTCCACTCCTGCTCTCACGGGCGCCTTTATAGCTCAACATGTGCCAGATTCAAACATGCATTGCCCTAGTTCATCCTGGTTTGCAGCACCTGCCTAAGACTTGCTAGCCAGGCCAAATCAGGTCTCCTGTGGTGGGCAGTGGGTGCCCAGGCATCCTCACCTGGGAAAGAGCTGCCTGCCCTGCCCTGGCAGAGCACAGAGAGCTGTACTATGAGGACCCGGGCACATGAGATCCAAACCTGGGATCTGCCTTCCTAAGCTGTCCCCAGGTGCTGGCACAGGCAGGGGGCTCGAGAGGACAGGACCAGCCACCCCAGTCCTCAGCACCCTCCTTCCCCTGCCTGAGTCCCATTCTTATCCAGCAATGTCACCAGCATGGCTTATCCCTGCCCTGGTCAGCAGGTGGGGTGCTACTAGCAGCTCTGAACTGGGCAAGACTTGGTCACGATCCCTAGCCATTATCCATTTTAGCTTATCCCATCCCTATAAAATACAAAGAATTACCAGTAAACAAAAAAGCTACATTTATTAAAATTTTAACCATGGTGTTCAAACACGAGTGTGCAAAAATGCGAAACAAACTCACACACGTGCCGGATCATACGTGTAGTTTAAAGCATCCATTCACGCTCAGCATGCTCACTTCTGTCTCAGATATGCACTCGAAAGTCCAAATGACTGGAAAAGGGATCTGCATAGAGGTATTCTGTATGGGCAAATTAGCACTCATTGAAATAACCTCGTTTCCCCCTGTTTACTACACTTCAGAGTGCTTAAAATTGTGCAGCTGGAATTCTTCTGTCATTTTGTATTTAGTATAAAATGTAAGACAGTTGAGAGCAGCAGCAGCAGCGACCGTACATGCATTACTAAATAAGCCATGTATTGTTCCGTTTGGTACCACATACTGCAAGGCAAACATATTAAAACAAGGAGATGGGATAGACTCAGATTTCATGTTGCTTAGGGCAGGAAATGAGATCAAACCTCAGTTGCAACGAATTCAATGTTTCTGTGGGGATGGAGCAAAAGGAAGACTCCATTTCCCCTCTTCCAGTGCCGGTCAGAGGCCCCCAAAGGAATGCTGAAACTTGCATCACTATGAAACAGCACCCACTCAAGGCCATTATTCTGGCAAGGCTCCTCGGAGCACCAATTACTGTTTACTTCCCTATGTTCAAATAAGGGAAGGGTCATGTAGACCTGGCTATGCTGACTCTACAGCAGCAGCAGATTTCCTCAAACTGGGGAACATTAATCACATGTCCATTTAGGACAGGTTTAGGGTTCCTTATGTCACTCTATTGGAGCAAAGGGACATTAGTACGGTCAAGGAGCTGTCCCAGTTTTCTTCTTAAATGTCTGAAGTGTACAACACTGCTGGTGTTAAAACATTTTTTTTTGCTCCCGGAGTTCAATCTGAAATTTCATGCGCTGCGTTAAACAATCAATGGTCACTAAAAACACCCAGAGTTACACTGATTTTGATGTGTCATAGTGATAATACCAACCTGACTTAACACCATCTAATCACACTGCTAACAAAAACTGTCAGGAATGTTGAAGTACATGAAATGTTTATACCCCACAGAGCACAAAACTAACATTGACTTTAATGGTGGAGTTATGTCTTTATACTGAACAAAACCTAATTCCAAAAGCAGTCCCGTTGAACGGTGTAAAGCTCCACTTCTGATGAAATTCTGAACAAATCAGGTCTTGCATAATATCCACTCCGCATTATTCTGGACTATTATTATTATTAGCAAACATTTATATAGCACCAGCAATGTACCTGGAGCTTTACAAGGTAATTAAATAGACCCGGTCCCTGCCCTAGGGCTTACAATCTGAGAGACGGGGGTGGGAGACGAAGGAAGGGGAACAGAGGGAGAGACAAGGAGTGTAACATTCACAAGGATGCGAGGTCCCAGGTGCACGTGCTTGGCTTGGTTATATCAAGAATGATGGCTGGCTGGTCCATGCGGTGAGGATATGAGTACACAGACCTCAGGTAACAGATTGTGCTGGATGGAAGGTATCAGCAGGAGTTACGTGAGGGGAGCAAGAAGTCAGGGAGGGCAAAGCGGAAGAGGTGGGTCTTGAGGAGGGATTTGAAGGTACGAAGGGAGGGGGCGAGGCGGATGTGGGCAGGGAGGGAGTTCCAGGCATGGGGGTCAGCTAGGAAGAAAGGACGAAGGCGGTTAGGAAAGAAGGGGAGGCGTGGGAGGGCGAGAGAGGGGACAGAGGAGGAGCGGAGTTCATAGACTGGAGTACGGAGGGAAATTAGCGCAGAGAGGTAGGGGGGAGCAAGGTTGTGAAGAGCTTTATAGGTGAAGACTAGGAGCTTGTACAGGATTCATTCAGGAAGGGGGAGCCAGTGAAGAGAGGAGAGGAGGGGCTGCATGTGGTCAAAGCGACAGGCGAGGTGGATGACCCTGGCAGCAGAGTTTTGGACAGAAGTAAGGGGAGAAAGGTGAGAGCGGGGGATACCAGTGAGAAGGAGGTTACAGTAATTGAGGCGAGAGATGACCAGGGCATGAACAAGAGTTTTGTCAGAGGAGACAGAGAGAAAAGGGCGAATCTTAGCAAAGTTATGGAGGGAGAAGCGACAGGATTTGGCAACAGAGTCGATGTAGGGTTTAAAAGAAAGGAGTGAGTCAAAGATGAAGCCTAAGCTACAGGCTTGGGGGACGGGAAGGATGGTGACCCCCCTCTATGAGGATTGACAGGGAAGAGGGAGAGGAAGGATAACGGGGGAAGATAAGGAGTTCAGATTTAGCCATGTTGAGTTTGAGTTGACGTTGAGACATCCAGGCAGAGATGTCAGAGATACAGCTGGTGAGGTGAGCTTGAATAGATGGAGAGAGAGAGAAAGAGAGCGAGGGAGTAGAGAGATAGAGTTGAGTGTCATCAGCATAGAGGTGATATTATAAGCCATGGGAGGCAATGAGTTTGCCTAGGGACAGGGTATAGTTAGAGAAGAGGGCCAAGGACAGAGCCTTGGGGAACACCAACTGAGAGGGGAAGGGAGGAGGAGGAGGTGGAGTTGGCAAGAGACACATTGAAGGAGCGGTCAGAAAGGCAGTAGGAGAACCAGTCGAGGATGGAGCCCTGGAAGCCAAGGGAGCAAAGTGAATCCAGCAAGAGTGAGTGGTCAACAGTATCGAAGGCAGCAGAGAGGTCAAAGAGAAGAATGGAATAGAGGCGATTAGATTTAGCCACAAGAAGATCGGTGGTGATCTTAGCGAAAGCAGTTTCAGTACAGTGAAGGGGGTGAAAGCCAGATTGAAGGGTGTCAAGGGAGGAGTTGGCAGAGAGGAAGTCGTGACAGCGGGAGTAGACAACACGTTCAAGAAGCTTGGAAGCAAAAGGAAGAAGTGAGACAGGATGGTAGCTAGAGGGGTCAGAGGGATCAAGAGTGGACTTTTTGAGGATAGGAGAGACAGTGGCGTGCTTGAAGGCGGATGGGAAGGAGCCAGTAGAGAGGGAGAGGTTGATGATGTGCAGGAGGGAAGGGGCGACAGTCGAAACAATGAAGGTCAGGAGGTGGGAGGGGATGGGGTCAAGGGGGCATGTGGAAGGGTTGGAGGAGGAGAGCAGGGAGGAGATTTCCTCAAGTGAGGTGGGAGGGAAGGAGGACAGGAGAGGAGGAGGGGGAGGAGGGAGAGGGGAGGGAGTAAGAAGAGGAGAGGAATGGGAAGCAATGTTGAGGCAGATCTTGTCTATCCTGGAGGTGAAGAAGGAAGCAAGATCCTGAGCAGAAAGGGAAGAGGGAGGAGGAGGACAGGGGGGCTTGAGGAGGGAGTCAAAGGTGGAGAACAGGTGGCGAGGGTCCCAAGAATGGGACTCAATGCGGGAGGCGTAGTAATTCTGTATAGCAAGGGAGACAGAAGAAGGGAGGAGAGAGAGAATTTGAACTGAAGGAAGTCAGCATGAGAGTGGGACTACACATAGAATTGCCGACAGAGAGATTAATAACGTAAACCTGTCAGTGTACTTCTCATCATTATTTTTGTTAGTTACTGTTTATAACCCCTCTCCACCTTGGAAGCTTAAAATTATCACCGGTTTCCTTACCATACCTTTTCCTCTTCCACTGTAGATATTCTTTTGAGAGTTACTGTAGAGTTGCTTAGGAATACGCAGTATTTTTTACTGGATTTTAAAAATCAAAATAAGTACAGAAAGAATTTGAAAAGAAGGAAACAATGACATGTAGTCTTTTAAAAAAAAGAATAGAGCTGAAAAGGGTGCCTAATTCAGCACCGGTGGGTAATATCCATAGTTTTGGCTACCAATTACTGTTCAAGTACATGGAAAACCTGAAATTTCAGTTTTGTAGTTTCTGAGTGTTCAAACAAATACCAGAAAAAATGTGAAATTCAAGACAGGAAGTCAGAAATCCAGGACCAGAAGTTGAAAAAAAAAAATCAGGATGAAAATGGTATTTCAATATTTCAGGTAGCCAATCGGACACCATTTTGGGTACTGAAAAGCACTCAAAGCATTTGGGTCAAATTGGGTACCACCCATGTGACATGGATCCCTGTTTCTGCAGGTCTCCATTTGAGCTCTAGTTAGGAACTCCAATATTTCTAAGCTATTTACTGAGATATTTAGTTTGACACCTATGAAGTAATAGCTCTCACCTATCTACTGAGATGCAGGTTCTGCCCTTAAGATCTCTTGAATGACCAGACATTAGCTCCTCACACTCATATGACAGAAAACAAAATATCGCCTGTCTTTATGGGGGCAAACTCATACATACAAACAAAATATATGTACACGCTGATTGACAAGAAACAAATAATACAGAGAAATTATATGAAATAGTAATAATTTTTAATCCTAAAAGAATCCTGCTTTGTTTTTATTACCTACGACCTGCAACAGATTTAGGAAAAAGATTTTAATTGTGTCCATATAAAACAAAACAACAGTAAAACTAAATCAACTATTTGCTTTTAAACAGCAAGACACCCAAAGCTTCATGAAGGAAAGAAGACAGGGCCCTTTCAAAAGAAAAAAGCAATCTGACCATTTAATTCCTGCCCAGTATAAGATTTTGTAGGCCAGATTTTAGCCAGACCCTTTTTACTTATGGGGCAACCCGCCCACCCCTAAATGGAGAAGAAGAATCAGAAACATCAGCACCATTTTAGCTGTGCTTCCAAGAGTCATTCACCCAGTTAAATTATTATCAAGGAAGAAGTTTCTCTTTGTGTAAGTAAATGAGACTGAATTACTGTCGTCTCCTCAACAGATGTACTAGCCTTGCAGGCCCCTTTCAAGTGATAAAAAAAAATTAAAGACACAGGCGTCACATATGGAGTTTGGGCACGATAGATGCTATTTTTCCTTGCAAATGTGTTTGGCTCTTCTGACCTCAGGTCACCCTGAGAAAGAAAAAAAATGTTACCATCTGCCTAGTAACTTAGTCTCTCAAATGTAAGTGCAGAGGTTGGTTGGTCACTCCAACCTATTCTAAAATCTGATCAATTTCCAGTCCATCAAAGCAGCAAAAGACTAATACAACCTAGCTTTCAGTCTAGAAACACAGAAGCAACAAAGCTTGGAGCTGATGTATGTTAATTGTCATTTTTTTAACTGCTGAGAGCTAGATTAAATGTTTCTGCCATGGAAACATGCCAGATTCCCAAGATGCACATATTAGCAAAGTTCAAAAATCCATTAATTAGGTCACTTTTAAACCTCTTTGCTGTAGAGGGAGATGGGGGAGATACAAAGTATTTTTAAACCACATTGATGATTTGAACTTTATCCCATTCACACATCCGTGTTGTCTACTCCCACTGCCTGGATCTCCTCTCTGCCAACTCCTCCCTGGACTCTCTCCAATCTGGCTTCCGCCCCCTTTACTCCACAGAAACTGCCCTTACCAAGATCACCAATGATCTACTTGTCGCTAAATCTAAGCGCCTCTACTCCTTTCTTGTCCTCCTTGACCTCTCTGCTGCCTTCGACACTGTCGACCACTCACTCCTACTGGACTCGCTTCGCTCCTTGGGCTTCTGCGGCTCTGTCCTTGACTGGTTTTCCTCCTACCTCCTTTAATGTGTCTCTTCCCAATTCCAGCTCTTCCTCCCTCCCCCTATCAGTTAGGGTTCCCCAAGGTTCTGTCCTGGGCCCTCTCCTCTTCTCTATCTATACCCTTTCCCTTGGCAAACTCATTGCCTCCCACGGCTTCCAATATCATCTCTATGCTGATGACACTGAGCTCTATCTCTCTCCCCTCTCTCTATCTACTCACACCACGCCTCATCAACTGTCTCACTGACATCTCCACCTGGATGTCCCAACGCCAGCTCAAGCTCAACATGGCCAAGACTGAACTCATTTTTCCTTCCTCCTCTTTCTCTCCCGCTTCCCTGTCCATCCGCATCGATGGAGTCACCATCCATCCTGTTCCCCAAGCCCATAGCTTGGGCTTCATCTTTGACACTCATCTTTCCTTTAAGCCTTACATTGACTCTGTTGCCAAATCCTGCCGCTTCGCCCTCCATAACATCGCTCAGATCTGCCCCTTTCTCTTTGCCTCCTCTGCCAAAACCCTTGTTCACACCATGGTCATTTCTCACCTCAACTACTGCAACCTTCTCCTCGCTGGCCTCCCTTGCTCTCACCTGTTCCCCCTTATCGCCATCCAAAACTCCACTGCCAAGGTCATTCACTCAGCCCGTCACTTTGACCACATGCAGCCTCTCCTCTCCTCTCTCCACTGGCTCCCCCTTCCTGAACGCATCCTGTTTAAACTCCTGGTATTCACCTATAAAACACTTCCCAGTCAAGCTCCCCCCTACCTCTCAGCCCTAATCTCTTTACTCACTCCTGCACGCGCCCTCTGCTCCTCCTCTGTCCCCTCCCTCGTTTCCCATGCTTCCCTAACCGCCTTCATCCCTTCTTCCTCGCTGTCCCCCATGCCTGGAATGCCCTCTCTACCCACATCCGCCTCGCTTCCTCCCTCCGCACCTTCAAATCCCTCCTCAAGACCCACTTCTTCCGTGCCACCTTTCCCAATGCCTGCTAGTTGCTTTCCCCCAATTACTTACGGTCTGCCCTCCTCTGCAGACTCCTGGCTAACTGTAACCAAGCCAAGCACGCGCACCTGAGACTTCACAGCCGCTTGCATGTTTGCTTCTCCCTTGTCTTCCCCTTGTCCCCTCTTATTGTCGCCCCCTCCTTGTCTTTTTAGATTGTAAGCCATAGGCAGGGACTGCGTCTTTATCTTTGTTCTGTAAAGCACCAGGTTCTGTAAAGCACATGGCTGGTGCTATACAAATGTTTATAATAAATAAATAATAAATAAATAATAAATAATAACAACAACAACATCTACAGCATGTCTGCAACTGGTGCTTTGAATCTAATCACACTTCTGGTCACACTGAGAAATTCAGGCTGAAGAAAAATCTTGCAGTTTGTCAAACTAGAAACAGAGACCTTGATTTTAAACAAGGCAGAGCTCTTGGAGAATCAGGTTGCCTCTCTCAATGAGGGGTACTACTTTAATCAACCTTTAAATCTGCCTGTTAGCTGCATTTTTCGTGAAAGCAACTGCTTTTGAGTTCCACCGTTTTCAGCCTTGTTTCAGACACCATGTTTGTTCCATGTCTGATGGATAAAGTTACTTTGTGAGACTAAAGTTGCTGAACTGGGATGTCTCAGAACTTCTGAACTTGTAGGAAGGATTGGATGAAACAGACAATTATTCAAAAAGTTTCACGAACTTCATTTTCTTTTCTATGGCTTGCTTTTAAAGGGACACCAACTTGAAATCTAGCCAATTTAAAAAGAACAAGTAGTTTAAAAGTAGTTTCAGACTCAAAACTGATCCTTTGTCCCATTCCCTTTTTAAAATTTTCATTTTTAAAGTCATAGGTGTCTTGCCTTGTTACTTCATGCAAACAAAAGGGGATATAAATCCTGCAGTCACAGGTGGGGTCCTGTGCATCACCCTACAGCCTCAGGGCCTAACTGACTACACAGGGGAATAGCAGAAGTGACTTCACACTAAGTGTTGTCAAATACAACGTAAAGCAAGAAGTCCCTCAGTTTTCTTCATCTTGGGTGCTACTGCTATAGATTCTTCAGCTGACAATGTCCCTTTAAGTACATGGATAGAGAAAAAGGTTTGATCAGAAAAGCATCATTGCTGCCATTAAATTAGGCCACATCTTTAACATATAATATTGATGTAGCTGTGCCTTACTTCTGTTTTACTCCTGCAGTGTTCACATGAACAGAGCACTAAACTGAAGTTATTCAGGAGTAGGAAGAGAAGTACATACTCCTGAAAAATGAGAATATACTCCCCATGCAGTTACTTGGAAATACAAACCAAAAGGAACACTTATCAGTGTGAGAATAGTTACCTCAATTTAGCAATCATTAAGGGCGTTTTCAGGCAGACATTTATCCCTGGATTATAGTTTTTTAATCCTGGGATGGGATGTCCGCCTAAATGCTGTTAACAGTGATTATTAGCCCAGGATAACAAAAATATCAAGGTGTTATAAAAACCAATTCGCTGGGTTTTATAACTGGGTGCTAATTAATGTCCGTCTGAACAACTATCCCGGGATAGCTACTATCCTGGTGATTATCACCACAGAGTCCAACGGAAAGACCTGCATCTCTAGGCATTTCTGCCTCTATGGTATCTAGGAGCACATGACTGTGGGGCGATAGTATTCCTATAGTTTCACAATGCATTGCAGAATGCCAAGTTTAAATACCCGCAGACCAAAGGGATGAGTTTCTATTTTCTTCAACTCAGAAATCAGAAAAATGAAGAAAATTAGATTTTTCTTCAATTCCAGAAATCAGTGTGCTAAGCACGAACACAAAGCACTATGGGATTGATATTCATCTCAAATACTCTAATCCCGGGATAGCATCAATGTACTGTTCACACGGCTATTCCGGAATAAAGTTATCCAGGGTTAGAAATGTCCGTCTAAATAGGTACCACTTTGTAAGCCCTGGATAATAAGCACCGGAGATTATTCTAATTATCCAGGGATAGTTTGTCTGTCTGAAAATGCCCTACATCTCAGCTGGGGAAGAAACTGACACACTACTACAATTTACGCTGTTTGCCTGAATGCTACCAGAGAGGAGTAACTTCTTTGATTTAATTAAATCGTCGTAACGTCAAGAAATTTAGGCCTCATTCTGAAGAACAGAGGTAAAACTGGTTTGGATAGCATTTACCTGCTGCTTCCTGAATTAGGAAATAACAGATATTCTATGAAGAAGTTTCCTGTTACCAGCTGACAATATACAGGCTCCTGTTCCACTGACAACTTTAATACTCTCGAATCTCTCGCTGAAGAATATAGGATGATTTGAACATTTAAAGACACAGTCCTCTACCATTCAAGTCAAGGGGAATTTTGCCACTGACCTCAATGGATGAAGAATTGCATCCTAAATGTTTAGCGGATGAGGGCCATGAAGTTTGGAAAACATAATGGCCCCATTTTAGTCATTTCATACCATTGAATCAATACTGTACCATAACTCTCAGAGTAAACACATAAAAAGATGCCAAATCAATCAGACACACCAATAAAATGTCTTACCGTGCTCCACAAAGACGTTACAGTGCGGGCCTCCATGTCTAGATGTTTCTTTCTTCCCTGCTCCCTTGATAAAGTGCAGGGCAGGCAGACTCGGCCTTCTTTGGTCCCCAAGAACTTTTCCAGGCTGCTGACCCATAAAGCAATGATGGCCAACCTCTTCCAGGTCAAGAAGTGTTCGAAGACAGCGGAGACCAATCTTCCAGATTGGCAAAGAGCACTGAAGGAAATGGTACTTTTAGATGGGAGTGTATCACCAAAAACCAGGTTAAAGTCAGATGCCCCAAATCTTTTCAACACCTTAGAAACAGCAACAAGACTCTTCAGACGACTTTAGACAAAAGAAGTGACTTAATCGAAGTTCCAATTCCTTAGTAATTACAAGTGTTCTCAAAGTTTAAAGTTCTTGTCTGTCGACTCTTCGACCAGATAAGTAGGAACTAGTTTGTCTCACTAGTAGGAACTAGTTTGTCTCACTAGGAAGAAAACCACATAAAAGGTCATCCAGGGCAGGAAAAATTCATTCTCACTGCAATCAGTGTCAGGATTTTTTTTTTCCTTTTCTTTTGCATAGCATTCACTTATCAGAGGCTTCACGTGTTCTTGAAGTCTGGGGGTGACAAGTGCGTTAGTGTCATTTTTGATTTCCAAACAAAATGCAAAGAGTAGTTCAAAGTCTCCGAGAATCCATAAAGGTCTCTGAGTGAGGCAGATGTTTCACTGGAACTTGCAGCCATCCATACCCTGCTTGTCCCATAGGTTTTCTGCCACTCTTTACTGCTGCTACCTCTTGGATGCTCTGGTGGAAGCGAAACAAATAACCTGGCACTTCTGGATCATTTTGACGTAGAAGCAACAACAATCATAAGCGATGACACGTTGGTACTAGTTTGCTGCTTAAAAGCGCTAGAAACCAACCCTGATCTGTTCCTTTTTCATGGTAAATGATACACTTGCCACTTGTCTCAGGGCATGCAAGGCTGGTAGCAGGAGAGAGGTGCTGCACTCCAGGAGGAAGGTTTCTGCACAGCAGCCAGAAGAGGTCAAGCTGGGGTGACCGGGCTGGCTTCATCCCAGCTGGGGAGCTGAATTCTGGAAAGGCCTCCTTTGGTGAGATTTTTAGCAAGGCAGAAACATCTGGTTACTCCAAGGCAGGAGAGAGAGGCAAGAGCCCCCACATCCACATGCTTCAAAAGGGTCCCAAGAACTAAACTGACAGGGCAGGAGCAAAGGGCCAAGTGGAGGGCGTGACAAGCTCTAATATGGCACAAAGTCAGAGGGGACTCAACCCCCAATCTGCAGGGGGTAAGAGAGAGGAAGCCGAAGGGGTTGAGCCCAGCTCTACTGGGGAGCAGGGAGAGCTAAAAGTGCAGGGGGAAATCAAACAATCCAGTAACCAAGTAGACAAGTGAGGCAAATAATGGCCCAAGGGAGCGAGACTGAAGGGTGTAAGAGAGGCGTGAGCCCCTTGGGGGTGGGGGTGCAAAAGGGGGTGGGGTGGGGGGAAGTGGGGAAGTGGGGGGAAGATCAAGGCCTAGCCGAAGGGAAGTGGGGGGACCCCCCTAGGGGCGAGGGAGGTCAGAGCCCAGTCCGAGGGGGGGATGGGGACAGAGGGGAGAATAATCAACAGTTCGCTTGTTTGGGGGGGGGCGTCCCCTCCCCTGGAGCCCGGCTGGGGGTCGGGGAATCCCCTCCTCCCCGCGGCGGCCCTAAACTCCCTGCTTCTGCCGCCGCCGCCGCCTCCTGCTCCGGGGCGGCTTGCTGCCCCTGGCGAGGGGGCGGGGGGACTCGGGTCCGATCCAGCCGGGGGCTTCAGTCAGGACAGAAGGAGCCGGAGCCTGTGCCACACGGCGGCCATGATGGGAACCTGCTCCGGACTCTCTCCCCTCCCTCCCGGGCGGCGAGAGGAGGGGCACGCAGCGGCCGCGAGGAGGGGGGGAAGGAGAAAGAGGGAGAGAAGGAGAAGGAGCGAGAGGAGGGGCACGCAGCGGCCCCGGGGAGGGGGAGAGTGTGAGGGGGAAAGAGGGAAGGAGAAAGAAAAGGAACAGAAATGGGGGAGTTTGTGAAGAGAAAAATGAGAGGAAAAAAGTGTGGAGAGGAGAAGAAAGGAAGGAGAAAGTGAGAGAGAAGGAGACTGAAGGAAAAGGAGAGAGAATAGAAGTATGGGGGGAGGAGGGAAGGAAAAGGAAGGGGAGATAGAAATGAGGGGAGAAGAAAAGGAGAGAAAGAGGGAATGAAAAGAGAAGGGGAAGTAGGAGTTTGCGAGAAAAAGGGAAGGAAAAATGAGAGGAAGAAATGTGAGGGAAAGAAAGGAAGGAGAAAGAGGAAGGAAAGGAGAGAGGGAAAAGAGAAGGGGAAGTAGGAATTTGTGAGGAGGAGAAGTGGAAGTGTGAGGGGAGAATAAGGGAAGGAGAAAGGGAGAAAAGGAGTGAAGGAAAAGTGGAGGGGGAGGAGTTTGAGGGAAGGGGGAGGTAAAAGTGTGAAGGGGAAAAAAGAAGGAATGAAGGACAAAGGTAGAGAATGGGAGTTGGGGGGAGTTTGTGACGAGAAGAAAGAGGGAAGGAAAAAGGGGAGGTAGAAGTATGAAGAGAAAGGGAGACGGTATAGAAAAGTAGGGGAGAGAAGAGGCAGGTAAGAGTGTGAGAGAAGGAGGGAAGGAGAAAGAAGGGGAGTGAAGTGTGAGGAGGGAGAGAAGGAATAAAGGAAAAGGGGGGGGGGGGGAGGAGTTGGTTGCCCATCATTGCTTTATGGGTCAGCAGCCTGGAAAAGTTCTTGGGGACCAAAGAAGGCCGAGTCTGCCTGCCCTGCACTTTATCAAGGGAGCAGGGAAGAAAGAAACATCTAGACATGGGGGCCCGCACTGTAACGTCTTTGTGGAGCAGTCTTTGGTGTCTCTTTGATTGATTTGGCATCTCTTTACGTGTTTACTCTGCAAGTTATGGTACAACATTGAATCAATGGTATGAAATGACTAAAAATAGGGCCATTGTGTTTTCCAAACTCCATGGCCCTCATCCTCTAAACACTTAGGATGCAATCCTCCATCAGTGGCAAAATACCCCTTGACTTGAATGGTAAACACTGTGTCCTTAAATGTTCAAATCGTCCTTTATTCTTCAGCGAGAGACTCGAGAGTATTAAAATTGTCAGTGGAACAGGAGCCTGTATATTGTCAGCTGGAAGCATGTGAGGGGAAACAGAGCAATGAGGAATAAACGAGAGAAGGTGGAAGCGTGAGGAAAGAAATGAGGGAAAAAAGAGGAAAGGAAAGAAATGAGGGAGATAAAGAAGAGGGAAACAAAGTTGAAAAGAGGAGAGAGAATCTTACACCCAGGATCAGGCTCTTTCCAGATGTGCAGAGTTCATGGTAAGAGTGACCACAACTCCCTCTTACATTTACTACTAGGTATACACAATGCTTTACAATCACAGAGTTTCAGAGACTGGTCCCTGCCCAATGGGCTTACAATCTAAGATGGACACTGATAAGGGGAACACACAGGGAAAGACAGACACACACATATTCCCATTTTACAGATGGGGGACTGAAGCCAAGAGGTTGTGACTTGCCCAAGGCCACCCAGTAAGTTTATAGGCTAGGGATGAGATTCAAACCCAAGTCTCCAGGTCCAAGTCCAGCACTTTATCCACTACACCACACTGGCTCTCCAAATAATAACATTATTTAGATAGTAATACAAATATCCAAATAATATTTGTTGTTTGGCTAACAGCAGCACCTTGAGGCCCCAACAGAGGTCAGGGCCCTGTTGTGCTGGGCATAGAACAAGTTTAGTAAGAGACAGTCCCTGCCCCCAGGAGCTTTTAAGTCAGACAAGACAGTCCGCAGGCAGGAAACGGAGCTACAGAGAGGAGAAATGACTTGTCGAAGGTCATGCAGCAGGTCAGTGGCAGAGGCAGGGCTGTTATAGAAATAATAAAACTTACATCGGTGTTTTCAGTCCTCTACAATCCTTATCTAGTTCACCCTCATGACAATCCTGTGAGGAAGGTCATTCATTTTCTCATTTAGCAAACAGTGGAGTGAGTGACTTGCTCAAGGCCATCAGTGTGCTTGTGGCTAAAATAGGTTTTGAACCCTTGTCTCCCAGATCCAAAGTTCAACACCAAACCAAGTCCTCCAGGATTCAGTGCCCTAGTTGGGCCCAATCCTACAAAGATGTACTGGCATGCTTGGCTTTATGCACTGCGGGTAGTCCCATTGACTTGGAGTTAAGCACAACAGTTTTATGAGGATCAGACCATTAATCTCCATACCTCGCTGCTTTCCCATCAGCTAGGAAAATAACTGTGCTTCTTTTCTCCTGTCCTTTGTCAAAAGAGATTGTGAATGCTTTTGAAATAGGGGCTGTTTTTTTGCTGTGTGGACTCAGCACAGTTGGGCCCTAATGTCCTTTGGATCATCTAGCCTCTACATAATGAAATAAATATAAAGTATTTTTCTAACCATTTAGAGGTTATTAGCGTACGTAAGAATGTTCAGTTGTACAAAATGCTATTTGTAAGTCAAACTGAGATTAAACCACCACACTGTTTCATGCATCTGATTTTGGAAAGTCGGAGAGGATACCATTTTCATTTTTTAACTCTTGGGGAGGAGTCACAATGTAGACATAACTACTTATTAAGGTTTCTCACACCATACCTTCTATACACCTACTGTAGATCTAATAGGTCTTTTCATGATTTATACTTCCAGTTTCTCCTAAAAAGCTTGCCAAAGAAATATTGCTGCCTTACAACCATATACTTTCTCCATCATACATGTTTAGAAGTTTTTCAGATAAGGTGGGACCATTATCTAGTCCGGGGGGGGGACTTTCAGTCCATGGGCCAAATCCAGCCTGATGTTGCTTTTTATTTGGCCCTCCTCCAGTTTCTGGATCAAGACTGTGGATCCTTAGAGGAAGGGAGTGGAAATGAGGGTGTGCGCTCAAGGACGGGATGGATTTCACCACCATGATCTGGATTTTTCTCCCTCCTGAGCTCACCCCTTGACCACTCTCACCCTCAACTCATATCTGGCCCAAGGAACTTGGACTAATTTTTCCAGAGTGGCTTGTCAAGGTTCCTCACCCCTGTTGTAGTGGGACTTCCAAAGCAGCAGGAACACTGATTTCTTGAACAGCCAACCTACAATTGCTATCACAAACAGAACTGGAACCAACATTTTGTTAGATGCAATAGCAGCATAGCCACTTTTCAAATCATGCCATGCTGGACCTTAACCAACACAATCCTCTGTGGGGCATAGCACTCATGTTAGCAGCTAGAGCAAACAGGAGTCTCAGTCAATTCAATGGGACTTGTACCCAAGATAATGACAAGTATGTATGCTATCTTCACAGAGAACTGTACCCTATTTAAGTTATTTATTTAAACAGTTCTCTATCCCACCCATCCTGCTCCAGGCAGCCCGGGACGGCTCACATCATAATCCACAAAATCCATAACACAATAAAAGAGAAGGAAAACAGAACCAACCAACACCCCCCCCCCAAACCCTAACCCACACCCTACATCCCAACTCCCTTGCCAAAAGCCAGGCGGAACAGCCAGGTCTTACACGTACAGCAGAAGGAAGGGAGATCTGAGGCCAACTGGGCCACAGCGGGGAGGGAGTTCCACAGCCTAGGTGCAGCCACCGAGAACGCCCTCTCCATAGTGGGCCCCCGGGCCACACAGGGAACCTCAAGAAGAGCGCTCCCAGCGAACCACAGAGGTTGCTTCAGGGCATGGGGAGTGAGGCAATCCCACAGGTAAGTCAGGACAAGGCCGCATAGGACTTTATAGGTCAAAACCAACACCTTGAAGACTGTCGGCAGCCAGTACAGAGCCTGGAGCACCGGTGTAATGTGCTCACGGCAGCCCAACCCCACAAGGAGATGGACTGCTGCATTCTGCACTAGCTGCAGTCTCCGAACCACATCATGAGTAGCTCCATGACGTAGAGGAGCGGGTTGCAATAGTCCAGTCTCGAGGTAATGAAAGCATGGATGATAGTAGCCAAGTCACTATCTTAAACATACAGCCAAAGCTGTCGCACCAGATGTAATTGGCAGAATGCATTCCTCATCACAGCCCCCACCTGGAGGTCCACGCTGAGCTGCGGATTGAGGAGCATGCCCAGACTGCCAACCTGGAAAGCCAGGGGAGGGCGCATCCACTGCCTTATCTACTACCATCGCCTCCGTCTTGTTAGGATGCAAGTTCAGTCGGCTCGCCCTCATCCAGTCCCCCACAGCCGCCAGACATTGAGTAAGTTCTGAGACTGCCGGGCCGGAAACGGATGAAAAAGAGAGGTATAGCTGGGTGTCATCAGCATATTGACGACAACACACCCCATACCATCTCACATCATCACCAAGTGGCTGCATATACATGTTGAACAGGAGAGGGGACAGAATGGAGCCTTGTGGGACTCTACACGTGAGGTCTCGAGGGGACGAAAAACAGTTCCCGAGCACCACACGCTGAGTTCTTCCAGCCAGGAAGGAGCAGAACCATTCAAGAACAATCCCGCCCACCCAGCTCGGTCCCACAGGCAAGTCACCAACATCTTATGGTCAACGGTAACAAAAGCCGCTGACAGGTCTAACAGAATTAGCAGGGTCAAATGGCCCTGATCCAGTTCACAGCGAAGGTCGTCGACCAAGGCCACCAGCACAGTCTCCATGCCATAACCTGGATGAAAGCAAGACTGCACGGGATTGAGTCAAGTTCACAAAAAGTGGCCCTAATAGTCCCAAGAACATCCCTCAGTGGACAACACTGACTGGAATTGATCCCACGAAACCGGACCCGGCAGGGCTTCCACAACCTCTGGTACACCCATTGCAGTAAGTGCGGTGTTGAAGTCATGGTGAATCCAGGTGATTTTCTCTGCAAAATAATCAACAAACATGTCACAGCGGGCACTAGATGACTCCAATTCCAGGTGGAGAGAAGAAGGACCGACCAAATCCCTCACCACCCGGAAAAGCTCCACTGGACGAGATTTAGCAGAGGCTATATAGGCAGCAAAAAACTCCTTTTTTGCTGCCCTTACAGCAACGGCATAGGCACGTAAACCAGCTCTATGTCGCAATCTGTCGGCTTCAGCACACAAACAATGCCACCATCGGTCCAGCCACCTCCCCTCACGCTTCAACAACCTCAAGTCCTCCGTAAGCCACGGAGGCCTGAGGAGCTGCCACCAGGGGAGTGGACACCTCGGAGCCGTCCGGTTGATGGCCTTCACCAACAAGGCGTTCCATAGCACCACGAGGTCATCGAGCAGGTGGTCATTGAGATCAGAGGGTATCTCCCCAAGAGCATTCCGGAACCACTTAGGTTCCATTAGTCTCTGGGGGCGAACCATCCAAATTGGTTCCACACCTCTCCGGGGACAGACATACTCCAGGAGAAGTGCTCACAGGAGGTAATGATCCATCCATGACAAGGGTTCTGCTCACACCTCCCCCATCAACGGATCCCTGCCTCAAGGCCGGTACAAAAAATCAGGTCCAAGGTATGTCCCCCATCATGCGTTAGGCCGTTGACAATTTGGGACAGGTCCATGGTTGCCTTGATGGCCATGAACTCACGCTCCGCCAAGACCGGCATCAGCATGAATGTTGAAGTCCCCCAAGACCAAAGTCTTCGGGGAGCGCAACACCACGTCCGACACCAGCTCCATCAGAGCATGTAGGGATGCTGCCATACAGGTAGGTGCACGGTATACCAGCAGCACCCCCACTCTGTCTGTCACAGAGGAACATAGGGTCACACACATGTGATACTGGCCTACATGTAGACTACAAGCCTAGTAAATATGTAAAGCGAAAGATGCAGCATGTATGTAATGTTACAATTGAGACCTGTAAAATCAAAATCAGGACTTTGACACTGACGAAACTCCAGGAAATGCAAAGTGATAAAAAGAACGTGTATTGGGAACCCTGGCCAGACAGAACCCTGGGGAGATGCAAATTGACCTTCAGGTGGGCCTGGGTTGCCTACGTGACAGACCTCAGGTTTCTCCAAGGCAGGAGATCCAAAACAAAGAGACAATGAAAGGTACTTAAGCGAGGGCCATTAAGCCATCTTGTCTCTCGCTTGGCCAGAGCCATCTTGAGCAACTGCATCTGCATCCTAAAACCTGCCAGCCAGCAAGGCTGGAAACTATGGACTGAGACCAGGACTTTGCTTTCTAGCAACTCTAAGACTGAAGACCCAGTCGCTTACATCAAGGACTGAGAGGAACTTATGGACCTTTGCAGGGTAAAATGCTTATTTAGGAACTCAACCGGTATAGATCAGGAATGCATTATATTTACCTTTGATTTCTAGTAACCACTCTGTATAAATTATCTTGCTTATGTAATCAATAAACTGACTTCTTATCTTTATGAAGAAGTGTCTGTGTCTAATATTGGAACACAAGTGAGCAACAAGGGCTCTCAAGCTCTTGCGAACCCAGAGATTAAAGAGTCTGTAAATGGGAAGGATCAGGCCTTTGGGTGACAAAGGGGTTGTCCCTGCGGCAGGCTTGAATCGGCCAGAGAAAAAAACTGATTAAAGTGGGCTGTACGCAAGGGAAACTGAGTCACTCAAACCTGGTAAAGTGGGGGTGCGGACCTCCAACCCGTGACACTGTCCCTCGACAAATTAAACACAAGATAGAGGCCCTCTACCCCTCACAAATCTTCCCTTAGTTAAGATGGCCACCCCACCACCAGAGTCTTCACCCCACCCCACTAAGGGCCCTTTGACTAGGCAGTGCACTGCTAATGACCCCCAGTCCCAGAAGTCCATGGAGTTTCCCTGCCCCACCCTCTCCCCTCCCACAGGGGAGAGGGGGATGATGTCAGCTGTTATATAGTCCAAGATGCAGATGGAAAAACCTCTGGGTGCCACCACCACCACGGGCCTTTGCTCTTCGGCAACTGCTCAAAGGCTGCCACCTTCAGGGCAGGGCCTTCTTATAAAGATTGTTACCTGGGGGAGGGAAAGGAGAAAGCCACAGGTGGGAGGGATCCAGTGCAACCCCAGGTACTACTACAAACCCCTTAAGTATTTTTATTATAAATAATTTACTGCAAGTGCTAAGCTGGGCCCATGGACCTATCTTAGGCAGGGACCAAATATGCAATGACTTGATCCCTGATCTTATGGTATTCTATTTTACTCAACAAGAGGGGATCCAAGTGCTGCACAGGTAAATTAGATCTGTCATGGGGCTGTCACAGAGGGGGATGGCAAAGACTTGTTCTCTCTTGCCCCTGAAGGCAAGGCTAGAAATGTATACATGTATAGTCCCACTAAAACCAGTAGGACCACACACGCATGCACATTTTTAGGACTGGGGCTTTGAACTAAAAATATATTTCTTCCTTAGATGGCAAAACATTGAAATATTTGACGGGGTGGGGCGGGAATGTACCCACAAATTGTTTAATGTGTTTTCCAAATTTTGAAGACAGGGTGGGGTTTTTTTTGCCCCTACTAGCCTACCACAGACAAGACTCTTTTAACTAGTCTTCCTCATAATACGCCCCCAAAGCAATCACAGAGCAGCGTAATTTGTGCTATGGATCATGGGACGCACTCCCAGGAATCTTTGTGCCCCCCTTGGTCGGTTACGATGCTCATATGGATGCAGAGTGCCATAGCAAGTCAGTGCAACTTGATTGCTCTTTTGCAATGTGGTCACGTTCTTCTGAATGAAACTGAATTGCAAGAGGCTAATCAAGGATAACTCAAACATGGTAACCCTGTAGCAAAAACAAACTCTTATGTTCCTAAGAAATGCCATATTGTCTCCCAACAGTGGCCATTTTTGGTCACTTCAGAGGAGTACCCAACAGGCCATAATGGAGTGATCCATTCCCTGCCGTTCACTCCCAGCTCCTGACACTGAGAGGTTATATCCCCAACTTACTTGCTAATAGTCATTAATGGACCTATCCTCTAGGAACTTATCCAATACTTTTTTAAACCCGGCTTCGCTACTGGCCTTGACCACATCCTCTGGCAACAAGTTCTACCATTGAATTGTGTGAAAAAAATATTTTCTTTTATTTGTTTTAAATCTACTGCCAGTTAGTTTCATGGAGTGTCCCCTAGTTCTAGTACTATTTGAGAGGATACTTATCAGCATGTTTCTATTAGCCCATCCATAAAGATTTTGCAGGATATCTTTTTTTCCATATGACTTTGCAGGCTATAGCTTTTTGCAGGAGTGAAGGGTTATTGAAAAAGCTTAGCTCATCGGTGGCTGGTCTGCTTGCATGCACAGATGTAAGTTTCTCCCCATCAGGATAAGTAATTTCACCAGCAGCACAAAGGAGCCTCCATTTTTCTTACTGCAGTCAGACAGCACACAAAACCTGACACTAAAAGAGCCCCGGAGTCCAATAAACCTGGCAATAAAATGCACATGATTTGATTTATTTAACTTCATGCATTGCTGTGTGCCGAGAGAGAAATTAAACTTGGCTGCCCAAGCCTTAAGCTGTGGCACCCTTCTGATCTGGAATGCTCTTACCCGCCGGATCCAAGCAGCGGAGAGTCTGGGACTTTCCGTGCAATAGCTTAAGAAATTTGTTTTCTACGACTTAATCCAGCTTGCTCTGGAGAAATCCACCCCCCTCCCCCTGTCTGATGGATAATAAAGCACAGCAAGCTGTATTGCTTAAAAGGACAAAAGCAAAGCTCTGCAGGTGCCCTCGGCCAACAACTGTCATCATGGCACCCCTCTCAATTTCTCCTTCTGCAACCTGCTGCCTTAGGCTATGTTCCTCCTACTGGAGGGCCTAGCAAGTGTACTGCTCCTGCAGTCAATGCCTGCAAATACATCAGCTCTTCCTCCTCACGTTCATTAATCTCTGGCAGACACAAACACTTCTCAGCGTCAGCACCCACAAAGGTGTAATTTTGTTCAAAGTCTAGATTCATCCTCTTCCATCAAGTTTGCCGGTCAGCTCACATATCTCGCTGAGCCTGACCAAAACAATGTTTATATAACATTTCCCCATCAATGACCTGCTGAAGAGAAAATATTTGGGGAAAGTGCAAATGAGGTGGTTTGCACATAGTATCTGTGTATAAAATAAAAGGGACACATTCTGATCTGTTACACTTGATGAAATGTAGAGTAGCTTCACTATGGCCAGTGGAGCTTTTACAGATTTATAGGTCGCACCTGAAGTACCATGTTGAAGTTTTCAGTCCTGCACTTTAAGACAGGTATTGACTAACCTATAAAACTCAGAAAATAAAACCCAGAAAACCAAATATAAAATACCCAGAAAACCCCCAAATCCTAACCCTGCCTGTTGAATGCCTGACCAAATAAATAGGTCATACATTGCCTCACAAAAGATGTTCAGGCTAGGGCTTAAAAAAACCCTCCAAGGCAGCTTTGGCTCTATCACTGACTTATAAAGAGAAAAGAATTAAGTACATTGGTGTGTGTAATATTGGGGGGGGAGGGGG
>QEPC01005805.1:951974-976600 GCA_003113815.1 Sphenodon punctatus
CCCACTCTGGAACTCCCCTTCTCCTCCAAACACTGGATTCACACAGTCCCATGTCCATGATAAACGGAACAATTAGTTTGAATAGAACTTTCAAGTGCCGACGCTCTCTGTTCGATTTGGGAAATGCTGATTATAAGTGAGGAGACAGCGAGATACTGGGTTTACCTTGGAGCAGGGGGTTGGGGTAAATGACCCTTGAGGTTTGTTTGTTTTTCCCTAACATACAATTCTAGGAGATACAGGGATACTACGTGCATCCAAGACTAGTTGGACACTGATGGAGTCACAACTGCAGTTGGGAAAGCTGCATGCCATCACAGCTCTGCCATTAGTACCTTGCACCTACTCTTGGCAGCTCGCCAAAGGAGACAGCAAAAGGTTTCTCCAGCTAAAAGCTAACCCTTAACTCACCAGTTCCCCTCCTGGCAGGTTCATGGACGAGAGAAGCAAGACCGAATCCAGCCTGGAGTTGGTCTCCACTTTCCATCGTTTCTGCTGAACCTAAAGCAGAGAGAGAGAAAAATTCCTTCCTTATCCATTCTGAATTCTCAAGAACTTGCCCTTCAGTGGACCAGAATCTCTACAGCCAATAGGGTTACAGCCTCATAGGACCAGGCGAGGAATGGAGGAGAACTGTCCTGTTCTCATTTGCTGTTAATGTAACTAAACCCATCCTCTCCAAGTATCCAACCACAATATTTGTCAAAGGAAACTCAAAGGCAAACATGCCACCTAAAAATACTGTTAACTCACTCTCACCCCAACCATGTTTGACTCTGGTGGTGTCCATATAATGAAGGAGGTAGAGATTACTGTTATTGACAGATGCAGAGCTGACTTGCAGGTTACGGACATTTGGAGTGCAATCGAGGAGCTTAGATACAAAGGCTGCAAACCCCTTGGGTTCAACAGGACTACTCCACAGCAAATGGTTTGTAAATCATGGCCAAAAGGTCCAATCCCATAAGCCCCCTCAGCGCCAACTGCCAAGCCCTTAAGAGCCAGGTTGCTACAGCAGGGGTGCGGGAACCACAGGCCCAGGGGCCAAATTTGGGCCGCGGCTAGTTTTTAATTTGGCCTCGTTCCAGTATCTGGACCCCGAATTCCATTCCTATTCCCAAGCACTGAAAGACTGAGCTGGAGGAAAGAGGAGGACACGCACACAAGGATAGGGGACATATCCATGATCTGGACCTTCCTCTAACTGAGCACACCCCTTATGCACCCCCCGCCCCCAATTTCCATGTGGCCCTTGAGCTTGTACTCATTTTCAAAGAGGCCCCTGGGAGGGAAGCTGTTTCCCAACCCAGTGCTACGATGTAAGAAATATTGGGACAAAACCAATTAGCACAGTTCTGGGACTAGACTGTGCTTCTTCCTCTTAGCGCTCCTGCTTTTTTAAAAACAGGACAAGTATCCCTCTGTTAGTTAAACTCGACCATTTCAGCAAGAGCGGAGATCGTTGAACATGTTACCTCTGTGATTCTCCCAACCACGATATCGCCAACTTCCCCGTTATACCTGGCAACAAGACAAAAGGGAGGTTAGGTTCAAACAGATCTCTCTCCAGTCAGCAGCTTTCAAACCTAGAAAATGGATCAACACTAAAAGCCAGTTAGAGAAGTACCAAGTGCAGTAGCATCAGGATTTCCAGGAAAAAGTGTTGTTTCTGAGGATTTGTAATAGGATTAGAGAATCCACCAATCGGCTGTGGATCAGCAGCTCCTAAACTTTTCCACTCAGAGGCCCAGCAAAAATTGCTATAGAAATTATGCAATTATGAATCACATATAGCCCTAATTATCCTGGAGGAAGTCCCACCCTACTTCCTGCTAACAGCTCTCCTCCCATTGGAAGGAGATTCTGCAGGGAAGAGCACACACATGGGGTTGTGGCAGACATCCCAGACCCAGTGTAGCCTAGTGGATAAGGTGTCAGACTCAGGCCGCTTTTAAACGAGGCACCGAAAAGCGTCTCCTGAGCCCCGCGTTGAAAGAAAAGCCACGCAGGGAGTGTTTACACGCTCCCCGTTGTCAGCAGTGGCGTCTGGAGATGCGGTGCTTTGAAGAGGCGCGTTCTGAAAGCCTCACTTTTCAGGCTTTCAGAACATGTCTCTCCAAAGCCCCGCATCTCCAGCCACCGCCACTGCCGACAACGGGGAGCATGTCACTTCCGGCAGCGCGGGGAGCGCGTAAACACTCCCTGCGCAGCTTTTCTCTCAACGCGGGGCTCAGGAGGCGCTTTTCAGCGCCTCATTTAAAAGTGGCCTCAGGCCTGGGAGACCAAGGTACCAATCCTCTTTTAGCCATGAACTCACTGAGCGGCCCTGGGCAAGTCACTCACTCTGAGCCTCAGCTCCCCATCTGTAAAATGGGGATAACAATGACCTACCTCACAGGGTTGTTACGAGGGCAAACTAGATAAGAATTGTAAAGGACGTTGAACATCTAAAGCTCTATAGAAATGATAAATAGTAATAATACCTAATAACCCAGCCCCAATATAATCAGGCAAATATGTATCCACAGACCAGATTTTAGAAGCACTGGTGTAGACGGTGCATCCAGTCTGATGTTTCCTCTGTTCTAGGGTGACCAGATATGCATATTTTAGAGGGCACTTATGAGACATACAAGTTGCAGGGCTACATTGGTGCCAATGCAGCCCTGCAAGCTGTATTTTTCATGTGTCCTCACATATCTGTCCACCCCAATTTTTTCCCCATACGTCGCCCTTAGCCAGGCACATGCTGAGAGCAGCTCGTCCCCACACTTCTCCATGGCATTAAAGCAGGAGAACCCTGCCCCAGTTCATGGACTATCCCGCACAGCAAGGTCATCCGATAGGCCAAGGGAACAACTGCACCCGCCAAACCGTCTCTCACCTAGTTTTCAGAGCTTTGACACAGATCAGTTTGTTCACTCTCTCCACCACACCAGCAACAGAGGCTATCAGCTTCTCTTCTCCCATGTATGTGCCATGGCCCCTGCAAAGAAATGGAACATCCATTCATCTAGCACACACCTCTGCCATTCTGGGGTTCGGCAAGTGTTCCCCAGTTCCCTAGAATTAAAATAAGGCATCTCCTCATTACTGGCAGGCAAAGACGGAAATCTTTCCGCCCCTTTTTCTCCCATAGAAAGCCTCCCAGGAAATAAAGCAAGAGAAGGCATAGTGTAGCTCTCATCATAATATACTCAAGCCTTAAAGGAAATGGGCTAACCTCATTACTAAGCTCCCTTCCCAACACTGTTACACAGAAGGCAACTGAGAATCAGCATTAAAGCAGGGGAGGAGAAATAGTCTGGGGCAGGCAACCTCTGGCCAACAGCTATTTTTTATTTAGCTCCTTTCCAATTCCTCGATTTGGTGCGTAGATCCCGTCCCTAGTGCCCCAAGCACTGTAACAATGAGCTCAAGGCAAAGGTGGGGAGATGAGAGCACACACTCTTAAGGATCACAGATAGATCCCTGAGCAGGACCCTCCCCTTCCTTTACCCATCTTGAGCACACCTCTAAAGAACCCTTAATTTCTATCCACCCCACACAGCTGGTGCTAATTTTCAAAGTAGCCCACAAAAGGGAAAAAATCTCCCCCACCACCCCTCCCTCTGGTCTGCAGCTGGGTGTAAGCACTTGCTCATTTGGAGCACTGGGACTAGAGAAAAAGGGCCAGGAATCCCCAATCTAACAGGTGGGCCATCCTGGAAGAGTCCACCCTATTGAGACCCCTTTGTAGCCTCAGTGATGAATGACAGTGGAGTGCCTATTGTGGGTGGGAGGCTCTGTATAACATTAAGCAGCTACAGAAAAAGCCCAGCTAAGGGACTGCCCTAAACACACCTCTGACTCCCAGGAACAAGAAAATAGTCCAGTCACTCCACAAAAACAGTGTCGCCACCGCTCCCCAATGACTTTGCAACACTGGGGTGAGGGGAACCCTTATCTGCAGTTCCTGTGATTGGGAGGGTTCTGGGGGAAAGAGAGTAGATAAGATCCTGCCCCATCTCTCCTGCTATGAGAAGAGAAA
This sequence comes from Sphenodon punctatus, assembly GCA_003113815.1. Taxonomy (NCBI): domain Eukaryota; kingdom Metazoa; phylum Chordata; class Lepidosauria; order Sphenodontia; family Sphenodontidae; genus Sphenodon; species Sphenodon punctatus. The sequence goes on from QEPC01005805.1 coordinate 956,005, forward strand.
GGGGGTGCGGGGAGAGATACTGACACCCCACCCCACCCCCAATAAACCCTGCCTCTGCTCAGAGGGGATGCTGGAGGGAATCCCATGCCCCCACACGATACATCCTGCCCCTAATATGGGGGTTGGAAGGAATCCTGCCCCTACTATTGGGGGGCAGAGGGGATTTAGGGATCATGCCCCATAAACCCTAACACTATTCAGAGATGATATGGGGGAGGGAATGCTTGGAGGCAGATCCCACCCTGCCCCTGATATGGGGTTTGGAAGGGATCCTGCCCCTACTATTAGGGGGTGGGGGGGGGTTAGGAATCCTGCCCCACACGCCCTGCCCCTGCAATGAGGATATCCTGCCTCCTGCCCCTGCTACGGCGGGACACCCCATACCTCATGTATCCCGTGTCCGTAGTGATGATATCCCCCGGAGCCACCAGATGCTTGTTGCTCTCTCCTGCCGCCAGCGCCAAACTCTGGGCCACCCGCTTGCGGGCCACCGGCAACCTCACCTCCATTGCCGCCATCTTGGCTCCTGGCAGCTTCAATCAGGTTCCGAGCAATGCGTTCCTTCCCGCCATATCAGTTCCTGGCAAGAGCACGCATGGGAATCGCCATCTTGGAGGAGGAGCCTAGGGAACCTCAATCAGGGGGACAAATGGCGGCCATGTTTGATTCTGGCAATCATGGGAGGAGTTGGCTTCACTTCTTTGGGTTTAACGGGAAGGGGTGGGTGGGAGACGAGATGAGCCATGTTTAGTGCTGGCAAGTTTCTACAGGGCTCTGGTGCCCTCCAGTGGTGGCTTGTGGGGTTGGTTTAGGATTGAAGAGAAACATTCTCCCCTGTCTCACCCTATAACTGCTGCTCCCCACAGAGTCACAGCCCTTCACAGAGACCATCTAGATTCATCTAAAAGATTCAAAAATCTCGCGTCACCATGCGTTCTAAATAAGGCCATTATAAAATAATACCAATAAATATAAAATTGGGGGGCTTTGAGGGAGCCAGGTGGTTTATGCTATGCTGATATTTCCAAGTCTTCCTCCTCATCCAGGAGCGTTGAAGCTTGTTTTCTTTTCAAAAATCAAAACTGCTTGTATCACAGATTTGGCAGTTTTTTAGGTTTGAGGGAAACCTAAGATTGGCAGGTTCTGGATCAATGTTTGCAGTCGTGCCCCTCTTCCTGAACGCCCCCCTTGAAACTTGTTCCCCTGCCCCAGGACCTGCAATCTCTTTCAGAGGAAGTTTTTGGATGGACATCTGTCGGGGATGGTTGGAGCATAGGACAGGGGCGTCCCAAGCGTTTTGCTGGTGTGACCCCCATTTTAAAACTAAAGACACGACTTCTGTCCGTTAAAGGCTAAGCTCCCACCGATTTGGGGGAATAGAGTGGTGCGTCCTTAACTATAATCTCATGACCCCAGACAGAAACAATAACATACAAAGAGGTGGAGTGGAGTGAGTGGTGAGGAATTTAAACAGGTGGCTCCCAGCTTGGCCACAGAGGCAGCCCCCCATGCACTCCCCTGCCAGAGACCATGGGGGGAGGGGAGCGCACTGGGCCTTTGCAATGACATGTCCCCGACGCAAGCGAACCCAGGCTCCCCACGTGCAACGGTCGCTTCCCCCACCTACAGTGCCTACGGGTGGCTGACCTGTCTGCTGGTATGATTGGCTACCGCCGTTCATACAAACAGAGGCTCTGTGGCCACCTGTTGCCACCGAGTGATTTGGCTTGACCCGCACAGAGCACTCTAGGTTTCCCGGCACTGCTTTGTGAGTGACCATGAATAGGTGCTCCGACGTTCATGGGAGTGCACATCCGGCTGCTCCACCTTTAGACGAGTGGCTGGTTTTGTGGCTCCTGGATGCTCATGCGGGGTAGCATCTCATCTGAAAACACCCCATGAGGCATGGGGTTACATTAGAAAGGGACATGACAGTGACTTAACACCTACCCCACCCCACCCCTTCCCTGAAGGCCCAGTGGAACAACCAGGTCTTACATGATCTTCGGAAAGAGGAGAGGTCTGGGGATAAACGGGCCTCCATTGGGAGGAAGTGCCACAGTCTAGGTGCGGCCACCGAGACTGCCCTCCCCACCGTTGCCACCCGGAACACCTGGGGGACCTCGAGTTGGGTGCCCCCGGCCCACCACAGGGGCCGCGAAATGACCTGGGGCCTGAGGTGGTCTCGCAGATAAGCAGATCCCAAGCCGTTTAGGGCTTTAAAGGTCATTACCAACACTTTGAATTGGGCCCGGTAAACTATAGGCAGCCAGTGCAGAGAACAGAGCACAGGTGTAATGTGCTCACGGCGACCCGTCCCCGTTAGGAGACGAGCCGCCGCATTCTGCACCAGCTACAGCCTCCGAACCATCTTCAGAGGTAGCCCCACGTAGAGTGCGTTACAGTAGTCCAGTCGAGAGGTAATGAAAGCATGGATGATGGTTGCCAGGTCTGAGTTGGAGACATACGGCCGAAGCCATCGCACCAGATGTAATTGGCGAAATGCTCCCCTCGCCACAGCCTCCACCTGACAATCCAGGCGAAGCTGTGGGTCAAGGAGCACCCCCAAACTACGGACCTGACCGGCCAGAGGGGGGCAGACCCCACCAATAATGGGAGCCACCACCACCCCAGCCCTACCAACCAACATCACCTCTGTCTTATCGGGATTCAGCCTCCGTCGATTCACCCTCATCCAGTCTCCCACAGTCACCAAAGAGGGTAAGCACTGAGACTGCCGGGCCTGGATCTTCAGAAAATGAGAGGTATCATTTTCATCATGTATCATTGGCGTACTGAGGACATCGTACGCTGAACCATCCCATGACCTCCCCTAAGGGTTGCATATATACTCTGTCTTTGTTGATTTAAGAGCCACTTTTGACTTGATAGATAGGAGCTTCTTATGGGAGAAATTCAGGAAAACAAATATAGACTGTAGCTTATTAAATCTGATTCAGCTTTTATATGATAATCCATTTTTGTTTAATTTCTTTATCAATGACATAGTTGGCTTTATTTCAAGTAAGCAATGTCATTTTTCTCGTGTTGGACAGAGGAATATCTCTGCATTACTTTATGCAGATGATATGGTTCTATGGTCACTCACTAAGGTAGGCATGCAACGATTACTAGACACATTGAGGGATTACATTTAGAAATAAATTATTCTAAAACGAAGGTGTTGGTATTTGCCAACTATTTCCATCCCAGCCAATGACAAATAGGGTTGCAGCCTATAGAACAAGTCGAGTCTTTTAAATATCTCGGAGTTTTATTCCATTATCTGGGCAGCTGGACAAAACACCTAGATTCGGTAAAGCTGAAAGCGGATCGTTCCTCTAACGGAATACTGAGATTTTGGGAGAACTGTGGGTGCCAAACTTGTTGAACCTGTTATTCATTTGATAACCCATACATTGACCCCACAAATGTTATATGGGGCTGCGGTCTGGGGGCATGTTTATATTCCGGGGCTCAAAGCTGCACAACTGAAAATCTGTAAAAGGGTTTGGGGTGTTCCTCTTTCTACCCCTTCCAGTATGGTGAGGACTGAGCTTGACATCCTTCCCGTTGAATACAAGACTAAACTGGCCATATTTAGATACTGGATACATCTCTTCCATATGGGAGAATCTAGGCTACCAAAATTGTGTTTGATGGAACAAAAAACATCTAAGGAGAAAGCTTCATGGGCTTATAAAACTGAATGTTTAATTCGAGCCTATGGCTTGTCTATGTTGGTTAGTGGCTCCCAGGGTAAAACAAGAGCACGGTTGGTAGGCAGAACTTGCGATATTTTTACCCAGGCTAACATGGCCCAAGTTAAAGCCTCTTTAATTGCTCCGCGATACGCAGATTATAAAACTTTGTTTATATATGAAGACTTTCTATCATTTATAGAGAATGCCGCAGCTAGGGCTGCTGTCACATGTTTGCAGATGCAATTGTTCCCCTCTACAGTCTTGGAAGGGAGATATAAGAGAATGATGTACAATTTGAAGCTTTGTAGTTGCCATCAGATCAAAATTGAAGATCTCGAACATTACATTTTCAATTCCCCGCATAGTGAGAATCTAAGGTCTAAAATGATGACCCCTATATTAAAAAGGAAAGAACACTGGAATGTCAGCTGGAAATTATCTTATTTACTGGCAAATTCAAATGTGGAAATAAGAAGGACGGACGCAAAATTTGCCTGGCTGTCCGTGCTTGGCAGGAAAACCAGGCTAACTGTGAGTGTGTGAGAGGATGTTGGATACTAACACTGGTTATTACTACTGGACTGTGGGGACTTTAACCAATGCTATTTTGGGTTTGGTTGATGTAATTATTTGGCTGATTGACTTTGGCCAATGTAATCTGAAGCTGGAGAAACGGGAGTGATTGATAGACTTTATTATTAAAATTAAAGTTCAAGTTCTAGATGTAGGGGTCAAGTATTGTCGCCACAAGCCCCAGGAAGGGCAAGGCAAATTTTAACTTTTTGTATTTTAGAGCTTTTATGTTAGGGTTGGGGTGGTCTACAGGGGACCCGTGGACCCAGCGGGCCCTGCTCACCTCGCACTCCCACTCCGAGGAATGTTCAGGGCTCCACTCGATTGTAACGGGAAAAACAGCCCCTCAGGATCTTCGGTGGCCCTGTTTTTCCCAACCGGGAAGAGGCCAGATCATCATAGGGGGGAGAACCAGCAAGGCCCAGAGTGAAGTCCCTCCACTCCTCAGCTCTCTTCCACGCCACAAGTAATTCCTCACACACCCACGCCTTCACCGTGCCCGGGGAGAAATGTGGTGCCGGGAACAAGTGAGGGAAGGAGGGGGTTAGGACCCAGGGATACAAGGGAGGAACCCGCAGTGTACCCACTCACGACCACACACAAAGGGAGGGAAATCCCTGACGGAGAGGGGAGAAGGGTACACACCCATAGTGCCACGCACCCTCACTTCACCCCACTCCCTAATGTTCTCCTAGTCACTCACCCACCCAGTCATGCACTACTCTCACCCCTTTTCACACTCCACACGCCCGCCCACCACACACGCACTCACTCACTCGCTCACACTCAATCACACCCACGTTACTTAGCTTAGAAGTCTGCTCCAGATGCACACAAAGGGGGGCCAGTCTCACCGCGCTGCTGATCACCGGCAGCGCTGTGTACATTTCCTAGCCCTTAATCGGGCTGGCCACGCCCCCTCGTGCACGGAGCTGCGCAGAGCGGCGCAACGCACCAGGGGTGTCCCAGCTTGTCTTCCCCTTGCAGCTGCTGTCGGGAAGGTTAGAGACTGGCCGATAGCTGGCCGGGGAGTCAACACTCAAAGATGGTTTCTTGAGCAGAAGTCCTAGGGTTCTATATCTGGTGATGTGCAAGAATTTGTAACAGGTGCCTAAGGGCACAAATTTCCATCCATACAAGCCATTGGTCAGAATCAGCTTACTCTGGAGTCGATAGATTTAGCCCATGGGCTGAAGGTTCCTCACCCCTGAGGGGCCCTTTCTAACCCTGTGTTCCTGTCTTCAAGCCCAATAAATTGTGGCCAAACTACAGTGTGTCTTTTAAGAAGCCATTCAAACTTGAACCTAAGCTAATCAGAGAGCCATAAGTCCAACCCTTAGACACCCCCACAGGCTGCATGTAGGGTTAAATATCACCCCTTCTGGGATTGACCTGGAGCATCATGCTGCTCCACAGGGGAGGGGAGATGTGTCAAAAAGGTTCAGGGCAGGGTGATTGTGAACGTTATGACTCTCAAGGGCATTGGCAGAATTATGTTGAGGGGAGGCAGGAGAACTGCTTTGCCCCTCCCATGTATGATGTGACCACACCTCTTTCCTAAGTGTCATGATGTCACAACACTCAGAAGGGGCAGGGCCGGCTTGGTGGAAGATGGGGGGAAGGTGCAACCATGCCTTTTCTCCCCCTTTCCCGGTGCCCATGATGGCATTACTCCAACACCCTCTCCCACCTTTGAGGTAGTCCCACGCCCCGTGGAATACTGAGAAAGTGGCCAAAAGGGACCAACCCCACCCCCTCTGCCAATAAGCTCCACCCCCAGCAAATAAGCTCCACCTCCTCATTCACTTAAGCACCTCCCAACAGTCCAAGTGCATAAAGAGGGACAGGCACATCCCTGCTTGTCATTCCACTGAGTTTTTGTCATTCTGTCCTCTCCCCATTGTCTTCTCAGCCTCAAGGGTTTTTCCTGGGAGGCAACCAGGAAAGACAGGCCTGAGATTTGAATTCTGAACATTTTGTCTTTCTCCTGCAAGCAGGACAGTAGGATTAACCTCCCAAAGTGGGACTGTCCCTCCTAAACAAGGACTGTTTGGAGGTATGGACCTTCTAATACAATAGAATCTTTTAATAAATAGACTTCTTTTGCCTTTCCAAAAACTATGTTAGGGGTGGAGAAACTTTCCCCTACCACAGGGCACTTTGAAAATGAGTTCAAACTCTGCGGGCCAGATAGAAGTTTGGGCCGGGGTGTGTCTGGGATGGGGGGGGAGAAGCGGGTCCAAGTCATGGATTTTTGCCAATCCTCTGTCTTCGATTGCATTGCCTCATCTCACTCTTTTAATCCTTTAATCCAGGGGCCAGATCCAGGAATTGGAAAGTGGGCAAATATAAAAACAAACAGGCTGCATTTGCCCCTGAGCCAAAGGTTCCCATGGCTGAGCTATTGTGAGACTTTCCCCCAGTCACAGCAAGAATTAAATCCCTCATACCACTCCTCTTCTAAATGATAAATGTTCCAAGTCATTTTTTTTATTTAGAATACAAGAGAGAGAGAGGTACAAATGTATTTACAGCTGTGTACATATACAATCAAATAATATATAATATCAAAGTTTGGTAAATAATGTTTTACATAAATATTTACAGAGTTAAAGTGACACTTGTTTTCTGGAAGTAGGACAGTTCATGAAAACTCTATACATCGTATTCTTATAATTAATTATTCTTATTATATAGGTCTTTTTATTTTCTTTCCATTTTATCTTACATCACCACTCTTTTCAATTACTGGGACAGGGCTCCAGGGGGCACTCTGGAGTGCATGGGGGGGGGGGAGGAAATTGGGCGATAGGAATTATTTCCTTTTATGGTCTCCAGAGGGCAGTAGAGGTAACAGTTTTAATTATCCCTAAGGGAAATAAGGCTCTTCTAAAGGATTAGCAGATACTCCCCGAGTGGGGGGACTCAATTTGAGCTGAAGATGGGGCAGCCTTGCAGTGCATCAAAAGGTACCTTTTGCACAGGATGGGGAGATTCTGGGCTTGTCCTTGGTTTCATGAGAACCTGGGTGGGTGCAAAGGCTGCTCGGAGTCAGGAACAGCCTCCTGCTGCTGCACTGAAGCTCTTGGCAGCTGTACACGTCTGCACGGACAGAGCCTACGATTCAGGCTGCGACCCTGGAGTGTTTGACCATGGGCAAAGCCCCAGTTTCTCTGGGTTAACGAGCGCCACCAGCTCTTTGGGGAACAGCGAAGCGTTGCCAGATATGCAATTTTTTCCAGGACACTTATGAAAAACACATGTTGCAGGGCCTGCATTGGTGTCTAAGGCTCGGCAGCACTGACATTCGTGGTACTTGTAATAATGGTCCAGACTGATCGGGCAGCTCCACCCCTCCTCCTCCTCTCTGCCCATGCAGATACCACTGTCAAAATTCAAGACTATAGTGCCCCCCACGCTCCAAAGTCAAGGCCCCCTAAGTCCTCTTTGCTCTATTCTTTACACACACAGTGCCGGCTTTGAGCAGAGAAGAAGAGATTCAAGGGGGTCCCCCCCCCCCTCTCTCCCACTGAATTAACAATGAAACCTGGTGGGCAAGTGTTTCTAATATTCCCGCCACTCCTTCCCAGACCCAGTGTCTCTGCAATTGAAAGTCCATTCACGTTTCCCATTCTCGAATCTCTCTCCCCTTCCCGCTTCCCTCTGCCTGATGCCAGCTTGCCCCACAACCTCCTAAGCTGAAGGAGGCCGGCGGCGATAGTCAGTGATGGGCAGACGATGAGACTAAGATAGTTTCAGCTTAGACCGACCCCTGTGGGGAAGACGAGGCGGTGCCCACGCTGGCTCTCCAAACCCGTTACCCCCCCTGCCCCTGTCCTCTCCAGCCTCCTCCCTGAAGGGCTTGGTACCAAGTAGTTCGTAAGCAATAGCAGAGCCAGCTGGAGACAGCCAGGGGATGCTCACAGCACCATGGTGGGTATGTGATGGGCCAGGGAGGCAGGGTGGGGCACGGGCAAGGCAGGGGAGTGGGACTGCAGGGAGCCATTGGGGGGACGGTGCCTGGCACTCTTTTGGTGGGCACGGAGGCCAGCCAGCTGGGAGTAGGCACTTTGGCAGACCTGGCACTTGTAGGGACGCTCCCCGGTGTGCAGGCGCACGTGGTTGCGGAGCGTGGAGGACTGGCTGAAACGGCGGTTGCAGAAGCGACAGACGAAAGGCTTGTCCAGGGTGTGGATGCGCATGTGGGAGCGCAGGTTGCTGCGGGAGTTGAAGCCGCGGTGGCAGATGACGCAGCGCATGCGCCCGGCTGTGCTGGCCCCCGTCTCCACCTGGTGGAAGTCCTCTGTGAATCAAAGACAAAAGGGAGACGGTCATTCTCGGGGCTGGTGCCATAGGGCATCAGAGGCCTAGGCCACCCATTCATTCCTCAGCTTCAGGGGTGGAGAACCTCAGGCCCGGGGGCCAAATGCAGTAAGTTTTTATAGAGCCCTTTCCAGTTCTTGAATATGGCCCTTAGCTCCTACCTCCAACCACTGAAAAACTGAACTCAGAGTAAGAGAGCAAAGAGGAGGGCATGCACACAAGGACAGGGGTATAGATCCATGGCACAAATACAAGATTTGGGTGAGTGGACCCATTCAGCACCCCCATCCTCAACTTCTATGTGGCCCTCAGAGCTTGTACTGATTTTCAAAGTGGCCCCTAAGAGGGAAAAGACTCCTCACCCATTCTGCTTTCACCTTCCCCTCTGGGGCTCCCCCAAACAGTGCCATTCCATGTGCCCCCACCTGCAAAACGTTGGCCACCCCACAAGCATGTGGTGATATTGGCAGCTACCATGTCAGGACAGAAAGAACCCTGCCCTAAGGCTGCTACCTAGGCAAATTGTTAAGGAACACTTATGAAAAATACATGTTGCAGGCTCTGCCTTGGCACCTATGGCCCTGCAACATGTATTTTTCATAAGTGAAAGTGTTCCTTAAAAATTTGCATAGGTGGCAACCCTACCCCTGAATTTGGAGGGCAGCGACAGTCCGTTCTGCTGCTATGGTGGTCACAGAAGGCCAAAATTATTATTTATTATCATTATTAGCAAGTATTTATATAGCACAAGCAATGTACCTGGTGCTTTACAAAGTAATGGTAAAATTATGAAGGGAGCTGCGCACTACAATACACTGCTCCCCACTTAGCATTTCCTAGTTCAGTGGCGGTGGGCTGCCTAGGGAGGGAGGGGCAATGCCCCTCCCAGCACTCCCCCGGCCGGCCGGAGTCCAAAAAAAGCAAAAAAGCAGCCGTGCGCACTGCGCCAATGTTTGGAGCCACCTTGAAGAACCTGGTTTAGAGCAGCAGCCTTCAGAGACGCTTGCTGCTCTAAACCAGGTTCTTCGAGGTGGCTCCGAACATTCTCACCGGTTGTGTGCACGTGCGCACACACAACCGGTGACACCCCCCCACCCCCGGAAAGGCTTCCTAAGGAAGCCTTTCAGGGACAAAAGGGAGGCGTTTCTCCCTTTATGCGGAATGGGCGGCTAGAAGCGCCATCCATTCTGCATAAAGGGACCCTGCAATGGAATGGTGCCGCAGGGGGCACTATTCCATTGCAGGGGCTGGGCAGGGGGAAAGTCCATACCAGGGCGCTGCATACAGGCGCCCTGGTATGAACTGCAGTGTGCCGCCTGTGCAGGGGGGGGGGCTGGGAGCTCCAACCGCGTGCGCAGCTCCCAGCCCGCCCCCCCTCCCTGAGTCCCTTCCTCCCTCCCTGCCGAGTCAAACTGACTCGACTCTGGGCGGGAGGAGGGGAACTTGGGGAAGCCTGGCTGCGCAGCAGCTCCCAGGCCCAACTGAACAGTTCGGGCCTGGTGGGAGCGCCTGCACAGCCATCCATCAGAGAACTGGACGGAGGAGTGGAGAGGATGTCAGAGCCAAGCCCAAGCCACCGCCGGTGAATAAATTGCGGGGCCCGGGGGGGACATGGTGTGGGGGAGGGGAGGGAGTTAGAGTAGGGGGGCTGGGAGCCAGGGCTCCTGGGTTCCCTGGGAGGGGAGTGGGGAGGGGGCTAGTGGGTTAGAGCAGGGGGATGCTCCTGGGAACCCAGGAGTCCTGGCTCCCACCCGGATGGGTGGGTAGGAGTCAGGACTCCTGGGTTCCCTGGGAGGGGAGTGGGGGGCTAGTGGGTTACAGCAGGAGGGGTGATGGGAGCCAGGGCTCCTGGGTTCCCTGGGAGGGGAGTGGGGAGGGGGCTAGTGGGTTAGAGCAGGGGGATGCTCCTGGGAACCCAGGAGTCCTGGCTCCCACCCGGATGGGTGGGTAGGAGTCAGGACTCCTGGGTTCCCTGGGAGGGGAGTGGGGGGCTAGTGGGTTACAGCAGGAGGGGTGATGGGAGCCAGGGCTCCTGGGTTCCCTGGGAGGGGAGTGGGGAGGGGGCTAGTGGGTTAGAGCAGGGGGATGCTCCTGGGAACCCAGGAGTCCTGGCTCCCACCCGGATGGGTGGGTAGGAGTCAGGACTCCTGGGTTCCCTGGGAGGGGAGTGGGGGGCTAGTNGAGGAGTGGAGGGCTAGTGGGTTAGAGCAAGGTCCCGGGGGGCTGGGAGCCAGGACTCCTGGGTTCACTGGGAGGGGAGTGGGTGCTAGTGGGTTAGAGCAGGGGGGGCTGGGAACCAAGACTCCTGGGTTCTCAGAGAGAGGGGTGGGGGCTAGTGGGTTAGTGCAGGGGGGAGTGTGTGTGTGTGGTAAAATGGAGGTTTGGAAATCCTGAGAGAGATGCGATTTCAGCTGTATAAAAATGCTGGAAATGGGATGTGCGTAGTAAAATAGGACTCAGGCTGTGACTGGGGTGCTTTACAAGGATGGGTCCCTGTGTTTTGAGTTTATAAATTTATAAGTTTATAAATTATTTATTTTAAGCTTGATGTGCATGTAGACTGTGTTTTCTTCCATCCGATGTTAACCCTGGGAACTTCTTGCTGTTGGGTTATGCCATGCCACTGGCCTACCATCCCTCTGACTCCGCCTACCGTCCCCCTGGCTCCGCCCCTAGGCCCGCCGGCCTTACTGCCCCAGTGCCCCTCCAACATCAACCCCCCCCAACTGCTCCTGTCCTAGATGAGTAGTAAGACCTGCTGTCATTTTGTCAGGTCAAGGGTTCGGGCTTTTGGAGGGTCAAGCGAGACAGTGGTAGCGATTTACCCTCTCCCTTGGATCCTGGGGGTTCCCAGCCTCCTGGCCAGAGTCATAGAAAGCCAGTGATGGGAGGTTGACTAGGACTGGGGTCTTAGTGCTGAGCTGCTGGGCAGGCCTACTATATTATATTATTATTATTATAAGGATTTATATAGCACCAGCGATGTACCTGGCGCTTTCTCAGGGGAGAAAACTGGCCAGGCTCCTTTGCATAGGTTAGCTGATTTAAATGTACACAAATAGTCTCTTCCCAAACTGTCTCAAAGTGAGGCAGAGCTAAGGAAAGCAAACTGCTCCAGTGACAGCAATGGCCCCTGTCAGGCCGACACAAATCTGAATGTTCAACATGGAGAAGGTAATTGTGAGCCCCTTGGGGCAGGGACGGATCTCTAATCACAGCTGTTTGGCCCCCAGACCCTTTCCTGGTGCAACAATAAATAGCAGTTATCATAAATAATCATATTTGTTCCCCCCAAGGAATATCTGGATTTGTATTTTTGCTACCATTGCAAAATGTGCATCTTCATTTTTTTGCTGTGGTATTTTGGGCATCTTGGTGTTTTGTTCACTTCCACAGGACGACAGCATACAAATAAGACTCATCGCAATGGAGTGAATTGGATTGTGATGCAATGTGTGGCATGGCTCCTAATTGGCTACAAGAGATTTCTATGCAGGCAGCCAGCGCTCCCATTACAACGTGGATTTGATTATAACTGTGGTATTAGCCAGGGCTCCCAAATAGGGCAGCCACCTATGCAAATTTTAAAGGAACACTTATGAAAAACACATGTTGGCTAAAGGTGCCAATGCAGGCCCTGCAACCTGTATTTTTCGTAAGTCTTCCTTAAACATTTGCATCGGTGATAACCCTACTCCCAAATACAGCGTTCCGACGAGGTTGCACCGGGTTTGGAATTGGTCCAAGCAGGGTGAACACACTGACATTCCTAACATCCTCCAGATAGTCCAACGGAAGTGAATGAAACGGTGAATCCCAAGATACCAACGTGATCAAAACTGGGAACATAAAAATACACCCGCAAAGTTTTGAAAGTGCAAAGGAAGCAGGAACGATTGACTTTGTTTTAACAGATTCCAGTGCGCTGAATTCCTCGGATTCTGGATCCACTTTCAATATTGGCTTGAACCCAGAAAACAGGTCAGGGTGCCACGGGAAAAACCCAGCCAGGCTCCTGGGAAACAAGCTAACGCCCCCACCCACCTGGCCCTTTGTGGCGAGATGCAGATAAAGTCCAGATGAGGCTGCAATTCACAAACCACTTGCACCAAAGTAGTCCTGTAGGTCTGCAGTGGGACTACTCTCTCCCATTGGCCTTTGTGGATTGCAGGCAAGATCTTATATTCTGTCGGTGACAGCATGCGAACGCTCAGCCCACACAGGACCCTTCCTCAGGCGGGTCATTTTTCCTTAAGATCATTCATTTAATTAAGTAGGTAGAGAGGGTGGGGCTCCCCTGGGTGAGAGATTTGGGGGGTGGGAAGGATAGGATTTTTTGGGGGGTGGATTGCGGGGGGATCTATATGGATTTTATTTAGTATACTGTAATTAATTTTAATTTAATTTATTTTAGAGTTCTCTGCTGCCCTTTTGACCAAAGGATTCAGGGTAGTTTACAATATGTTTAAAACACACACATACACACACAAAAACCTTTCTCTCTCTCTTAATTCATTAACTTTATATTTCTATGCTGCTGAGCACCAAAATTAAGGAAACTATCCCTTGGGACCCAAATCCTGGCGATAAGGGCATGGGCTCAAGGACAGGGGATAGATCCATGAACTGGGCCCTCCTCTTTCTTCCCCCATCCTTGGTACACACCTTAATCCTGGAGATCCGTGTCCACTCCCCCTGTGGCAAGCAATGCTACAACCTGACAAGATCATGGGAGCCCTTTTACCTTGCATGGTGTAAAGTTTGGTTACAGAAGCATACGGTATCGGGAAGTCTACTAGGGTGGCTCTTGGAAACTCGCATACATGGGGATACAGCCCCATGGAAACCCTGAGCTCAGTAGCTTTCTTTTGGGGGCAGCAGGATGGAGAACTTAACTCTTCCTTGCCCATCTCCTTCTGGTGCAACAAAGTGCTCTCCCGAGGGGCTGGGTAACATCAAGTTACTGCTCCTAATTCCCCAGGAGGGCAGGGGCGCTATTTACTTGGCTTGGGCAAACCGCCTGTTAAAAATTCAGGTAAATGAGTGGGATTGGCCAACAGAGCTAAGTTGTCTTCCACCCAATGGAGGGACTTGGCCTTGCATTATTATGATTACGATAGCACTATCAGTGTTCAAGGTGCTTTTCAATCCTTATCTAGTTCCCCCCTCACAACAGCCCTGTGAGGTAGAGTCATTATTATTATTATTATTATTCCCATTTTACAGAGGGGAAAATGAGGCTGAGAGATTGTGACTTGCCCAAGGCCACCCAGCAAATTCATGGCTAAGACAGGATTTGAACCCTAATCTTCCAGGACCACGGCCACTATCTTATCCACTAGGCTAGACTGGCATGCTACAGAGAAAAGGTCCTAGAGGATTAACAAAGCAGAAACAGCCCCAGCAAAGCAGCTATTTATTCTGAGGAGGAGATGAACAATTATTTGAACGTACCTGGGCTTCTTCCCTTAACCAGCCCATCCCCTGCCGACAGCACTCTCCAGGCCTCAGTTCCCTGAGGTGCATGGATACCATCCTCTTGTCCATGTCTCCCCATGCGTGGCGTGGCTGTGACACAGGCCTGTGAGAGACTCCAGGCATGGAGACCTCCACCTCCCTGGTAGCTCCCTTCACTGCCCCCTGTGGAGTCCTGAGTAATGCCGCAAGCAAGGCAGACGGAGCCTTCTGAGATGTGACCAAACCGTGGGGGGAACTCAAGGCCTGGTTGGCGCATGTTTCCAAGGCAGCCACATAAAAGGGCTGAAGGTGGGGGAAGGTGAGGTGCCCCTGGTGGGTTGGTTTACTGGGCCTCAGCCTAGGAAACCTCTTCTTTCCCACGGACGATGGTGAACACCAGCGCTGTCTGTGACTACGGTTCTTACCTATGTATATTTTTCCAGGCCCACTTACGAAAAATATGGGCTGAGAGAGGCGGGAAGGGAAGGGAGCTTGTGGCCGGTCTGGGATGAGGGGTGGGAGGAGGGAAGCAGGCACTTGCTGTGTCAGACCTCATGCTACCTACCATGCTTGGTCTTCTTCTGCTCCTCTTCGAGGCCCGGCACCCCTGGGATCCCCAGGAAAGTGTTGTGGGAATTCCCGTACCAAACCAGCAGCTCTTGATCTGGAGGGATCATCTGCAGGGACACAGGAGTGAATGTAAAGTGATCAGCTTTTGAAAACTTCAAAGTGGGAAAGCTCAAGCTCTGCCCACATTACCCCAATTTGAATAAATATGTATAAATTAACATAAATTAGCCTAATTTATATCAGTTGTGTACATTTAAAATAGCCCATTGCCTAACTTTGAGGCTAGGCTGGGGGGGTTGTTAAAAAGCAAACAAGAAGTGGATTGATCTCTCTTTCTCTCACACACACACACTGTGCTATTCAAAAACAGTCAGAAAGAGTCACCCGCACAGAGTCACTAGCAGTGGAGGCAGCAGTGAAGGACGGGCAGGGATCTGAAATAGCCCAGGTCACTCTGCCCAATGGCAGAGGCATAGTTGGGCATTGAGTCCTGATGCAGAAGGTGGAATGGGGGCCCATTCTCCCCCATTCCTCAGCAGAGCTGCACCAGGGAGCATGCCCCCCACCCTGGTACACTTAGACCACATGTCCTTAGCTACGCTGTTGTCCGGTGGGCTGTCCGGAGGTGGAGACAGAACATTTAAATGGTCTTGCCTAGCCTCTGGGGGGACAGCGTGACACAGCAGCCCCAGATGCGACTGCCCCTCCTAATAACATACGTCTAGTTACGTTAGGTGAAAGGGCTTCTCAGTCAGCATATGCTTGAAGAAGATGCTTCCTTGGCACTACAGGGACAAACCTATCCTGGGGTAACAGTGGGGCGGCCCAAGAGCAGGAGCGCAACATGGCAGGTGAGGTTGGACATGCCCAAAGTCTTCAGGGACTAGCCTTTTCCTCAGTCCTGAGACCCCATTGGCCCAGGACATACTAAAACCACATCAAAGAGGCAGGCAAGCCCTGGGCCAGAGAGTGCTGTAAGTTGAGAAAACCATCAGAGAGTGACTGTGATCAACAGACCCACTCAACAGCTGTCTCTGGCTCACACAACAGCACAATATCATGCTAGAAGTTACAGAAATGAGCTCTAGAGACCCCAGTGGAGATCAGGGGCTTCCTGCGCTGGGCACTACAAGTCTCACAGTAAGGGACACTCTCTGCCCCAAAGGGCTTACACTCTAAATCAGGCATGAGGGGACTTTTCCCTCCCAAAGGCCACTTTAAAAATTTGTACAAGCTGCAAGGGCTGCATAAAAGTTAGGGCAGAGGAAGCTTTAGGGCTGGGTGTACTTAGGAAGAGGAGGGTTCAGATCATGGACCTGTGTCATGAACCCGACTTCTGTACTTATGCACAGGCCCTCCCTCATCTCTGCTCCCCTGCCCCGAGCTCAGTCTTTCAGTGCTTGGGGGAAGGAACTGGATCCAAGGGCCAAATCCAGGAATTGGAAAGGGGTCAAATAAAAACTAGCCTTAGGCTGCATTTGGGCCCCAGGCCGGAATTTCCCCACCCCTAAGCTAAAAGCTTGGGTAGTCCAGGGATCTGGTAGAGAGGAGCATTATGAGTTGCCGAAGGATGCTAGTAGCCAGCGAGTGGCCACAGGAATAAATTTCTGCACAACAGGGGAAAGGTTCTTCAGGAGCCTCTCATAAAGTAGAAAGTGTAAATTTTGCCTGTGGTCATTTTTATTTTTTTTATTCAGCCCCTGTCAAATCCCTGGATCTGGCCCCTGGATCCAGAACCCACCCTCAGTCACCGAAAGAGTGAGTCCAGAGAAAGAAGGAAGTGGAGATAGGGGTATTATACACTCAAGGATAAGAGAGGAAGGCCCTGTGTGGCCCAGAGCATGCGTACGCTCGCCAGCAGAAGTTGGTCCAATAAAAGCTATTGTCTGAAAAGTAATACTCTGTCTGTATCTCTTGCATTAGGGATGAACATGGCAACCACACTCTCTCTAACAATGTGCCTGGCTCTGTACAGTCAGTAGTCAGACACAGGTCCCTGCCCCGAGGGGCTTACAATCAAGGAAAGACAAAGGAGATGGGATCATAGGGAGAGAGAGGGATACATTTAGGAAGTTGAGAATTCACAGGTGCACGTGCTTAGCTTAGTTACAGGGAAGAGGAAGACTCTGAGTGAAGGATGGAAGAGGAGACATCGGTGATGAGCCTATGGGGATGAGGAGCTACGGAAAGCCGGATGGAAGAGGTAGGATTTCAGCTAGGTTGTGTGACTGCATGTATGCACATGTGTGCAATGCATCTGCATGTGCATCTGTACAAGAATGGATGTTTCCCACGGACAGCACCCACGCCTCTACCCTGCCCCACCCACGGGTGGGCCGTCTGTTTAAAGGCGACCCACCAATTGTGCAGGCAGAGCAGAGGCCGGGCAGGCCTGCCCGCGATGTTCTGGAACATCCATGAGCACCGCCAGTGGAGCAGACAGCCCAAACTTGGGGCACTGGCCGGAAGCGGATCTGCTCTGTGAACGGTCGGCCGCTGTAGCTCTGCTCTCAGCCAGAGGCTGGTCCTGGGAAACTGCAGAGATGCTGCACCAGGCAACATCATAGCGTTGTGGACACTCTGGTCCGCAATTCTGTGGTGAGGGTGAGGGGCACTGTGTAGGCGGATCATGGGCTGCAGCCGCTGCTGGGTCATTTAAATCCCACCCAGCTGGGGCTGGGAGTGGCAGACGCGGGGGTGCGCCCTCAGACCTGCTCCAGCGGGGGAAGTACCCCAGCGTCCAGGTGAAAACACCCGATGTGGGGAGGGTGTCTGTGTGTGTAAAGCGCAGTTTGATTCACCTCCAAGTCTCCCTGCCTTTGGCATGAAGGCTCAAACTTCACTTTAACACACACACACACACACACACACACACCCCACTCCCACCAGCTGCTATGAAAAGTGGCCCAGGGAATGGAGAGAAAAAGGCAAAACCAGGAAAGAAGAGACGTGAGAAGAAAGAGCGAGAAAGGGGAAGGAAAGGGCAGGAAAAGCTGAAACATGAAATAAATCTATTAATCCCCAAAGAGCCCACAGCAAAGCTGCCCTGCCAGGGGGGGAGAAGGGAAAAGGGGTGAAATCAGCGAGGGAGAGGAGAGTAGCACATTTGTGGGTTGTGCTTTTAGCTCTTTGTAAGGCGCTTAGCTATCACAGAGATGGGGCCATTATGAGCACGTGGGCAGGGAGATGGCAGTAGATACAGGAGACAAAATAAAGGAAATGGGATCAAAAAGATGCACGGATGTGGGTGCGGCCATGTATAGATGTATGTCTGCGTACGGCAGGGGCCACTGGGCAAATGAGCTCCAAGGGCCTCCTAGATGTTGGGGATGTTTGATAGGGGGTGCTTACAAAGAGAAGGGATCTGTCCCCTAGCCTTATGCGCAGGCCCTCCTCTTTGCTCCCTTATCCGGAGCTCAATTTTCAGTGCTTGAGGGCAGGAACTGGATCCAGATCCAGGAACCGGGAAGGGGCCAAATAAGAACTAGCCGTGGGCCGCATTTAGCCCCTGCGAGTGAGGTGCCCCACCCCTGGCGTGTGTGAATAGGTGTGTGCAGGTGTGTGTCAGAGGGTGTCTTTATTTATTATTTATTTTATAAGTTTATATCCTACCCCTCCCGCCTCAGGCAGCTCACAGCAATGTAATAAAATATAAAATCACAATATAAAACATTAAATACAAAAATACAAAACCAGACAGTGTGCAAAAAACGTCAAGAAAACCAAACTACCCGTTAACCCTCCCCTCCACCCAGTGCCTGGCGGAAGAGCCAGCTCTTACACGGCCGGTGGAAGCAAGGTGGCTTGGGCTGAGGCGACTCTACGACTGGAAGACTATAGGCAGCCAACATCGTGCCCGGAGCACCGGCATAACGTGTTCCCTACGGCCCGGCCCGGTGAACAGACGGGCCGTTGTATTTGTCTACTTGGGTAGGTAGAGAAATAGAGCTGGAAATGAGAAATGTGTCTAGATGGGTAAGGAAGAAGGGGCGTGTGTAATAAAGTGAGCATTCACATCAAGTAATGGGGGGTGTAACAGAGTGCATGTGGGCGGGGGGGGGAGATGTAACAGGATGGGTACGAACCTGCGGGGGGAGAGAGAGATGGTAACAGTGCGTATGTAGGGGGTGGAGAGATATGGGATGTGCAAGAGGGGAGGCATGTAGGGAGGAGAGAGAGATGGTGGATACAATGGTGGTAGATGAGACAATGTAAACAATGTGTGCATTTTTTTTCTCCCTTCTTTTTCTGGCCCTGAAACCCACACCCATCAGACCGCAGAGAAACCAAGGGGGTTTCCCTTCTGCAGCAATGGCAGCATTGCCGGGCATGACCCTATTGCAAAGATTCTTTATTGTATTGGGAACTTGGCCTTTAGGGATTAGGAGCCTGATCTTTTACAAATTTAGTCACAGGGCATATTAACATGAGGAAAGGTTACAGGATCCGGCCCTTATAATACAGCTGCTGAGAGTCTCTCGGAACTGAAAACAGCGTGCTAGGGTCTCAGCCCTGACCCTCGTTTCCAATATTTGCTGAAGGAAAGTTTCAAGGGGCAGCGAATAGCAGTAGAGCCCCACTCCGTGCTTGGGCTCCCTAACTTGGCAACAGTATTGACGGAGATCAGTGCTGTCTTAAGGAGTGGCTCTGCATGGGCCAGGCTCTGGGCCCCCGAGAGCGATCAGCCAGTGCCCAAGCAAGGCATATTCAACATACACACTGGCACAAGGCACAAACATTTAGGACATGGTGTGAGGAAGCTTTCCCCTCCAGTTAGTCCAACCTCCGAGGGCCACACAGAAACCGGGGGCAGGGGTGCGCTCAGGAAGAGAAGGATCCAGATCATGTATCTGTGCCCCAGATCCATTCCCTCTCCTAGTGTGCATGCCTTCAGCTACGTTCCCTCACCATGAGCCCAGTTTTCCAGCACTTTGGAGTAGGAACTGGATTATTTATTTATAGTAAAACTTATATGCCTCCCCTCATGCTTCAGGCACCTCAGGGCGGCTAACAACATTGTTAAAACATATTTAAAATACACAATAATGAAACTACAATTAAAACAGCCTAAAAAAAAGCCATACCCACCCACCCCATCTCCCTCGGGAAAGGCCTGGAGGAACCGCCAGGTCTTACACGGTCTGCGGAAAGAGGGGAGGTCAGCGGTCAGGAGGACCTCGAACGGGAGGGAGTTCCACCGCCGCGGCGCAGCCACAGAGAACACCCTCCGCAAGGTCAACACCCGGGAAACTTGGGGGACCTCGAGGAGGGCGCCCCCAGCTGACAGCAGGGGCCGATCCAGGACCCAGAGGGTGAGGCGGTCCTACAGGTAGGTGGGCCCCAGGCCGTTTAGGGCCTTAAAGATCAACACCAACACCTTGAATTGGGCCCGGAAAACTATCGGCAGCCAGTGCAGACAGCGAAGCACCGGTGTGATGTGCTCGCGTCGGCCCGTCCCAGTCAGGAGACGGGCCACCGCATTCTGCACCAGCTGCAGCTTCCGAACCAGCCCCAAGGGCAGCCCCACGATCGTGGCCAGATCCGAGTCCGAGACATACGGCCGAAGCTGACGCACCAGACGTAACTAGTGAAACGCCCCCTTTGCCATGCCCACCACATGGGCATCCAGGCAGAGCTGCAGGTCCAGGAGCACCCCCAAGACTCCGGGCCTGAGAAACCAGGGGAGGACGGACCCCATCAGTGATGGAGGCCATCACTCCCTCGGCTTTCCCATCACCTCCGTCTTGTCAGGATTTCATTTAAGGCGGCTCGCCCTCATCCAATCCCCAACAGCGGACAAACAGCGAGACGGCCGGGCCGGAGTCAGATGACAAGGAGAGAGACAGCTGGGTGTCACCAGCATCTTGATGACACCTCACCCCAAACTCCCTGACAGGCTGCATGTACACATTGAACAAGAGAGGGGCTAGAATGGAACCCCAAACGTGAGACCCTGGGGGGGGGGGGGG
>QEPC01005805.1:1001251-1012241 GCA_003113815.1 Sphenodon punctatus
GGGAATGGATTGCTCATTGGGAGGGTTGGTTCTTCTCCCATGCAATCGAGATTGGCCACTGTCAGAGGACAGGATGCTGGGCTTGATGGACCATTGGTCCGACTCAGTCTGGCACTTCTTATGTTCTTATATGCTGTCGAGAAGCAGTAAACGCCTCTTCAGCATCATGGGCCAGTACACTCCTGGCAGCGGGACACAAAACAGCCATGGGAGGGCAGATTTAAAGAAGGATGGCATTTCATATAGCCCACAAGCTGGTAACCCTGACCTAAAGTGTCCCTAAATCTTCCTGTTGCACCCATAACCTTCCCCCAGGAAAAGGAATCACTTCCCCATGCCCAGTAGAATACACACACACAGCCCTATCTCTCATCTGGGGTTATTAAATTATACTGAAGTCTCAAAATAGTGTCACAGAAACAAAATTTTGGGAAACGGCATGCTTGCATGTCTAAAAGACCGCGTCCTTCCCTATGCGCCATCGTAATCTTTTAGGTCAGCCGGTTCTATCAGGGCGTCAAGTCTGTAAGGTAAGGGCATGCAAAGAGAGGTTCTCCATCTACTCCACAAGCCTGGGCTTGAGCATTTTGCAGAGGGAATGGAAGACCTTTTTTTTTTTTTTGCTTGGCCAAGCACTTGGCAAGTGGGGATGTGGTTGGTGGGTGGATCGACTTTTTAAAATGGAGTGATATGTTTTAAATTATTTATACTTATTTGTATATGCTGTTGACCAAGGTTGTTACTCACCCCGAGCCTCCTGGATATAGTGGGATATAAATTTAAATAAATAATCAATCAATCAAATGAGTTTGGTCTGTTGTGACTTTGCCGGTGTGGCCATGCACATTTCACGGAAATTAATAATAATGCTACGGAACTCCTCCATGCCCTAGATCTCCATCGGCCAAACACAGGAGAGATTGCCAGGCTACCAACTCTTGCAGCTTCATCCCAAATCTCATGCAATTTGATGCTTTTCTTAAAGCCTTCACACCTGGAGTCTTGTGATTATGCAGGGCCTCCCAGCTTTAAAAAAGTAAACGTCTAGCTCTTGTGGTTGCAGGGGAAAACTTGGAAACATCAGCTGAGCATAACCCAAGGACTCAAAAACCTAAGAAATTTTTTTTTAAAAGGAGAGAAATGTATTGTTTTAAAATCTCATGATTTTTAAGCCAATCTCATGATTGTGGAAGATCCAACTCCTTGCAGCCTTTGAACTCTGAGAGCTGGCAATACTATAGTTTATGCAACTCACTCCTGTCTGTGAATCACCTGGGGACTCTGGAATAGAAAATGCCAAAGAACAGCAGAGTGATGTGTATTTTGTATATCGTATCTCCAAATAAACCTTACTTGGAGGAACAGTCCCTCTTTGGATGCTGAATCCCACTGTCCCTCTTTCAGACCATCAAAGTCTCTCTTTCAGGAGAGAAAGGTAAAAAGACTGGTATTCGAGCTTCAGGCCTCTCTCTCCTGGTTGCCTCCCAGGAAAAGGCCATTGAGAGGCCAATGGGGAGAGGATGGAACGACAAGAAATTCAGTGGAATGAGAAGCAGGAGACCGTCCATCATCATTATTCATGTTGTGGGAATGTTGGGGTGGGGGGTGTGTGCATGTAAGTGTGTGAGGGGGTGGAGCCTATTCACAGAGGGGGCGGAGCTTGTCCCTTTGGTCACTGGAAAATAAATGTTGGGTGGTATGGCATATGGCTGGATTCTGATGCTGCCTGCAATAGCCAATTGGGGGCTCCCTGTAGGGCAGACTTAAAACAACCTCCTTCTAAAGTCCTGCTTGAGCTGAAAAAAAAATCAAGCCTGATCCTTGGACCTGGTCCTGCCCCAGGTGGGCTCTTCTGAGCTCGATGGAACAGGGTGGCCCTGTGATGTCATGGTGACATGGGCATAACTAGAGAGACACCTCCCCCACAAAACCCCTCCCTGCAATTCAATGGGAGAAGGCTTGGATTTGGTCATGGAGATGGGTCTTATGTGGCTCAAGGGGATTCAACTACCCACACAAATTATAGCCCAAAGCCAGGACATTGCCTACTGGGGTGGCCTCACAGAGCAGCAGGGTAGCCTGGTGCTCTATGGAGATGGGGCCTCCTTCCCACTAGGAGCCCACCCTGAGTGTGAGGGACTCAGGGCCAAGCGTTTGCCGGTTGGGGTTTGTGGCTGCGAACAAGGGCCTAAACAGAATTCTATCTGGTGGGGCAGGAGGCCGATGAATGGTTTCATCCTGCTCCTTTCTGGGGTGTGGGCAGGGCAAAGGGGGTCACGATGCCATGACACACAGACGGGGCGGGACATGGGGCATGCCAAGAAGGTGCGACCACACACCCTTTGTGCCCCTCTCCCAGCACCCATAGCTGAACCAAGACTCATGGGACCAGCTGGGTCTTGTTGCCAGGCTAGGCGCGTCCTTTTGGACTTTCCCTCCTTCCTGTTTCTGGATTAAGAATCACAAAGGTAACTAGCATCCAACAACAAACCGCCGCCATCAGCAACTGAACGTATTGGGATGAGAACGCTCACCTGGCTTTGGCATCCGACTAGAATGGAGCCAGCCAGTCTAGCCGTTCAACCACAACATGGAAACCGCCGGGGTGAAGAAAACCAGAAGGAGGTTGCCATCGTCTCAGATGGCGTGACACAGTGGGCAAAGCCCTTGCTCAGCGGGAGCAAGGCCCAAACAATAGCCTTCAATTGTGAAATATGGAAGAATCTGGCCATGGCCTCGTTTTGCATTTGGAATGAAGAGAAATGATGCTTCCAACAGAAGGTCATCGAATTATAGGGCTGGAAGGGAACTCAAAGGTCATCTAGTCCAACCCCCTGCTCCAAGGCAGGAGATACTCTGCCAACAGCATTGCAAACAGATACTAGCCCAGCTGGGTTTTGAAAACCTCCAAGGAGGGAGATCCCACAAACTCCTTGGGCAATCTATTCCATTGCCCAATAATTCTTATCGTTAGGAAGGGTTTCCTAATATCTAACCAAGGGGGAGACACAGCCCTGACGGTGGCCCATGGTGGCCCACTTTTCCACGCTTTGACCGGCGAACCACCGGCCCATCTGTTGGGGGGCCACTAGATGTTGGCCTAGGATTGATCCCGAATGTGTTGGATGCTAGTCTGGGCGCTGACCCCTGGATTGGCTCCGGGTCACAGCCTGGGCTACGGTCAGCCCAATTAGGGGCAAAGTCAGCCACAGTAGGCTGTCACATCTGCTGTGGCTTGCCATGACCCGGCCCAGATTGGGTCTACCATGGCCGTCATTGGCTGCCATGGCTGTCTGTCATGGTGGGGGTGGGGTGCTGGGCACAGGATGGGGTGGGGCCGGCCGGCCGCACCTTTGTGCATCTCCCATCTCTCCCAGCAGCCTGGCTGGGGGAACCTTTGTTGGGTAGCCCACCCCAATCTGGACTGTGTTCTCAGTGGCTTCCCGAACCAGGTAGGGTTGTGATGGCGGTTTCCCACCCAAAATCTACCTTGATGCCATTTGAGCCCATTCTCCCTTGGTTCTATCTCCTGTGAGAGTGGAGAACAAATGTGCACCATCGTAGCCTTTTCTTGGTTTTGTTGCATCCTTTTAGATATTTGAAAACTGCTACCGTGTTCCCCCATTGGTCTGCTTTTGTCTAGGCTAAACACCCAGTTCTTTCAGCCTTTCCTCATATGCATTGTCTCCCAGCCTCTTTAACGTCTTAGTTGCTCCCCTTCACCAACATGTCTCCCCAGCCCATGCTAAAGGGATTTAGAGCCCTACTGTCTCCTGGCCTCCTCTCTAGAGGTGATCCTTGACCTCTTTACACAAAGATCCCAAGGCTCTCCTCTCTGCCCATACCCAAGGATCCTGCCTGTTATTCCCCTCTGCCTCCATCTATCTGCCCCATATCCCTTGGCTTGCCAGAGCAGGGCAGGAGAGAATCTCATACCCAGGGGGTTGGCATGTACAGAGCAGCCATTTTGTATGACGTGAGGTTCAAGACTCTGCCATTACAGCTGAGGTCAGCTCCCTGGACTTCAGTGGAGGAGGCCTGCCCCTGTGAAACAGCAAAGATACCTTGGTTTGCGACCATTTCCTCAGTGATTGGGTGCAGGAAACCCCCCAGTGACACAACAGGGGAAGAGTCTTCCATTCTGATTATTTCTATTTCCTTTCACGTTTGCAAAGCATCACAAAGGGGAGGGGGCTGAGCTTACATCAGCAGGGCCGGCCTTAGAATTTGTGGGGCCCAGTGTAAAGATAAAATTCTTCCCCTTGGGGACTCCGTCCATGGGCCCTATAGGTGGTCATGTTTGGGGCCCCCAAACTGTGCCCTGGTGAAAACAGGGGCCACTGCAAGATCCCCAGAAAGAGTGGGGCCGCTCCAGGTCGCCCTGTGGTAAGGCCAGCCCTGCCCATCAGATCCTACCAGCAGTGGCCGGCTGCATCTGCTGCCGCTGCAAGGGGCAGGGCTATAGGGAACCAGGCCCTCTGTCCCCAGCTCAGAGAGAGCACAGGCCCAAGCCACATGCTTTGATTCGAGGAAGTAACCCCATTGGCTGCAGGCAGGACCCTGCAGCCTTAGAAGGGGTTTGCAGAGCTCTCCTATTTGTACTGTTGGTAGGAAAGGCGCACTTATGCCCTCCCGCTGCCCAGGGCTTCATTGGTACCATGGCTCAGCCCTGGCCTGGTAGCTCTTCCAGCCTTCTGCTACCCTGCAAGACCCCATCCATGTTGGGATGCAGAAGCCTCAGCCCCAGTCGCTCCCCTGACAGGCCTGGGCCTGTCAAACAGCAGCCCCCGCCCCAAAGTTTTATCTAGCTCCCAGAACAAGAGCTAACAAAGTAGGGGCAGAAACAGGGGTTGGTGGAGTTGTGGGGCCTGACAAGACAGCTTCTCTGCCACCCACCCCCCAGTTAACCCTCATGCTTCTGGGGCCAAAGGGTGGGATTTTGGAGGCACGTTTCAGCCTGGAAACCTCTTTTTTCCCCCCCCACAAATTCAGCCCCCACAGTTCAGTCTGACTCCTCCTCTCAGACCCATACACCAGGGTTCTGCTTTCAGTTCAAGGGGGTACTCACAAGAGCCAGACGTAGAGCGTGGGAAACAGCAGAGGCAAGATCTGCCAGGCAGTGCAGATCAGCAGAGAGAAGACAATCTTGCCTCCACCTTGGCGGACACATTAGCTGCTTGCTGTCCCCCTGGAGAATGCCCACAACTGCTATTAAAACACCACCAAGCAGCACTCTCTTGGCTAAGCCATCCATTTAAGGAAGCTGCTCCCAATCTGCCTTCTTACTTAGGGCCTCATCTGCCGCTGCCGGATCAGAGACTCCTCAACGATCGGGCCTTACATCCTGGATCTTGCCCTAACCCCTCCAATGCCTCACATCCCTCTGCTGGGAACAGAGACTGCCAGACCAGAATCAGTGAGAGAATCTCCTACCTGCAGACTGGCATGTATAGAGCAGCCATTTTGTATGATGTAAGATTCGGTCCTTTGCCATTGGATTCAATGGCTCAGTTCCCACGGACCTCAATATACCTGTGGAGTAGACAGCAAATCAGGGCACTTGGTTTTAAGACCATCCATTCCATTCAGTGATTGGGTGCAGGGAATTCCCAGTCACCCAATGGGGGGGAAGGGGCTTTTTCCAAGCTCCTCCCTCCTTTTTAGTAGAGTTTTCCCAAGCGTCTCTCTTTCGTCCCAAACCAGCCCCATCTGCCTTTTTAATACTAACCTTTTTTCTTTTCTTTGGCACATTGTCTCAGTATTCTTGGTGCAAACTTCTACAGCTTGTCCATCTAAGAGAGAGCATCTTTAATCCCTTCAGCCCTCTGCATCTAGTTGACTTTAATTTCCAAACCCCAATGTATGCCAACATGGCTTCCACACATGTCCATCCCATGAGCTTCTTTCCCCTTTATTCATTTCAAGTCTCCTTGCAATGGTAGGTGTTCTGTACAATAGCGCTAGAAGGCATCTGGAGGAAGCAGGTTTGTTGGCACCAAACAAGCCATACACAAGAAAATTGCCTCTTTGATGCTAATATTTTCACGGGGGGGTGTATTATTTAATGGTATTTATTTATTTATTTGGACTTCTACCCTACCCTATCCCCAAAGGCTCAGAGAGAGTGGCTTACCCTAAATACTAGGGCTGGTAAGTTCTGATCTGGATTAATCCGGAACGGACAAACTGGAACAGCATGACGACAGATCTTTCTGTTCGGTTCGAAAAGAAAAAATGACTGTGCATGGACAAAATGGCCACCAGTCTCCAGACCACCATTTTGGAAAAAGGCAGCCGGTCAGCACATGCGCATGCACAGACCGGCTGCCCTTTTACCAAATGGTAGCGATGCTGCCGCCAGCGTTTTGTAAAAAGGCTGCGCATTTGCAGAACGATTTGTGGGTAATTTCAGACGTGCTGGGCCTCCAGTCCATGAGCCGGCCAGCTGTCCTTTAGACATGCCGGCCCCCGGCCTGATCGCAGTGGGAAATCAGGGAGGGGGCGGGGCTGTGTGTGGCGCGAAGTGTGGCCGCTCAGCCCCGCCACCCTGCACTCCCCTGACTGGCCGGCCGGCCGCCCTCGGGGAGACAGGCAGGCGCAGCGGCCAATCAGACTGGGACCTGATTCTGGAACGGAGCTGGATAACAGTCGTTACTCATGGCCATTCCCAGGCACATCCTGGACTGTGGCCAAACTAACCACGGATTCCAGCCTTGTTTACTGTGGTGAACATCTGGCCAGGAGCAAATAGACGTGCACGGGATCGCTGCCACCACAGCGGATCCACTGTGGTTCAGTGTAGTTAGCAGCGTTCCCGTCACGTCTGAAAATACCTTGTATGGATCCGGATCCGCAATGAAAACTTAATAACTTGGGGGGGGACAACGAAACAGATTGTCATCCGGAGGACTACCGCTACTAAAAACACAGCATAAAAGTAAAACCCATCAAGCGATAAAAGACACCCACCCACCCACCTCCACCCCATACCAATATCTAACCCAGCCTGTTGAAATCCTGGCCAAATAAATATGTCTTACACCACCTTTGGCAGATGCACAAGGGGTGAAAAGTTTCACACGACGCTAACTCCGCTTTGACGTTTCTTATGCATGTTTCAGGGCTGTATTTGGTGCCCCAGACAGCCCTGCAACATGCACAAGAAATGTCAAAACGGTGTCAAAGTGAAGTTAGCGCCATGTCTGGTTTCCCCTAAGGTCAAGGTCAGGCTTAGGCAAACCTCTAGGGGAAGGGAGTTCCAAAGCTGCGGAGCCTGGGTCGTATAGATCTGGGCCAATGATGGAACTTGCAAGAGGGCGATCCCAGCTGATTTTAGGGGTCGTGAAGGGACATAAGGAGGACGGTGGCCCAGGTGGTTTATAAACACAGAGCGGCTGGAGAGGATATTGTTATATTCTTTCGGTACAGAGAGGTGGGCTTGAATGAAGAAGTATATCGTTGTTGTTGTGTTTTGTCTTTTTGAAAGCTAAAGAAAGAATCGAAGGCAAGGCAGAAATAGAGTTTGCTGTTGTGTGTAGCATGGGGAGGACAGGGATGGGGAAACTCAGACTTGGGGGGCCAAATGCGGCCTGTAACTAGTTTTTATTTGGCCTCTTTTCAGTGCCCTGGATCTGGCCCCTGGATCTAGTTCCAGTTTCCAAGTCATTTATGCATGTTTCAGGGCTGCATAGGGCACCAATACAGCCCTGCAACATGCATAAATAACCACCAAGGGTGGTTAAAGGGTGGTTAGCGTCATGTCTGTTTTCACCCAGAGATGAGGGCCTGCTGCACACAAGGAGGGGGCAGATCCAGGGCACAGATCCATGATATGGAACCATCCTCTTCCTTCCCCCACCCTGGGCACATCTCCTAAGCACCTCTACACTCAACTTCTATGCGGCCTTCAGAGCTTCTCCTGTTGTTCAAAGTGGCCCCTGAGAGGGAAAAGGTTCGGCAGTTCTGCATTAGGATTCCTTTCTAAGCGTGGTGCAATGAACCTTCCGATATTTTAGCCTATCTAGACAGAGCCATGGGTCATGTGGAGGGCTTTAAAAATCCATTCCTTGCTTCCGGCACTAAAACAAACAAATACACGGAGCCTCCTTTTTGTGTATGTTTCTTTTTGCAAACCTCCACCCTCTCCTTCAGTGCCAAAAATAGGCCTCTCCCAAACTCAAGATGCATGATCATTCAGGTTAAAACAGCCAGCCCTGGCTTGGAATAAGCTTGATAATGTAATAAAAGAACCGTAATAATAATCTTTATTTTTTATATAGCAATCAAAATACAAGTTTGCAAATGCAGAATTGAACAGAATTTCTTTGGGGGGGGGGAGCATGGCATGTGGGTTTATATTAAACACACATATACTCACTGCCTTTTGTGATTGGTTTAAATGAGCCCTAGCTGTTTTCCAAATCCCTTTCCATGGGTGGGTGGGTGTTTTTAAAATGGTAAATATCCCTCCTTTTTAACATTTAAGAGGAAATAAGTTTAATATTCATGGCTGTTAATAGAGAAGCCCTATTATTACTGGCCCATTGTTCTGTGGGATGGTGTGGCTAGGATTTTCCTATGTATATTCCCAAAGTTCCTTCTGAACGTGTAGTGAGCACTTTAATATTCATGGGTGTTAATAGAGAGGCCCTCAGTATATTGGGACATTGTTGGGAGGTGTACATATTGCTCTGACTTTGAATAGCTAAAGTTCCCTTTTCTTTAGCTTCTGTTTTGCAAGGTTGATGGGCCAGGACAAAATAGGTCCTTCCCCCCCCCCTCCCCTCTCCCTCCTTTCTTTCTCTCTCTCCCCCTTACAGAGAGAACATCTTTATTCCAACCTCAGACTTTCTGGTTTCCCATTCAGAAGCCTCCGAAATAATGTCAGGCAGAAGAAAAGTGGAGCGAATCAATCTTTCATGGTCTTTTTGAGCTCAATTTGACATCCATGGACTCGTCTTTTCTTTTCACTGCCTACAAGGGGATGGTCAGGCGCTGGACAAGGTTGGGGTCTGATGAGGGGAGACATGGAATCAAATGAAGCAGAGAAAGAAAAGGAAAGCCAAACAAGAAAAGATTGCAGGGATGGGGTGATGGAGGCAAAATGAGGGTGAATGACAGTGCAAGAAAGGCGATTAGTGCCGACACAGCTGCTTTTGGGGAGGTGGGTGAGGAGGGAGGGAGGGGCGCGCTCTCAACCCCCTTTTGCATGAATAGGATTTGAACAGGGGCCGAGATTGATTTATAGTTATTGCGGGTGAACATTTATTGCTCTTAAAAGAGTGAAGGGGAGAAAAGAGAGGGGGGGGGCAAGTGAGAGCATGAAAAGCTCCTTTCTGTCTTAAAGGGGTATCAAATGAAGACCGCTGAGATAATATACAGTGGCCAATGGGAATTTGATTTGCTTTAAAATTTAACTCTTTTGGGGCCGCAGCTGATGGACACATTTGGAAACATAACACTGGGAAGCTCAGCTTTGATTTTGGTGCTCAAACAAAGCCTTGGCTTTTCCCCCTTTTTCACTCCTCAATAGCTCTCCAATATCTCGTTAGCGGAGCATTGCCTACAATTACCAATTTGTGAATGGGGAGGGAGGGGAAGGACCCCCCCCTTTTTTTTTTTACACAAAAAAGCCATCCAAATTATATTGGATTAACTTTCCCTTTCCACACACACGTTTTTAAAGTCAATTTTCGTTTGTTTAATTAACATTGACTAAAACAACAACAAAAATATTTCCAGAATTTCTTGATGGTTTATTATTTTTATTTTTTTAATAAGCCAAATTAACTGGCGTCTCTTCTTCATTTAGCTCTTTGCCTCCTGATATTTAGAGACCTGAAATCGGTGGCAGGTAATTTGCAAATAGCTTTTTTTTTTTTAAAGCGTTTTTTAGAAGGATGCATAACTGCCGAGGAAGGAGGGGGTGGGGTGGGATTTGAGGGCAAGGATTAGGAAAGTAACTCGAGATGGGAAAAAGCCCTTTAGGGGTTGAATTTGTTTTAGGACCATAAAAATTGAGATTCTTTCTAATTTCTTTTACTCACACTAGAGAATCGATGCCCACCGTCCCCGTCCCCCTCCCCCTCTCTCTGCGCCTCTTCAACAGAATGGAGCCCATTGTTAAAAAAGGAGAGAGAGAAATACATTTTTGGTAGTGATTGAAAGCCCCCTTTCTCTTTCGAACTTTAAAAGAAAAGTCCCTCGCATGGAAAGAAGATTTTCTCTATCCTCTTTAAACATCTGTTTGGAGAAATCCAGGCTTTAGGGCAGATTTGATCCGTGTTTAAACTCTCTTCCCCAAGTCATTAAAAAGATATTAGTTGAACTGTGAAAAATCCAGCGCAGTTGTATTGATCAGGGAAAGAAGGGGAGAAACATAATTAAAAAAAGATTTTGGGATTTGTCAGGAGGACGAAGGGGGGGGGGGGGATCCTTCGAACCAAATGCTTGGCGTGAATTTAGTTAAAATTAAGTCTTTATCCTTCTTGCTAACCTCCCCATCAGCAAAGCCATTTCCACCGCTTCTGAATGAATTCGGCTCTCTGACAGTTTCATTAAACGAACTCACCTGGCTTTTCATTTTTCACCGGGTGGGTGGAGAACAGATCTGAACATTCCGATTTTTAATTCAGGTGGTGTTGTTTTAAAATTTCCATTTGAAATTCAACCTTAAAAGGAGCCCCCTCCCAAATTGCAAACAGTCTAAGTGGTCCCCCAAAGTGTCCTATCACCCCCTCCACCCCTTTGCCTCCGCATCTCTTTCGGTGCAAAGTTCCTAACTGTGTAATTTATTAAGCATTCATGGAGGCTTTTCTTTCGGGTTTGCTTCCAAGCTCCAACAAAGAAGCAAGCTGCTGTTTTGGGGTCTTTTCTGATGGAAAAAGAGCTGGGAGACCCCTGGAACAAAAGAAATCCTGGAAATGTTTTCAATAGATTTATCTCAATGAGGTAGTACATTTTGCAAAAGCAAAGGGGGGGGGGGGGGGGG
>QEPC01005805.1:1022129-1032486 GCA_003113815.1 Sphenodon punctatus
GCCGAACCGAACGGCCAAACCAAACGCAGCCGAACCGAACGGACGAACCCGAACCGCGATCTGTTCGCCCATCCCTATTGTACTCATTTTTAGAAGTGACCTGAGGGAACGGAAAGTGTTCTCCACCCCGATATAGGAGATAGAAAAACAGAATAAGGAACTGTCCCGTGTTACTTCTAGACAAGGCGACGTTTGGAAGAGACTGATGGATGGTTTGTCCTCTTCTCCTCATGATAACCTCCCCCCGCCCCCTATGATCAGCCTTTCATTTTTCCAAACGGCCCAGCACTGATATTTTATTGCAGAAGCTGTAATGAAGCCTAAGAACCAAATAATTGAACAGTCACCCACTCCAAAAAATATTGGGTATGTGGATATCTGTTTTGAATGCAGATATTATCCGGCTATTTGGAGGGTCATCTAAAAATTCAAATAAGATCTGAGAATACAAAATCCATTATTTGTTTCAGCACTAGGTCAGATTAGAAATGACAGGAGCGGCTGGCTCCACCAAAGGATCATTCCGTGTACCTCACAGGCATTGAGAGCCAGTGGGGTGAAGTGGCGAAGTGCACAGTACTTGGACCGTGAGGTAGGGGAGACCAGAAACTCAGTGGGTGACCCTGGGACAGTCACAATATTCTTTCAGCTTATCCTGCCTCACAAGGTTGTTGTGAGGATTAAAATTTGTGTTGTAAAGCTCTTTGAGTGCCACAGCAGGGGGGCACTATATAAAAATAAAGATTATTTTAATTATTATTAACTACTGATAGGGTGTCGCCCAGCCAACTCAGGTCCTCATCCTGCAAGAATGAAGGATGCTCCTGTTACATTGTACTAAAATAATAACAACAATAATAATTTTATTTACATAGCTCCCCCGTTACGGTTCACAAAATCTATACACTAAAACTATGTAAAATCCATTTTAAAATAATTTAAAAGGGGAAAGTAAAGGGGGAGGAGTCCCATTAAGGGGAATTAGCAGTGGACCTTCTAAAAGCACCTGGAGAATAAAAAATAAATAAATGTCTTCAGACATTTTGGGGAGGTGAGGAGGGAAGAAGTGAGCTGGACATCTGGAAGGAGTGAATTCCACACTGAGGGGCTTGCCATAGCCAAGGCCTGACAGATCGCTGATGATGGCGGGCTCCCCAAACAGTGGGTGGCTTCTGAGCACATACAGCCATCAGGGCAAGGTTCCAGAGACTGGTCTCGAAGATAGTCAGGGCTATATATTTTTAATCAAGGAAGATGCAGCCCCCTTCACATCACTGTCCCTGCCCCAAAGGGAGTCATTATCTAACCATTTTATCTGCTGTAAGGAGCGATGGGAATTTGCCAGGAAGGAGACCTTTTACAAGTTCTCGCTCCTGAAAGCCTCTCCCCACAAAGTGCCTTTTGCAGCTTGAAGGAGAAAAATATCAGCTTGAAATCTCTCAAGTGCTGCATTTTGGAATGAATTAAAAGCAGCCACAACAACAACAAAATACAAACCTCTATTTCGTTTGGCGTTAATAGTCTCATCTTAGAAGTTTGGGCTGGGGAGGGGAAGGCTCCACAAAAGAGGCTTTGAGAGACACCTGCATGGTGCCAGCCGCCCAATGATCCGATATAGGAAGCGGCTTAGATATTTAAAGCAGGTTTTTTTTGTTTTTGAAGTCCCGACCTCCTGGCTATCATTCCCCTATAAACACACTCAGGTCCCTCCAAATCCCAAGCAGGCTGATTATACCATTTTCGAAGGAAGCTTCGGGTATTATCTACCTCCATTTCACTCCGCAGGGGTCCGTGCAGCCAAAGAGAGAGGATGCCTTTCTCTCGCTCTCTCTTTTAAAACAGTGTTTCCAGGATTATTTTGGCAAAAAGGTCAGGCACATAAAAGCAAAGTGGAGAGAAGACGCGGGTCCATTTCCTGCCCCTTTTTGACCGCCGTCCCTTTGCAGAGAGCAAGTTGGCTTTGAAAGGGAAGCTAGATTGTGTAAAATCAGAAAGGTAACAGTGGGATCTGGGGCCGTTCCAAAGCAGGTGGCCATCTCTTTCGGCACAATAAACTCAGCAACCAGTTGCAGGGAAGAGCGACCGAAAGCCCGCACGTGCTAAGCTTGTTCATGGTGCTCTGAGTGACTGAGGCAACTGTATGTGATTGCAGGAGTCACAGGAGAGGCCAGACCATCAAGGGGCAGCTAACCAATTCAGAATCCAAGTCGCCTACGCAGAAAAATCTATCCACAAAAAAGCCCAACCAGACCTTGCAATAAAAATCTCTGATCATAGCACACAGATGCCTGAAATAACAGCAAACCATCTTATAAAAGTCTAGCTATCGCATATAAATAGGGTGGCCAGATATGAACAATTTAGAGGACACTGATGAGAAATACAGGTAGCAGGACTGCATTGACACCTCCCCCCAAACAACAACAACACAACTCTCAGAGTCTACTGCCAATGGGATCTGGGGTGAAATTCCTTCCCGCCCCCCAAGTATGGTGATCAGTTAAACCCTGAGCAAGTGTGCAGGCCCCACCAGTCAGGCACCCAACCTAGATTTATAGCATATTTCCCAATAGGCTCTGTTTAGGAGAGGCGGTCCCTCTTTGGGTATTGAATCCCACTGTCCCTCTTTCAGGAGAGAGAGAGACAAAAAGGCTAGTTCAAGCCCAAGGCAACTCTTTCCTAGTTGCTTCCCAGGAAAAGCCCTTGAGGGGACAATTATATGCCCTTGAGGGGACAATGGAGAGATGATGGAACGACAAGAGACTAAATGGAATGAGAAGCAGGAGCGCGTCTGTCTGTGTTGATGCACTTGGAATGTTGGGAGGTGTGTGTGAGGGGGTGGAGCTTATTTGCTAAGGGGTGGAGCTTATGGCCAAAGCGATGGACCTTGTCCTTCTGGCCGCTGGAAATGTTGGCAGGTAGTACCCAGGTTGGTATCTGTTCATCTGTGGCAACACATGTATCTCAACGCTGGAAGATTTTGGGGGAGTAGATAGGAACACTGGGAAATGTATCCCAAAATTCCTAGGAAGCGGCATTTGACTGTCTGCCATGAAAATATCAGATTATAATAAACCAGGGCTGTAAAAAGCCACTCGTCCGCTCACCTACATTCGGGAAGATACTTTTTGGCCTGGTGAGTGGCTTTTTAGAGCCTCCCGTTGCAAGTTCCCAGTTTGGCAAGCAGTCATTCATGCCTGGCTAGTGAATGATTTATACACCGTTATAGGTCTGACCACAAGCCACGTGCGGGTTGAGAAAAGGAAGAAACGAGAAGGGATGCATGAAATCAAAAGCGAGGCCAGAAAGAAACAGAAGATTATCAACAGGGACCCAAATCACTTGGGTTTAGAAGCTGAAAACTGACAGATATTGGAGGAAACATTTCAAACAACAATTGGCATTAAGAGTCCAAACCAGGAACAGATCTGCAACCCCCCCCCCCCTCCGAAAAAACCCCCACAACAATCAGGGCATCCAAGACCATCAGTCCATAAGGGGCCCTGCCTTAGGAAGGGCCACTCCATGGTCTTTGCTTGGGGACCCTCACAATTCCTAAGGGTGTCCCCTCTGGGCCCAGTCCCCCCAGTGACACAGGGTAATTACCGGTTGTGACCAGCTGTGAAACACTTGGGCGCGGTCCCTGCCTGCATGGTGTGCGTGTGGGGCGGTCCCTGCCCCCTGGCTCTGCAGTCATTGACTCGCCCGGGCACAGGTTGGTTTTGCACACAGTGCCTGCCCGAGCTGCCTGGCCTGGGTTAGTCTGGGATGCGCCAGGCTGGCCTCCCTGCTGTTTTGACTCAGTCCCGGGCTCATATCCTAATTGTGGGGGGCCCCCAGGCAGCGGCACACTCAAGGCTCCCAGCTAGGTCCCGTTGGGGCCCCCCGGCGTGGCAGAAACCCCACCGGGAAGGAAGTTTTATTTAATTTATTTATTTTCATTATTTGTATCCTGCTTATCCTGCCTAGGCAGCGCCAGGCGGCTTACAAAAATTGAAAGAGTTAAAATAGACATAAAACGCATAAAATACATAAAAGAGAAGCGTGAGAATAAAAACAATTAAAAACCCCATCCTCCCCTCCACCCCCCTCCCTCACCAAAGGTCCGGCAGAACAACCAGGCCTTGCACCGTCGCCGAAATGAGGCACGGTCTGGGGCCACCCGGGTCTCCACCGGAAGGGAGTTCCGCAGCCTGGGTGCCGTCACTGAGAACGCCCTCTCCATTGTAGCCCCCCGCACCATCCGGGGGACATCAAGGAGGACGGTCCCGGCAGACCGCAGGGGTTGACCCAGGGCACAGAGAGTGAGGCGGTCTCGCAGATAGGAGGAGCCCAGACCGTACAGGGCTTTATAGGTCAGCACCAACACTTTGACTCGGGCCTGGAAGACTATCGGCAGCCGATGTGGAGCTCGGAGCACTGGTGTAATGTGCTCATGGGGACCCATCCCCATAAGGAGACGGGCCACTTCATTCTGCACCAGCTGCAGCCTCCGGCCCATCACCAAAGGTAGCCCCACATAGAGTGCATTACAATAGTCTTAAGTTCAGCATGGTTCAATAGTTTTAAGGTCCAGTGTGGTCAGCACACCACCCCTGCCCACTCTGAAATCTGAGCACCACTAGAAAATGCCCAGAGTGGGTGGGGGCAGAGTATTGGCCTTGCTCCCTCCTCCACCCACCCTGAACATTTCCCAATGGTTCTCAGACCACTTGCAGAGGACTGGCCCTTCTAGAGTCCAGGGACTGGGCTCTGCATGGTAGCTATGCCCCTGAGCTCCCACTGACTTTCATGCAACAACTTGACTGTTACTTAATGGTCCTTGCTAGGTTCGTCCGTGAGAGCACCCAGCCCTCCACGCTATCCAGGGTCTAGCTGACCCATCTCGCTAGTGTCTCTCAGCGCTTTTAACAAGCACGCTGGTCTGACGCCCGTCATGGGTGGTTTATCTGCTCTTTCATTCTCTCCCAACAGGAGGGCGTTGACAGGGCTGGCTGAGTAGGCTAGGGGTTTGTGGGATGGTTTTTCTTTTTCCTGCAAGGGTTGAGGCTAATTCATTGCAAAGGCGCAGCTATGGAGTCAGGACGGGAGGTCCGTGCACCTGTCGAACTCACACTTCCTGATGGGAGCAGAATTGCAAAACGTTCCTCATTTTCTGACTATTTCAGGACAGGATTCTGCTGCTTTCCTTGATTGCCAAGCTGGCACAGCCGCACGCTGCGCTGTCGTGGCTGCCCGGTGAATGAGGGCTCCGTATAATCACCGAGAGGGAGATCCAAACACGCTTGGTGAGGAGGACCCGAACCCTGATTCGTTGCTCCTCTGGAGTGCGTTCCCCTCCGTCCCCATATGCACCCCCCTCTCAGGGAGGTTATGGCAAGACCCGCTCTTTCCGCTCATGTTCCTCCTCTCATGGGGGGAGGGGGTATAAACCTTCTCCTTGCCCCCTAGCACTCCCCAGCCTTCCATGTTCCGCCACCCACCCTAAAAATCAAGCAGTTTTGAACAGGCCTTCAAATCTATGGTGCCCAGGGTGAACATCAAATTTGGGGCTCTCCATAGCTCCACCCCTGTAACCTCTTCCTGCTGCCTTAGCCTAGTCGCTGAGGCGTGGGGAAGGGGAGAGCAAGGCCCCACAGGAAGTAGATGGGGAACAATAGGACGAGTCTGGGCCTGAGGCCTGTAGGGGAAATAGCCCATCCTGAGGCCTCTGGTTCTGAGGCTACAAGGGCTAGTCTTGTGGGGCTTCCTTCAACTGTGGGCCCTACTGGCCCTGCTTCAGGCCAGGCTGGATTTGACAAACGAAAGCAGAGTCCAGGGCCATCTTCCTCCATGCACAAAGTCACTGCCACACAAAGGCCTAGTTAATAGGGACCAGGCGATGCAAGCACCGGGGCCCATGAGTCTCGATCTCTCTTGCTGCTGGGAGAGGTATCCCATCTCCTGCCCCAGGGCCTAGTCCAGCTTAGTTACGCCCTTGCTTCCACAGGGAAGAAAACGTCTGGTCCCAAGATCCAAATGCGGCCAAAACAGAGTCCACCCTTTAGCAAACATCTGCAGTGGCTTGTACCCTGAAATATCCATGGCCAGAGACGCCAAGGGAGGAGGCATGTCTTCCCTGTCCCCCGCCTTCAGTCCTCCAGGAGCCCAGCTAGCCGCCATGGGAAACACAGGGAACAGCTCAAATCATATCAGTCAGCAGGAGACAAATGGGGGGTCACTTGTTCAGAGTAAGACCCAAGCTCTTTGGATGGGGTGGGAAGCTAATGGAGACCAGGTTCAAAGTAACTGCCCAGGCAGCATCCTTGTGTAGCCCCATTTCCTCAAGAGCACAGAGGGCAGGAGGAAAGAGGAGAAGCCGGCTCTTCCAAAGTGACAGGTGACCTCCTAATGATACCAGGGGAGAGGGAAGGAAGAAAGAAAGAAGCCATTATCGGCCCCCCTACCGCCCCTCGACCATTGTTAACTGCCTTTCTCTAGAAAACAAATAGAGCAGCGGTCTCGGCCTGCCTGTTGTCCCGGCTCGGCTGCGGCAAAGTTGAATATTCCCTGGTGAATAGCACATACAAGGATTCCTGCAGCTCGGTGTGAAGGCTGCGGGGCAGGGCAGACAAGTGAGTGACAGGTGGGACAATAGGAAGGGACTGGCTAATCGCCCGGGGCCAACGGCACCTGCACCCCAGCCAGGCCAGGATTAAAGAGCCGGCCAGACAGACAATCAAAAGATCAGAGGCTTCTTTTCCAGCGGCCTTGAAATAGGATTTCCTTAAGTGATAAGTGCGGAGGAGGCAGAAAGAAAATCTAGTGAGGGAAACTAATAACTGGACAAACGCGTCCAATACCTGTCAACCTCCAGCAGAACCCAAATGCCCCCTCTGCCTCAACCCAAGGAGTTTGATCAGGGAAGTCACTGGGCGTCTACAAAAACACAGGCTTTAGAGGCAGCAAGGAAAGGTGAGATTGCGCACTCCCAAAGCTAGGTCCGATCGATTTAATTCAGAACATACAGCCGCCCATAGGTGAACGGTAACTGTCGAGGGTGAGGGGGGTGCAGGAATGGGGGCTAGGCAGGGGTTCTATAGGGCTTCTGAAAATCTGGGCACATGCCGCCTCTCTGAGTTGCTTATGCAGCCAACATTTGCAGCACGATCCTCTGGACAGGTATGGGCAGCCCCCAGGCATCTATCATGGAGCTCAGTTGAGCCTGGGAGAACTACTGCTGCAAGGAAATGTTCAGACCTCTGCCCCGTCCCCTCTGCCTGCTGCATACCGTCAGCTCCTGGCTGGGACCCCTCTAAAATAGTGGCAGCTTTCAGTCCATCCATGAAAGCCCCCCACCCAGAGGTCCCACCCCCGCCTAGAGACGTCAACCCCTTCCCCTTAAGGGGGCCTATAACTAGCACATGAACCTGGCCCCTCCCAGCCTTGCTACACCCAAGTCCGGGACTGCCGGATCAAACTGTCAAAGCTACGGGAGACTGCAGTTACTGTGGGAGCAGAGACTACGGGAGCCGAGGGAGAGTGAAAGAAGGGGCCCCCGTTCGGTTCCATGGAGCTGTGGTGTTCAGAATAAAGGATGTCGGTTCTATAGTCCTCACCCAGCCCCGTCCCTGCAACGTGCTGTGCATGGGGCTGCCCTTGATGTCTGTTGGGAAGGTCAGCCGGTGCAGACCGGCCGGTAAGGCGGCGCGGGTCCCTGGCCCAAGTGCCGTGCGTGCGGCTCCCGCGTCCCAGTTTGGCCACCCCCTGCTCGCCAGCGCTGTAAGGCTTTGAGATAAAGAAAGGATCCCCTAACAGCTCCAGCCAGCACTAGGGAGCAGATGGGCATCTCGGTCCTTTCAATGGGACTCGCCGCCACACTAAGTGCTCCTGCCAGCGGTGCTAGCCACCCCAAGGATGGCAGCCCTAAGTAGGATGGTTGCAGTTAATTCACTGCTGACGTTCGGCCTCAATTCTATTTTCAAGGTAGAAAAAAAAGAGGAAGTGGCTAACTGCGGTCAAAGTGTTCGAGCCTTTCCCCTCCTGGAGGCCACTTTGAAAATGAGTCCCTGGCCTGCATAGGAGTCAGGATGGGAGTGCTTAAAGGGTGGGCTCAGGATGAGAGCAGGAAGGGGAGCTACATCATTGATCCATCCCTTCTCCTTGAGTGCATGCCCTTACCTCAGCTCCCATCCCCCTCCAAACTCATCTCCGTGCTTGAGGGCAGCAGGTGGAGTCAGGGACCATAGCTAGGAACGGGAAAAAGGGGGGTCAAATACAGTACGAACTGGATTTGGTACACCCCCCATCGTTTGGAGCAGCCAAAGAATCATAGACTCTTAGAGTTGGAAGGTACATCAGAGGCCATCTAGTCCAATGCAGGAAATCCACAGCTACAGCATCCCCGGCAGATGGCCGTCTGGCTTCTGTTTGAAAACCTCCAGCGAAGGAGAGCCCACCCCCTCCCTAGCCAGTCTGTTCCACCATCGATCAGCTCTTGCCGTTAGGAAGTTCTTCCTGATGTTTCGCCGAAATCTGCTTCCTTGTAATTTGAGGCCATTGGTTCTAGTCCTGCCCTCGGGAGCAACAGAGAGAACAAGTCTGCTCCATCTTCTCTGGGACAGCCCTTCAGATAGTTGAAGACGGCAGTCATGTCTCCCCTTAGTCTTCTCTTCTCAAGGCTAAACATACCCAGCTCCTTCAACCTTTCCTCATAGGACTTTGTTTCCAGACCCCTGACCATCTTTGTTGCTCTCAAGCCCCGCCCCTTTGGTAATAAGCTCCACCTCCTCATGCACTTACATACGCACATTCCAAGTGCAAGAGGAACAGATAGATACTTGCCTGCTTCTCATTCTCTTTAGTTTCTTGTCATTCCATCCTCTCCCCATTCCCCTCTCAAGGGCTTTCCCTTGAAGGCAACCAGGGAAGAGGGGCCGGAGGCTTGAATACTGGTCTTTTTTTATCTCTGCCCTAGTTGTAGTCGACTGCAATAGGCATCCATGGTCATCCCTCCCGGATCCACTCTCCCTCTCGAAATGGCTGTAGCGGTAGTGGATACTGAAAGTCCAGTTCGGTGGTCCGCTTACCAGGGTCTTGTGGGCCAGATCAGGAAATTTGATACACACTTCTCTCTCCATAAAACAAATGTAAGTAGCATCAGATTGGCTCAGCCCAATGGTGACTCTAGCCCAGTATCTAGTAATCGAGCCTCTAGTCTCCATCGGAACGGCAGAAGTGGGCAGCTTCAGTTGTTTAGAGAAATGTGCAACAGGCCACAATAGAGTGACCCCGCTATTTCTGGCTATTGACTCCCAGCCTCTAAGCAAGCCTTATAATTAGGGCTACGAATTTGTCATGGTGGTGACAAAAGACATTTTTAGTGTCTTTTGTCTCCCTCCATGACTTTTGAGATCTTCCCGTGACTTCTGTGATTTTCACCAAGTTTTTCAAGTTTTCCCCCAAACTGAAGAGCAGAGCTGACAAGAAGCTGGTGAGAAGAGCACGGTCAATGGCACCAAGAAGATCCATGGTGTCTCCCTGGAGCACCAAACCCCTCCCTGGGTGTGAAGACACGGCAGCACGGCAAGAAGCCGGTGAGACTAGCACGCTGGGCGCCACCGGGTAAAGCCACGACCTCTCCCTGGAGCTCCAAACCCCTCCTCAGTGTTGTTTCTTGTGGAGGGCGAAGCTTTGGGCGTGGCCAAGTGGGGGTGTGGTGTGGCGGCAGGATCGGAGGCAGAGAACGTTACGGTTGTCAGAGCTTCAAGAGGTGCCCAAGAGGAGACAGCAGCATTTCCTCTGCCTTTATCCTTTTGCTTGGACTTTCAATCTAAGGGTATGTGTGTCCCCTTTATCCCCTGCTTGGGCTTACAATCTAAGCCTGGAGCTTTCAAAGGGCTTTACAATCCCCAGGTTTACAATCTAAGTGGTGGGGGGTGTTTTTCTCCTTCTATTGGGTATTTTCAGACGTTACGAGATCACGCTCAACCACGGACAATCCCCTGTGGTGGCGGATGGTCCCGTAACGTCTGGTTGCTCGCTGCCAGATGTTCACCATGGTGAACCACCGGCGGTGAGCAAAATAACCACGCTTTTGAGGATGGTCCGGGAACCATCTCTGAAAGCGTGGTTAGTTGAACCACGGCCCGGAATCGGC
This sequence comes from Sphenodon punctatus, assembly GCA_003113815.1. Taxonomy (NCBI): domain Eukaryota; kingdom Metazoa; phylum Chordata; class Lepidosauria; order Sphenodontia; family Sphenodontidae; genus Sphenodon; species Sphenodon punctatus. Next base: position 1,032,268 of record QEPC01005805.1, read on the forward strand.
GGCCCAGACCCCGGGACCCAGATTGGCTGCTGCACCCGCCCATCTCCAGGCGGGCGGGCTGTTGGGGGGGCGGGGCTATGCGCCCGCACGTTGCGCCGCGCAGCCCCGCCCCCTCCCCAGATTCCCCGCCGGAATCAGTCGGCTCGTCTGTTGACAGGCCGTTTCAATTCCGGCGGGGAATCAAAAAGTGATTCCGTGACGGGGCCAATAGGCACCCCG
>QEPC01005805.1:1039851-1066169 GCA_003113815.1 Sphenodon punctatus
AGCTATATCTCTCATTTTCCTCCTACTCAGGCCCTGCAGTCTCGGTGCTTACCCGGTGTTTGTCCACTGTGGAGGATTGGATGAGGACGAGCTGCCTGAGACTAAATCCTGATAAGACAGAGGTGATGGTTGTGGGGAAGGCTGGGGTGGTGGTAGTCCCCATCATTGATGGGGTCTGCCCCCCCCGTTTCTCAGGTCCAGAGTCTGGGGGTGCTCCTGGACCCACAGCTTCACCTGGATGCTCAGGTGGCGGCTGTGGCGAAAGGAGCATTTTGCCAGTTACATCTTGTGCGTTGGCTTAGGCCGTATGTCTCGGACTCGGATCTGGTCACAGTCATCTATGCTTTTATTACCTCGAGACCGGATTACTGCAACGCGCTCTACGTGGGGCTACCCTTGGTATTGGTTCGGAAACCGCAGCTGGTGCAGAATGCAGCAGCCTGTCTCTTAACAGGGACGGGCCGACGCGCGCATATAACATCGGTGCTTCGCTCTCTGCACTGGCTGCCGGTAGGTTTCTGGGCTCAATTCAAGGTGTTGGTGCTGACCTTTAAAGTCCTAAACGGCTTGGGCCCTGCCTTTCTGTAGGACTGGCTCACCCTCTGGGGCGTGGAGCAGCCCCTGCAGTTGGCTGGGGGCACCCTCCTCAGGGTTCCCCAGGTTTCCACTATGAGGGTGTTCTCCGTGGCTGCGGCACGGCTGTGGAACTCCCTCCCGTTGGAGCTATGTTTGGCTAACGACCTCCCCTCTATCCACAGACAATGTAAGACCTGGCTGTTCTGCCAGGTCTTTCCCCAGGGAGATGGGGTGGAAATTGGGTTTTATATTGTTTTAATTGATATTATGGTTTGTTTTTAATGTCTGGAATGTTTTAATATATTGTGAGCCACCACGAGATGCCTGAGGGGGGCGGCCTATAAATTGCCAAAATAAATAAATAATAGTTCCTATAATTGTAATGATTTAATTTGTCTGAAGGTTTAAAGTCTAGGTGTAAGCTCCGTGAAAAAGCAAGGATGCTTAATGCGACTCTTCGACTCATGGGTCTATCTATGTCCATTTGTCTCTCCGGCATTGGAGGTTTCGTTTTCATAATTAGGGCTTTAGAGGGACCATTTGTGTACTATGTTAAGGGAAAAGTTTAGACTTCCTGTATTAGAAATAATATTTTTAGACTTAATTCATCTTTACCCTTCTTTACAGATTAGATTGTGAGTTGTGAATTATGTATCTCTTTTCTGTAATCGGATTATGGCGAAAGTTGATCTATTGACAAATTTGAACACAACTTCAGCAATGCAGGGGAGGCCGGGGGAGATGATAGTCTTGCTACTAGTCAAGTGTGTCAGCAGAATTACGTTCGGGAGGCAGGAGAGCCACTTCACCCCCACTATTTCTGATGTCACCACCCTCCTTCCCAAGCATTGTGATGGTCAGGATGCTTGGAATTGACGGGTCAGAGAGGGTCTCCACCCTAACCATGCCCCTTTTCTGAGCATCGCAACAACACAATGTATAGTCAAACATCCTTTTAGAGCCCTAAATTTATTAGAGAGTTTAAGGGTCATGTGGGAAAAGATGTGTGATCCACTATCCCCAACACTGAGCATCAGACCCTTGTTCTTAAACTTGGGTCAGCCTATGCCACAAATTGCAGTTGTCAGGTTGGGGGCAAAGCTGCTTTATCTGCATGCACTTCAGTAAGCGAACCACAGGCTAATCTGAAATACCTCTGCTGGGCCTCTCAAGCACTTGTCTTTGCTGTGGAAGAGCAAGCAGGATCACTTAAGACTATTGTTGGCTTCAGGCCCAATGGCCATTCCATTGGCCACTTCCATGAAGCCCTATTAACCATGCACAATTTCAAACCACTGCCATTAATTCATCCCTTCAGTGAGAAGTGGTCAGGATTACTTGCCTTTTATCATCTGGCACCAAGAATGACACAGATGGATCATCCAAGCCATGGAAGCAACATTCCATGGTTATCAACCTTAAGGTTGGCCAGAGGTCCACCAACCATGATTAGCCAAGAAGGTTGGGGGTGGGGGGTAACTGACTGACAGACTAGAGGCTGGAAATGAACAATGGGGGCTGGATCTCTCCATGTGTCTTGTTTTGTATACTTCCCCGAAGCGACCAAAGCTTGACACTGCCAGGGACAGGACATGGAGCTAGACAGACCATTGATCCGATTCAGTATGGCTTCACTTATGCTTTCCAAGTGACTGCCTATAAAAGTCACAAAGAAAACACACCAAGAAAAGACCACATTGGGAAAAAACACAGCTAAACCAAAGTAACTACTTCAGTTGAATTAAGTTAAACTACTCTACTTGTGTAATTTTTGGACAAACCATGTAAAGCTAAGTTGTACTGTGTCAATTCCTGTCCTAGCTTAGAAATAACAATCCCCGAAGCGTGGTTGCTAGTCTTGAACTGAGAAGCATCCACATGAACACAAACCAGGAGTACACACTTCTCTTCCTACTCCTGAATGTCAGTTTAGCACTCTGCTTGCACGTACACTTCAGGAGTAGAACAGAAGTAAGGCCCGGCTACATCAAATTAATTGTCAATGTGGCCAAAGGCCAGATTTCAGCAGATGGATGTTTCCTGTTGAGAACAAGGTCACAATTGCCTTTGTTCTGTCCGAGGTGGGCAAATGGCAGCTTGGGCGCCACATGCAGCTCTTGGGCACCTGTACTGCAACACTTACCAGAAATGACGGCTTGGGGGCATAGCCATGTAGCTTCTTCAGGAGCAAGAGAAGCACAGTAGCAATTTCCACCACCGCAGCCTTCTGGGGGCTATGGGAGCAGAGGCACTGTGCCCCAAGCCACTATTGCTGCTGCCTGAACACTTGGGAACCAGAGCTTTGACGAGAGGGAGTTAGGGGAAAGCCACACTGCCCTGTCCCCAGGATTGAAGGGAAGTTGATGGTCAATGCAAAGTGTCTTGTGGATCTCGGCAATATAAAAATGTTAGTATGTGGCTCTCTGACTTGGGAACTTTGTCCACTCCTGCTCTACCACAAACCCTCCCGTCTCAACCCTAAGCTTTGCAAGAGCTATTGCATGGCAGGGAAGAAATCAGCAGAAACTATTTATAAATGACGACTAAGTTAAGGAAGGGCAAATCTAACCCATGTGCCATGTTCTGCTTTCAACCGTGTTTAGCACCAATCTCGCATTTCCAAATTTCAATGCATCACAAAACGTTTGTCCCAACACCACAAAACTGCATGATGGAAAAACTGGGAGCAATAGTGGAGACTTCTGGAACGGAATGGATGGAAGGGAGCTTGGGATGGTTTAATACACGCTCTTCTGCAGAAAGCCAAGAAATTGGGGTTGGACTGAAAATACATGGGAGGATAAGATAAAAATTCAAGATGCTCTTTGTTGGAGATCTGGGCTGTAAGTAAAATGAAATTTAAAAAAGGACAAATATAAGGTTGTACACCTAGGACAGCACAAAAAGGCGGCATGAATAAAAATATGGGATAACTGATCAGCAGCAGCACAACAGAGATCTAGGAGTAGTTGTGGAGCACCAACTGAACATAAGTCAGTGTGATGCGATTGCAAAGAAAGCTAATGTCATTTTAATCTTAACAGAACAATAGTATGCAAGACACGGGAAGTCATTGTCTGGGCTATGAAGCCCTTCTCATAGGTGCCAGATGGAGCACTGTGTTCAGTTTTGGGCACCCCACTTTAAGAATGCAGGAAACTTGGAAAGGGTGCAGAGGAGAGCAACAAAGATGATAAAAACAGAGTCCAGTGGCACTTTAAAGACTAACAAATATTAGTGCATGAGCTTTAATTTTAATTTTGAGAAATTTAATAAATAAGCCACTGTCATGGGACTAGGGGGTCTCCACCTCACTCTAGGCTGTTATGACTGTTTCCCTGGCTTGCAGCTCTCACTAGATCAGCTCTCTCTAGAACTGATTCAGTCTGCAATGGGTAAACCTTACTGATTCAGCCTGCAATGGGCAAACCTTCTTGTCACCTTTTCAGCCAATTTTCCTGCACAGACTCTCTCTCCAGATTTGCCTGTGTTTGTAAACACAGAATTAACCCAAACTGTGTCCGGCCAATGTTAGGCTTAGGAATTCCACTGGACCACACTAGGCTCAGTTAAAAGAAGTTTAATGAATAAATCATGAATAAGCAGGCAGTACAAGATTATATTTGAGCACAGAAATCACAACACAACCAACACCACATTCCTCTCTCTACTTGGATTCTCCTAAGTTAGGTTTACCCTAACCAAAGTCCAAGGATATTTCAGTTCATTTCTCAGCCAGCGGTGGAAAGCTTGGCTGGGTTACAAGTCTTAGGGTTTCCAACAGATCAGTCTTTACTTCATAGCATGTATGGTACAGCCCTTCTTTAGTCTTTAAAGTGACACAGGACTCTCTGTTCTTGTTATAACTATAGAGTAACACGGCTACATTTCGAGAAGATGATAAAGGGTTTGGAACACATATGAGAGGTTAAAAGATTTGGGTATGTTTAGCTTGGAGAAGCAACAACTAAGGGAGGATAACGTAATAGTCTACAAATATTTGAAAGGCGGCCAAAGATGATGAACAATTGTTCTCCCTTGCTTTGGAGGAGGACAGGACAAGATGCAATGGATTGAAGCTGCAGAAAGGGAGATTTAGGCTGAACCTCAGGGGAAACTCCTAACTGTGAGGACAATCAGGCAGTGGAACAGGCTACCTAGAGAAACTGTGGGGTTCTCTAACACAAGAGGTTTTTCAGAAGAGGCTGGATGAGTATGTCTGGTCTAGGTATGGCAAATTCTGCAGCAAGCAGGGGGCTGGACCCTTGTGGTCCCCTTCCACCTCTACAAAACAATGCTGACTTTTCAATAAATCAATGGAGAATTCTAAGCCAACTTCTATGGACGTGAAGAGGCACGATTCCCTCCTCTCCCGGCTGCTAATTCTGGCTGCCTGTAGACTCCGCAACACAGCAGGTTGCTTTGTTCAGTTTCCAAGATCTCATTATCAACAGGACTAGAAACTTCTGTTGATTCGATCATTGCAAAGCAGTTTAGACTCTGCACTGGAGAAGCTCCGAAGCTATAGAACTGCACCCCAAACCAAGAATCAAGGGGACCCAAGACAGGGCCAGCTGTCAGATCTACGTCAAACTGGGAGCATGCCTGCCTTTGATACAGTCATTGTGGGCACTTAACGCAGCTATCCAAAAAAGGCTCTAAACCTTCTAGCATTTGAGGTAACGCGCTTGTATCTGTGGGTCTGACCCCAATTAAGAGAAGATGCAATTTATAAAATAAAACTCGTTGAAATGTTCCTGGACTAAGTCCTTCTCGTCGATGACTCGGCAGCTCTAATGGAAAACGATTGCTGGATCCGGTAGCGTTTCGAGCACTTTAGCCTTCCAGGACACCAGACTGCCGATGAAAAAGCCAGCTTTACAGGCGCCATCTTAATGACAGACCAAATTTCACAAAGGCTTTGTGAACTAGTTTCTTCTGCCTGCACCACCCCCTCGATAAAAAGGTTGCATCAGAAGGAGATATTTCCATAATTTATAGTACGGGCATTTCACTGGGGAGCCGCACTCATCTGTACTTACAGATACATTTAAGAAAATGCATCCTCTGGCCATCCCACCCCATTTATGACTCTTGGCACAATCTGCAATACTCAGTCTTCAATTAAGGGACACCTTAGGGTTCATTATCACACAATTGCTCCCTGTGAACCATGCCAAATGCTGTTTTGGCACAGAGCTTGGAAGATGAATTAGAAGGAAGTCTTCTCGGTAATGCCCTCTCCCCAATTCCCATCCCCATCATCAGCGTTTATGCCCTCCTCCTGCAATTTTTTTCTTTTGCTGTCCAAGTGGCTTTTACTATTCCATCTTTCAATGTCTCTCTTGATTCTCTGGAGGTGTATTTAAGAGATGCTATATCCCTTCTTCTTCCGGCTTTCAACGGGCCTCCGAGTCGCCATTCTGCAGATGGGGCCATTTTATCAAACAGATGCTTGGGTGTATGAGAGGCAAAAGGTTGGAGGGCCAAAGGGAACAGGGGAAGCGGATCAGGATACTGCCTGATGGGAGCTGGGACACCTAAAGAAAGCACCGTTGCCTGGAAAGCTCCTGAAAAAGGAAGGAGGGGAGATGGTGGTATATTTAGTATGTTCTTTCGTCATGATATACCTTAAAATCTCAGGGACAGATAAAGGGAAAAGGAGGAGCACACCAAGAACAGCTTTTCCTTCATCACCTGTTTCCACAGCTTGAAGGGTAAGCCAAAAATATTTCACTTAGCAGGAGACTCAAGTTTGGGGAACAGAGCGGCAGGAGATAATTTCTGCTGACTCCATTACAAGCAATGGAAATGTTTATAACACCTCTACCATTCCTATTATCTGGCCATGCATAGTTACCGCACCTTAATTGTAGAATGCTCTAGCGTTGCACTGTTCCAAAGGACACACTGAGGCAACATTAATAGAGCTCAGCTGGTATTAAGGCTCTCAAGTTGACAGTCTCCACAACCATTATGATGAAATCACTTTCAAAAACTAAGCCGATGCCAGGCCAGGCCACGCCACGTATCCAGACCAAGAGGGAGCTCGGTCACTAATAAGTGCAGCTACTCAGGGAGGAGGAAAGGCAGCAAACTGAGTCAAGACTAAAAATACTTGAACCACAAGACACCTTGTGGAAATTTTATTATAGAGAGTGTAAAATGCAACTGTCAGTCAAATAAAAAGAACACTTTTTTGTTTTAAACATCATGCTCAACATTATCCAATTGCGATTTTTTTTATAGTTAGACATTTCAAGCATTATAAGGAAAAAAAAAAAAAAATAAGGAAAGAGAACCCAAGAACAGAAACTTCAGTACATTTCAAAACGGAATGTCCCGCAGGTCAATTAAAAATGCAAGAAAAAATAGCTTCAATTCCGTTTTTTTTTTTCCTTTAAAAATACACTGTTATCTGTACAAGAAACACTACAGTAAACATTGGAAATCATATTATCCCTTTTATTAAATCAAAATTATTTAGCGCATATCGTGGTTAATACTAGATTCATTTATTTCTCTAGGTAATTTGACAAATATTAGATAAGAAAATACTTAAAAGAAAAATGAAAAAGCAAAAACACACACACCTTGGAATTAAAAAATAGTTACTACTTTTTTTTATATGGTTTAATGTTCCACAGTGTTTGTTAAAGGTACTAATAGCAGATTCATTTTTTAATATTAAAAATAACAGTATTTATATTTCTGAGCATAGAGGAAGGTATTTGTACTTTCTTTTTAAACAAGCTTGGAGGTCTTAGATACACTAATGCAACCAGCAATGGAGACATGAAAAAACGTATTGCTAAAAAAATTAACACATTTTTATATTACCCCTTTAGAACTCTAGAAATTATACAAACCCTACAAAATGTCCCCAGCCCACCCCAGTAACCTGCCTGACAGCAAAACGGTAACTGTCTCAATACAGAATTCACATAATTAATTACAATACATACCATAGTTCTGGTTTTGTTTTTGTTTTTAAAATGCAATAAAATCAAAAAGATAGCCAAGATACAAGAAATTAGAAGTAAAACATTAATGAATTTACATATTTAAGAATATTTAAATACTGTTTTTTAAAAATTTTCTTTTAGGATTTGTTACATACCACCTAAGACTTCCAAGCCACTCTCTCTGTTACAACAGAAAAGATTGAAAATTAAAAAGGAACACACGCGCGCACGCACACACACACACACACACACGCACACACAAAAAATTCCCAACGTGTTGAAATGTCACAGCTCTGGGGTACATTTTGGTGCCTGCAATTTTCTGGCTTCTTTCCAAAAAGAATCCCGGAGTTTTATTTATTTTATTTTTTTCTCTTTTACAAATTTGGGAACGGAAAAAAGAACAACCCAAGATTACCAGCATGTCCATAAGTTTAGTACATTACTAATTGCTCCTGATTCTTATAAAAGTTCAGTATAGATTATCCTACAACTAGTGTTTCACAAACAAACAGAAAAGTCTTCATCAAAATGTTGCAAATCTAGAAACCTCTGTTACAAAAAGGTTTTCTTCCACAATGATTCCAAGAAAAAAAAAAATTGCCACAAGGACGTTGTTCTACTGCTCCTGTGAAGGAAAGGAAAAGAGCAGCAAGTTAGTCCCCCGGCAGCTGATTTAGAAACAACTCAAAAGCACTCAAAATACAAAGCAGCCCCTCTAGCTCCCTTGGGACCAGGGGAGAGGAGGGTTAGATCAGGGTGTTCACTAGCAGGTTTCAGCAAGTTGCCATGTCCCTGGTATCAGAGCTCTGTGTGTTTGGCCAATTTTCCCCTCTAAATTCTGCAACCAGGAAACCCAGATTCTGTGAACAAAATTAGGCAAGTGGCCCATACCATACAAGTTATGCAAGTTTGGAATGCAAATTAAAATTTCCAGCATGCCATCCCTGCGATCTTGAACATCTCCTGTATTTAAAACTCAGGAAATACCACAAGGCCCCCCATCAACTGAGGGATGGGGTGTCTTCTCTTCCCCGCATAGCTGTGGGCTGCTCCACTCCAGCGGCTGTAGCCCAGGATCTCATGGCTTCAGCATACATACTAGCACCCTAATGGCTGGCCCAACGTTCAGACATTTCATTGACTTGCTCAGAGTGCTCCCCACTCAGACTGTAATTCTGTGCAACTAGAGGCAGTTTTTGCAGCCATTAGGCCAAATGCAAAAATTCACAAAACTGGCTGCAGCCACAGTAGTGCAGAATTCACAGGGCCCAGCCTGTTAAGAGGCTACTGGGCTTGTAATGCAATCGAGTGCTCCTTATGCTCCCGACAACCGTTCTCCTTCACTGCAAGGCCTCCCCACCAACCTGCCCAGAAGGGGAATGCTCCACAGCTCCTCCTGTAATGCAAAACTCCTGGGCTTGCAGTGCAGGCGAGCTGTTGTGCTCCCTCATTCCACTGGTTGGGAGGGAAGGGGAAACACTGCAAGCCCAGATCCCTGGCCCGTCAGGACTACAAAGGTTAGTCCAAAGTGGGAGTTCATAGCAGGTCACAAAGACATTGCCCTGAAATTGTCCCTGAAGGAGGGATAATTTAAACAGGTATTTGCTACAGCTCGAAGCTTGCTAGAATCAATGTCTTAATTCCTCATGCTCCTGACCCTTTCTTCCCAGGTCTCCAAAGTCCCTTTGGGAAGCCTTTTGCTCAAAAGGCCCAAACTTCCCAGCCTAGGCCCAGGGATGGTTCCCTGTAATGCCATTTCTAGGTCTGCTAGAGAAGGTGGCAATTTAGTGACACTAAGAGGAAGTAGAGGAAGCAGCATGTTTTGGGTTGGAGTGTAGTGAGGCAACACTCAAGTTTATACACAGCCAGAATCTTGAGTTTGGAAGACGTCTGATTTCCAATCCAGATTACTAACAAGCATGACACACAGACCCCTGTTCCAATTTGGGGAGGGAAAAAGCGGGGGCTCCATGCCCTTCCCACTCCCCGCTCTCTCTGTGTGGGGGAGTGAGGTGATGGGGAAGACGACGGAGCCTCTGGATGACCCACACCGTGGAAGGCTTTCCCAGTCCCCCTTGACTTTATAAGCAAGCACCTATGCCCAGTAAATCTAGGTGGGAATCGAGTCTAACCTCCAAAGGGTTTGCAATGGATTTTCAGCTTTTTATGGTTTCACGCACAGAGGCAGCTTTATGGTTCATGCTTTTGCTGGGATACTGTAGAGCCATGCTGCCCATCAGGGAAGAGGAGGGAGTAGGTAATGGATACAGACCTGGCTGTGGGCCTGAGCTTGCCCTAGTGTCTGCCCGTAGTAGGCAGCCTGCTGTCTGTAATACTCTGCCCAAGCCATCGTGTAGTCCGGCTGGGAACTTGCCTGAGAAGCAGCGCTGGCAGCATGACCTGGGAGGGGGGAGAGAAGTGAGCACATGGTTAGAGGAAACCCCCCCCAAGTACAGCAGCTGGTCCCGCTCTCCTGTCCATGCAGCAGCTGCCTGCAGTTTGGTTTAAGCAAGATGGATCGGACGTGGACTCGCAGGTCATTCGTGGCCATTTGTAGCATTGACTGGTCGAAGAGGCTTTGCACTTAACTTCTCCTTCCGTCAGCCCCCTACGTATTCCAGCTGGGAGAGAGCCCACAGCTCCAGAAGGCACCCTGGGGTGACGGGCACCCTCACAAGCTAATCTAAGAGAACAGGCCCCCACCTCCATGACAAAGTTATGAGGTCTCGAAACTATGGAACTCCCTTCCCTTGCAGGTTTGTCAAAGCCCTCGCCTGCCCATCCTCTGGACGCAGCTTTTCTACTTGGCCAGGATAGGGGCTGGAGAGATTTGGAGCAGGAGGGTTTCTCATTTAAAAAAAATAAATCAGTACATTGTGTGTGTTGTAGCCTGCCCTGAGCCTTTGGGATGAGGAGTGATTGAAAACAAATCCCCAAATTGCATAGGGTCATCTCAAACTCATTCCCTTCACGAAAGCAAGCTCCAGCCCATGTCAGACCCACATGGTGAGTCAGAGGAGAGATGCCTGCCCCACTAATACAGCCCAGCTTTTTGAGGTACATAACGAGCTTCTTTGCAAAGGCCAAGAGGATGGAAAGGGAAGTGGGATCGGATCCCTGAATCCAGAGTGGAGGAGACAGACACTACAGGGCACACAGCGTGACAACACAACCATTCCCAGATAAGCTTGTACAAGGTGGCAAGGCGGGCCGGATGGACAGAATATCCTTTTGGACACATTTGGCACAGCAGGAAATCGGAGGACTAACTCACCGGCATCCTCTTGCCTTGAGGATAAGATCCAGCAGCACACCTAGCAAAGCCACATGCAGCCTCGTTGCCAAGAGGGGGAGGAAGGGAACTTGTGGGAAAATGAGAACCAGCCCTGCAAAGGCTCCTAAACTGGTAGGAGTTGGCCGGATTAGTGCTAGCCCAGCCCCCGATGATGAAAACAAGAGTACGTTAGCCTGTTTTCACTCACTCTGTTTTTTGTAATACTCCTCCCATGCCTTGCTGTAATCGGGCTGGCTATTCTGCTGCTGGCTCTGCTGGCCTGTGCAGAGAGAACAGGCATGTCAGTAAGAAACAGGAGACAGAGGTCTGTTTTTTCACAGGCCCGAGGAAGGGCCCGAAAGCTGGCATCCTCTCACTAACCGAAGTTGGTCCAATAAAAGATAATTTGAACTACTTTGAGACCAAGACTGCTACCATGCGCTATCTAGAACAGGGGTGGGGGAACCTCAGGCCCAAACGCAGCCCGTGGCTAGCTTTTGTGTGACCCTTTTCCAGTTCCTACCCCAAGCATTGAAAGACTGAGCTCGGGGGAAGGGAGCAGAAAGGAGGGCCTGCACACAAAGATACGAGACCGGTCCATGGTCTTGACTCTCTTCTTCCTGAGTGCACCCCTTGAAACTCAACCCACCCACCCCCGGTCCATCTTCTATGTGGCCCCTCAAACTTGTGCTCGTTTTCACAGCGGTCTTTGGAGGGAAAAGGCTCCCCATCCTTGCACTAGAATAAGAGATAGGTAATAGCTTCTAGCAGTTCATCCATTCGCTAACTCTTGGCTCCTAGGAAACTGCTCCCACCTTTGATTACACACCATTCACCCGCTTAGAACACACTCGGTACCCTAGGCTTGAAGGGAAACGGTTCCTTAAAAAGGGCAACTGGTCAGAGCCCACCAAAATCCTTTCTCCAGGGAACACCAGACTAATCTCCTGCCTGCAAGGACTAAGTTAAACTTGAAGGGCAGCTGCTGGATCCCACACAAGGTGTTTGCCTGCTTTTTTGCCTGGCGTGGGAAGGCGTACAGTAGAGGCTTGCTCCAACTAGGGCTGAAACTCCATTGAGTTTTTCCTCAATTATCGTTGAGAACCACGGTTCTCAACTTGTTTTAGGTGAGAAACAATGACTGAGAAATGTCGGGAATCGGCATTTTTCTCGATTAAGCAATTTCTCTCGAAATACCGTCTACCACATTCATCCTGGTAGATTGTAAGCCACAGGCAGGGACCGCGCCTAAGTCTATGTTCTCTTCAGCACCAGGTCACACGACTGGCACTATATAAATGCCTAAAATAATAAAAATAATGTGCAAAGTGGCATTTTGCACATGTGCGTTACCAGAATGAGCGTGGTGCACAGTAAGCGGCACATGGTAAATAGTAAATTGTGGCGAACAGCAATGGTAAATGATATTTTGAGAAAAAATTCTCAACCAAGATCTTGTTCCATTATTGAGACTGTACTGAGATCTTGGTGACAATTCTGGATTCTCATTATATTTTTGCAAGAAAAAAAAATTTGCTTCTTGTTTCAGTCCTAGCTCTAGCCTAGATACAGAGAAACAAAAGTTGGCAGAGCTGGGATGGTGAAAGAGGCTGAACAGCTCTGTCCCATCACTGATAGCCAGGTTTCCAACAGTTATACTGATGTTCAAAAGGTGGAGAAACAAGGACAAGGGAAATCTGCATGTTTAGTAACAGAAATCCAAAAGAACCAAATGGAGATCCTTGAATGGGCAGGGATGGGGGTCACTCAGACATCACTCCAAGCTCTGCATACCAGACAGGATTTGGGAATGCTCAAGGGAGGGAGGGCACTCAGGAAGGGGAAGGTCCAGGTCATGGATCTGTGCCATAGATCCTTCCCTATGCTTGAGGGCATGTCCTCCTCTCTGCTCCCTTCTGCTGAGCTTACTCTTTCAGTACTTGATGGTGCCAGATCCAGGAATTGGAAAGGGGTCAAAACAAACAGCAGCTTTGGGCTGGATTTGGCCCAAGGCTGGAGGCTGCCTCCCCCTGCTGTATGGTGCTCAGCATGCTCCCCTCATTCCCTAGAGGGTCCGGTTCACTCAAAAGTACTGGGCATGCCACCCTGCTGTTGTGCTTGTGAGCGAGTCTTTGGCACAGAACAAAATGCATCTGTGCAGCCTAAAGCATCTCCACAGCTATCCCTGCTAGGCCCCCGCCCCTCCCGTGCCGCACCTTGCAACTGGAAGTTAAGCCTCACTTCCAGCACCAGTGTATCCTAGTTGCCATGGCCAAGAATACTTCAGCATCCCAGAATACACGGCTACAGCCACAGCTATCTGGCATGTGCTGGAAACAGATGTACAGTCTGTTCTTTCGGTAATTCTGCCACCCTGCAGTTGTGCTTAACTGTTGCGAAAAACAGTCTATCAGCTACGCCAGACAAGGATACTACACACACACAGCTATTTCCTGGCTTGGAAAGAGCAGCTGCAAAGGATCTTTCAGCATAATCGAAACTCGGATTCAGGGAAGAGCCCAGTTATTTGGGCAGAGGGGCTGGGAAGTCTGCACCCCTCCCTCTCCAGTCCCACAAGATTCAGGGCAAAAGAGTCTGCAGTAATCAATGGCAGAGGGATACAAAGCTTGGGGGTAGTTAAGAGAGACAGGAAAGAAAAACCAGGCAGAACAAAAAGCATCTTCTACACGAAAGCCACAGCATGCAACAAATGAGGATGGGAGGCGCAAATTAATGGAATTGATGAGCGCTCCCCTCTCTGTGCACAGTCCTAGGGGCTGCCCTCGCATTGCAACACAGGCCCGGAGAGGGCTTTGAAGCGGCGGTAGTGGGGGGAGGGCAAGCACAACAACACTGCAAGTGTGAAGTGGGTGGAGGGACAGGGCAGCAGTGTCCTGTCCAGGGCATAGAAAAACTTGACCAAAGCTCCAAGTCAAGACCTTTCCTTGCAGAGGTCAGAGCTGCCTTGAGTGTTCACCTGCTAATGCCAACAAAGGACCCCCCTTCAATGCCCTTTCTTACAGTCCACGGCAGGCTGAAAGGATACGCTGCTAAATACATTTCACGGCAAAATGTTTTACCCCCACCAGTTAATTTATTGAAGATGGGGGAAGTAATTAAAATCTAAATACATGTGTAGGGTTGGGGGGGTCTGCCCCTCCTCTCGCAGGGGGGAGGTCGACTATTGAAAAGAGGACACTAGAATATGTTGGTGGAGGTTTGGTCTGAAGAGCAATTCATCTGGCTCTTTGACGATGCTAATGAGACCAGGGGAAACCAGGCAGAGACGCTGGCTGCTGGGAAAGGAAACGCTTCGAACATGTGAACATGAAACTGGATGGGTGAAAATGATAAGTGGTAGGAGATGGGTAGTTACCTAGTTTTTTATAATAATCCTCCCACGCCTTGGTGAACTCCACCTGGCCTGACTGGGTACCATTGTGATCTGCAGCAGGAGAAGAAAGCATTGAGAGCTGCTGAAAGCAAGGCATTATCCTCTCTGGCTAGCCAGGCTGCCTGGCTACAAACGGGGACATGGAAGAGTCCCTGTGGATACAGCAACAGCCACCGGGTTCAACAGCGAAGATGCAAGTCATCTGTGACCGCGGCAGAACAGGGGCAAGAGCAGCTACCTGTTCTCCGAGGCCACGTCCCAAACGAACAGCTAAATCAATGTAGCTGAGTCTCTGGTTTTACTCCTAAACATTCACACAAACCTGGAGTTATTCAGGAGCAGGAAGGGGTGTTATGGACTCCTGGAAAATCAAGACTGCGTACTCCCCTTTCAGTTTGGATTTCAAAATAAACGGTGGGAACACTTAACGGGAAGTGAATGGCCTCAGCTCAGTGATACTGCATCTCGGGTTGGGGGGGGGTCGGGGGGGGGCTGATGCAGTACTATTTTAGTTTAACACAGCGGAGGGGAATCTCAGGCCCGGGGGACAAATGTGGCCCCCAAGTTTTTATGTGAGGCTTCTTCCATTTCCTAGATCCAGTTCCTACCTCCAACCACTGGAAAAGTGAGCTCAGGGTTAGGGGTGATGGTGTGTACACAAGAAAAAGGGACAGATCCAGGGTACAAATGCACTCCTTAAGCACTGCCACCCCCAAAAAGGTTCCCTACCCCTGGGATTACACTGTTCACCTGAAGGGAAGTAGTTCCATTTAATCCAATCAGTGGTTGGGAAACTTTTTCCTTGCCTTGAGTCACTTTGCAAATTAGTACAAGCTCCAAGGGTTGCATAAGAGTTTGGGATGTGGGCACTTAAGGGGTGTGATCAGGAAGAGAAGGATCCAGCCTATCCTTGTGCGCAGGCCCTCATCACTGCCCCTTCACCCTGAGCACGGTGTTTCAGGGCTTGGAGGAAGGAACTGGATCCAGGGGCCCAATAAAAACCAGCTGGGACACCCAAAATTCCCTACCCCAGAGTAATTAGTCTGGTTTACAATGTTCATCTGAACATGGCCTTGGATCTTTACACGATCCTGAAGCCCCAGGAGGCTCTGGTGGTGCCTTTTTGCCTGCTGTGTTAGGCATTTGTCTGATAGCCGAGGCAAATCCTCTCTCAGGGCAGGACTATATGGCCTCCGAGGTATCATTCAGCCCTAGGATTGACGCATCACCACTGTTAAACGTTGTCTTGAATTCTACAGGTTAGCAAGCCAGAGCTGTGGGCAAGGTGTAGGTGCCAGAGCTGTGGGCAAGGTGTTTGCTGAAGGTCTATGAAATCCAGGATTTACTCATGCCACAAGCTCCAGAGCCCAATGATCGCTTGACCAAAGCCAGGACATTTCCACCTCCATTCCAGCCATCCAATTAGGGGGAAGGCACGATTGTTTGTTAAAGTAGCAGCTTTCCTTTGTAATCAACTGCTGATGGAGGGTGGGGCTTGACCATCTCCCCTTTGCTATTCTGACAGACAGAACGAACTTGTACGGATTTTTCTTTTTAAAAGATATGCAAATACACTGCGAAGCAAAGAGAAGCTCACGTTTTATAAAAATCAAAGTTACAGCAGAAAATAAATTCTATTGCGAGATGAAGATGGCGGCCATCGCAAGTATTTCCCTGCTGACCGCGCTGCCTTGCCAGCTCTGATTTCTCAGATATGGTTGTCTTCAAAACACTAGTGCGACCACTTCCCTGCTTCAGAGTCACTCCAGTCATGGTAACAGGCTAGAAGAATTGTCCTGGCTACTTTCCTGATAAGGGGAAGAGCACTGTAGTTACTGTGTCCGAGAATCAACGTTAGAAACTACTCCAAGAGCTAAGGCAAGCTGCCCCCCCAAGACAGTACTATTCCCGCTGCGATTGCAAGGGAATGTGGTGGGGAAAACCACAAAAGCAGCCATTGTCACTGTGATTTTACATTGCCTTGAGGAAGCTTGCTTTGCTACTGACCTATGCTACCATAAATACCTATCATGGGCAAGCTAGGTTTCTCTAACGGCAAGTTTCCTGGGGTGGAGATTGGTTGTGTGTGTTCGCTTGGTGTACAGCACATAGGGACCCCAATTCCCAGCAGTGAAGTAGACCATGTATGTTTCTCTCATTCAAACACAAAACATGAAAGAATTGCACCCCATTCCTGAGATGGTTTGAAGTCTCTTCCAGCTGTTCTCAGCTAAAAGGGTCCTTTATTGGGGAGGGAGACCCAGAGCATTGGGAGGGGGGGGGCATGGAGCTCCACCTGGTGCAGCCGCTCCGCCCCTCCCCCCAAAAAGCACTCTGGACTGGGATTACACCTCCTTGTAGAACGGCCCCGTGGTGAACCCCCAGCACAGAGCATCCTGAAGGGTGGCATGACTGCAGTAGCTTCCCTTTCTTGCATTCACAGCAGCCTGTTCAAGTGGCCCAGGGAAAAAAGGGAAGGCAGGCCATGTTAAAGATGAGCCACCGCAGGTCAGACGGAAGGGGCTTGGAGTCTCATCGTTCTCCAGCAGCAAGCTACTGCTCCAAGGGGCGATGAATAGAAGGCTGTTGGGGATCCTTCTCAATGCAGTAGATTAATTGCTGCTAATGGAGTTCTTCATCTTTCCATTCCACCCCATGCTCTGCCTTCAGACTCTCAATAGGAGGGGTTTTTAAACAATATGCGAGTCTCATTGTTTAACGCAAGCAATGGACAGTAAAAGCACTTACACCGAGAACGTCAAGGGCAGGAGGGACCAAGTCAGAAGCCTAAGAACTGACCCACGTCTGTGGGATAAACAGGCAAGACTTTTTGAAACTCTCAACCTGATTTTCTGCTACTGATTTCTACTCATGGGGCCTAGTTTAGCCAGGATGCTATGGGTTAATTTTCCCAGTGTTTAACACAGTGGGTGCTGGTAGGTTTAACCCTGTCTTACAGACAGGGGACTTTAGGGGGCTGCCTGGGTAATGGGGGGGGTGGAATCATGATGAGAACAAATCCTGCCAACTCAACTGCTAGCAATGCCCATACACTGCTTTCTGCCCCACAGCTTGGCAACGCAAGTGGGGAGGCAAGTCACCTCTCAAAGACAGGTGTACCAAAGAGAACTAGCATTTAAAAAAAAAAAATTCAAAAAAAAATCGATCAAGGGCGGAAAAGAAACTGGGCTACTGGGAGCATTGGCGCTTTCTTGTGATCATATGGAAATGCAGGGGGGTGGGGGGAGTTTAAGGAGGCAGGAAGGGTTTTGTTAGAAGGACTCAGAAGGAAGCAGGAGTCTTGCAGGAAAAGGAGTGGCGAGAAGATCGGGACAGGAAGCCAATAGCAAGGAACAGGTTAGAACAAGTTTCAACTGCGCCTTCAGTTGATGCTGCACAAGAGAAATCAAGAACATCCATCTTCCAGTGAAAGTATAATCGGCACATGCGCCTCCCTTAGCTTCTTCTGTCCTGCCCCATGGCATGTTCTGGTGAAGTCCTCTAGCCCCACGTGTGCAGCATGTGTGTGCGCGCGCGCGCATTTGATGATGTGCATGTCGAATTAAGGTTGGCCTTCCTGCCTCCAACTCAGACTCCAATCACTTACTTGGGACTTGCTGTCCGGGCTGCTGCCACGTCTGGTAGGTGTTGCCCCAGCCCTGGGTCATGAACGCCTGAGGACCACTGTGGAAGACAAAGCGCTCTGGCTCTATTGTCTCGTTCAAGGACCATATGTGCATGACAACTATCTTTACGCCAGACAGATGATTCACCTAGTCCGCCTCACAGGCTCAGCCTCCACCATGGCTAGGAACCCTCCCAGGGGCACCTAGCCCCTCCCCATGGCTGCTGGTGGATCTTTTAGAGACGGCCTACCCTACCCTGTCATGCCAGAGGAGCCCTCCTAGCCCCTTCACCTCAGAGATACTCCCCCCACCCCAGGCACTGCTCTCCAAGGGGCCAGTCTCTCCACCACCCCAATTTCCTAGAAAACAGCCTGTTGTCCATCAAGGTCTTGGCCACCACTGCTTTCCAGTTACTAGGAATTGGCAACTGCTGGAAGAGTAGTGCATTTGCATGGGAATTTCCAGCCAGTTCAACGAGAAAACCTTTTAAGCAAGGTCTTCATCACCCAAAACAAAAAAGGAGCAACACATGGCATGCATTCTATATTTTGGGGCCAACATCACTTCTCTTCTTCCTGTGTTCACATGGCATTCTGGCTTTGCTCAGGCGGCACAGCAGGAACAAGCAGTTCTGGCCGGTCGCCACCTAAAGCTTTTTCCATAACTAGCTTGTCGTTTGGACAAGTTTCTGGAAGCTAGGTCCATTGGCAGCTATTAGCCAGACAGGATCAGGGAACGTGATGGGGGCTGAGGGAAAACAGCAGGGAACGGATCCCCCATTGTGACCTGTTGGGTGCTTCTCCCAAGCCACCGTGATTGGCTACTGTCAGAGACAGGATGCTGGGCTAGACGGACCATTGGTCTGACCCAGTATGGCACTTCTTAGGTTCTTAGCATATTTTTCCTAAACTTCCACCCAATCAAAATGTGCATAAACAAAGGCTATGTCCCAGCCCAAGAAGCAGAAGATTCTTTGCAGGAATCAAGTTGGAAACTTACTTTTGATGAGGTGTAGTGGGCGCTTGGCTGAAGGGGCTCTGACCGAAGCCTCCAGGTCCACCCATGCTGGTACCCTGCCATTAAACCCACAGACATTGAATGTTAACTCCTTCCTCCAAAACAGAAAATAAAAAAATAAGCAGGTGCACTTCAACGCATTGAAGTTCAATGACAAAAGGAGTCAGATGGCCTAAGTGAATGAGCTTTCCAACACTCAAAGCTGGAAGTCAGACAAACTCTCAAAAACCATTCAATCTTGCAGGAAGTCTTATGCAATCCAAAGGCTGAAATTTCACTTCGACCACACCCTGTTTCCAGGTTTCCTTCCCTCCCAGGTTTCGTATCCACACTAATTTCTGACCATGTTCTTTAGTTTGGTGCCACTATAATATATAATATTGTGCTATATTTGTGCTTGAAATGAGTAATAAGAATAGTCTGACATTCGTAGAGTTTAAAAAAGAAAATCAAGACAGTAAGTGACACCTTGTCTTACAGAGACTCTGACACCCCTTTCTGAAGCACTCATTTCCAAATGTTGAAGTAAATCAGCCTTAAAAAGACTCTCGATACCCCCAAATCTGCATTTGGCTTTCCCTTTATTTATTTATTTATCTTTGGGCACCCGAGAGAAAGCTTTGTCGTAGAGATCAAGTCTGCATCAGATGACGCAGCCCACAATGGCAGGCTTCTGGGGACAGTATTCCAGAGTTGGAGTGTCTCGAGCCTGCTGCAATAATCCATTGCTACAGACCATCTAATTCTGAAACATCAGGCTGGCAGTGTCTGCTCTCAGAAAAGATGGGGCCCCCATGAAATTATATTGTGGGCCCCCCTTCCAAAACAGAATATCCTGAGGAACACACCCATTAAGAAAGTGGAAAATGTTACTGCAATTAATTTACCTGTATGTAACATATAGGATGTTATTTCATAAGCAAAGACAGACTTATTTGGGCAGGCATTTGGCAGGTGGGATGGGATATGGGAGTATTTTTATACACGGAGGATGGTTACACTCTAGTTTACTCGTGTGCCCCATGTGTTGGTGGGTGGAGAGCACGGGCCCTCCATTGTTAGGGGCTTCCCATGTTTGAGGCCTCTATTTTCACACCCATGCTTCTCACACCCATGGCTGTTATTTCAAGTTTATTCACGCCCCCCCCCCCCAAACACACGGGGCCTGTGAGGTTGCCCCGTCTCCCTGTTGCTGGATCCAGCCCTGCTTACAAGCTGGAGTGGCAGTCGCACAAGCACGGTTTGGGACCATGCAAATCCGAGTCCGTGACCACTCCCTTTCAGAAGGCAAGAAGTCGCACTTACACCAACTTTCTCGTCTATGAGATGTCTAGCCATTTCGATCTGCTGCGGGACTCCTCGGATGGTGAATATCCGCACAGTGGGGTCCGTGTTGGGAGGTGGGTTTCTCTGGAGCTCCACGTGAGCTCCCGACTGCTGGTTTATGCTCTTGATGTTTTCTCCACCTGCAGAAATAAGCCATGTCAGGATGTGAGAGATGAGATGCAGTAATCATTTTTATTTGTATAGCGCTCCCCCCGGGCAGAACGGCCGTCTGAGCACTTCACAAAATCTATACAATAAAGATATAGGGCAGGTAAAGGGGGAGGACAGACTACATTAAGGGAAGTCAACAACACATCCTCTAAAGGCACCCGGCTAACAAACAAACACCCACCCACCATCAGGTGGTTTCTGAAGTTGAGGAGGGAGGAACCGAGACAAACAGTCAGAGGGTGCGAATTCCACATGGAGGGGCCCGCCACAGCAAAGGCGTGACTGCCTTCCAACTTACAGCATGATGGCAGGATCCCCAAAACAACGGGCAGTTTCTGAACCAGATAATCACCAGGCCAAGGTTCCAGGGGCAGGTATCCAATAGAGCCAGGGCCTAAACCAATTTGGGCGTTGAAAGCCAGCAGCGTAATCTTAACATTTGATCGATTGCTCTACAGCCAGCCAACTCAGGGCAAGGGTAATACCATCATGGCTGCCCAGCCACGCTGTGGCATTTGGAACAAGCTGCAACTGACAGAGTAGAAGGAACTACTTACCAAGCCGAGCAATTGATTAATCCATGCATATTGAACCACCACAAGGTTTTCCAAGAATGGCTTAGCAGACCCACTTCAGTGGAATCTCGTCTCCAGAGGTGATGCTTAACCACCCTCCTCAAAACCTGCTTGTCTAAATGTGCCCTGGCTTCTTGAGCATTTCCTACTGCATGTTACTGTTATAGCAGGAACAGGCAGTCACTGGGGCCCAGGCCTCAGCTGGTGTAGCTATGCCCCGTTGCTAGTAGGGGAAGGGGGACCCGATTCCAACCTAGCTAAGCCTCTGCCCAAATCTTCAGGATATTTGACACTTCGAGATTTACCCAAGTGTCTTCTTTTCACATACACTGGAACTCCCCTCCCCTGCCCTTGGGAGAGTCATCTAAGCCGCAGCCTGCTCATCTTTCAGAAATGATGCAAGATCTTTTTGCTCGGCCAGACGTCTTGCAGGGTTGAGTGAGGTGGCGATTGGGGAAAGGCTTGGAGATTAAAGGGGATTTTTAGAAGTTTTATATGTTGTAAACCGCAATGAGCCTTGTTGGGAAGGGCGGCATATAAATTTGACTAAATGAAGAGAGGGCTGGGCTAAGGACCAAAAGTAATTTGATTAAAATGTAAGTTGGAAGGGACCTCAAGGGTAATCTAAAAATGCCACCCAGAGGGAAATGTAAGGAGATACCACACATACATTAATTCCCATTTTATAGATGAAGAACTGAGGCGGAGACATAGCGACTTGCCCAAGGCTACCCCACCCAGTGAGTTCACGGCTAAGCTGGGATTTGAACCTGGGTCTCCCAGATCTGAAACAAGCACGGTATCCTCTAGGCTATGCTAGCTCTCAGTTCATGGATCTCTTGGCACCTTGGTTCTGAATCTGTAGAAGGGGAATAATGGCCTACCTCACAGAGTAGTAGTTAGGGTCAGCTATATTACAGAGCCACCGGAGCAGCTGTATTGTTAAGGAGGCTTGCACTCGGTTAAAATCACAAACATTCTACTTGTTATAAAAATCAAGATGATTGATCTTATCACTGAAATTGTATAGGGAGGGGCACTTTGGTGAGGGGTATATGTTGTCCAAATTTCAGACAGATACAATGAGAAACAGTCAAGTTATAGGAGTTTGAAAATTGGAGGCAAAACTTTTTTCTGGGTTTTGCGACACGTTTCTCTTGACACAGAAGTGTATTTAAAGTTATTCATCAGGAGGTGTCGAGGTGTTAGAAAGTTCAAGTGTGCATTCTAGTCCATTCCAGAGTTTGGATTTTGAAAATACATTGTGCAGTTTAAGTTATGATGTTTTCAATTTCCTATGTTATACAATGGAGAGAGGTTCTTAAGATAATGTCACGCATGAACAGAATACTGGCGCAGGTTCATCAGGAGGACTGGCCGGTTACATGAGGATGATGTGGATCAAAAGCTAGCTGGGCTTGGGCAAGTTTCAGCGGCATATAAAGATACGAGTCAATGTGGCGGGGGGAGGGAGGGGGAGAGAAGAGAGATGCTGGGCTATGCTGTGAAGAGCTCATTTACATAAGATCCTGAACAGAGTAACTAGAGGACAAAAGTTACTAGTTAGGACTGCAGTGTCTCCAGCCCCAAGACCCTTTGGAGAAAAGAGATGAGGGGGCTGGGAGTTGGGACTCCTGGATTAAATGAGGGGGGAACTAGGGCTCCTGGGTTCAAGGGCTAGTGGTTTTGAGAAGGGGAGCAGGGAACCAGGAACACTGGGTTATAGGAGGGGGAATTTAGTGTATTCTTTTAAAAAACCAGGGAAATTCTAGGATCAAAAAACCTTTCAGTTGAAAAGTTAAGGTTTATTCGGCAAATGCCGTAAGTTACATTGATTGAGAAGTTAAGACTCTTAACAAAATCACTTGTGCTCCAAAAAGTATGGAAATTGTAAAGTTAAGGCTCCGGCTTTAACTTGCATGCCATGTAAGCGGTAAAGATGTGCGTGCTTACTTACAACTTAGGCTCCATGCATGCACACTTTGCCTTGGTCTTTCAGCACCAATCTTCTTCAGGTTGGGGTCAACACTGAAGCTAGGGAAAGCAGGGGGTCGGAGCAGCTTGCTGCCCCCTGAACCCCCTCCTTTTCCTATATGCTTCCATTTAGGTTGTGGAGAACCGAACAGCTGAGTACTGGGGGGTTGTACCAACTACATCTGGTGTGTTGGCTTCGGACATAGGTTTCAGACTCTGACCTGGCCACTGTCATCCATGCTTTCATCACCTCTAGGCTAGACTGCTGTAATGCGCTCTACAGGGGGATATCCATGGTGACGGTTTGGAGACTGCAGCTGGTGCAGAACGCGGCGGCCCATCTCCTGGTGCGACTGGGCCACCGGGAACATATTACACTGGTTCTTCTGTCTCTGCACTGGCTGCCTATAGTCTTCCGGGCCCGATTCAAGGTGTGGGTGCTTGCCTATAAAGCCTTAAACGGCCTTGGCCCGACCTATTTGTGGGACCGCTTCACCCGCTGGTTCTGGATTGGCCCCTGTGATCGTCGGGGGTGTGTGTGCTCTCCTCGAGGTCCCGAGTCTGCTGGGGGGCCACGATGGGGTGGGCCTTCTCAGTGGCTGCTCCATGGCTGTGGAACTCCCTGCCAGTGGAGGCCCGTTTAGTCCCGGATCTCCCCTCTTTCCAACGCTTTTGTAAAACGTGGCTGTTCCACCTGGCTTTTGATGGGGAGGGATTTGGGGGGGGGGGGGGGGAGTCAGAGGTGGGGAGCAATGTTTGTACGGGGAGTGGGGTACCCAGCTGCTGGCAGGGTATATATGGTGAAGACAGAGATGGCGACGTATATTCAGGGACAAGGTTTGGGGGACAGCCAGGGTGGGGGCTAAGTACGTATATATGTTTTTTTGTATGGGCTTTCCTTTGGGCTGGGGACAACGGGATATCCAAGTACTGGGGAGTGTATATGGTGGGGATAACAAGGTTGATGGGTAGCTTGATCCCCTTAGGAGGGCTGTACCGAGGGGAAAGCAGATGGCAACGGCAACTAATCCTCAATCGAGAGCCACAGTCCACAGACAGTCAAATCCCTTTCCAATACAATATAGTACTCCAATGCATGATATACTAGGACAAATCTCTGCCTGCCCAAGAGGGGGGGCTATAAATGAAGGAGAAATTGTGGCTACGGGGAGACAAGGATCGAGTCCGTAATACTGGGGTGGGGAGGAGCTTGCTGTCCCCAGCTTTAAGTGTTGCCCCCAACCTGCAGAAGAAAAGGATTGGGGCTGAAAGCCCAAGGCAAAGTGTGGGTATATGGAGCCTAAGTTGTAAGCGAGCACAACATGCAAGACTGTAGCACATTTTTACTGCTTACATGGCATGCAAGTTAAGGCAGGAGCCTTAACTTACATACTTTCTGTAGCACAAGTGATTTTGTAAGAGCCTTAACGCCTCTCTTAAACCGAAGGTTTTTTGATCCTAGAAAAAAGCTTATACAAGGTGCTGTAGAAATGATAAATAAAAATGATGAGGCTAACAGGGAAATGTGTTGTCCCGCCTCTGCAAGGTTAGGAGTCAGACACACTGATGAATGTGTTCTCTCATTGAAAGCACCAAGGTTTAACATCACTTTCCACTGACAATGCAGCACAAATGGCCTTCCGTGCTGTTGGGCAATGCAGGATCTCCTGGTGACCATTCGGTCACTTCACCGTTAGTGGATCTGTGGTGACTTTGGCTGAACTGGGTGATCCAAGCCATGTGAGCACAAGAGTGCTCTCGGGCAGGGGAAAGCGGCGCTAATGAAAGTTTGATATGACTTTGTGAAGAAGAAAAAAAAAAAACGCAAGGTCTCAAGTCTCTTAATGAAATTAGCTTAACAAAAGCATCAGCCACTGTGACAATGGTTCGATTCTTCTTTTGGAATTTCACACAGCTTGCAGGTCAGTGCCACTCGAGGGGAGAAAAAGGGGGTGGGGAGCAGTTTCTACAGCTCTGACTCCAGCAAACCCAGAGAAGGCCACTGGGCTGAAACATATGGTGCAAGGAGGAAGAGAAGAAGGAGGGTGTAGCCAGCGATCAATTATTTCGCTCTAAGTGTATCCCCAAGCAGCATCCGATTCACAGTGCTCCCCAGGCCTGCACACGTCTCTATGTACACAGACAATAAGGATAATATGAATGATAATTATTTTTATATAGCACCCCCTGCCATGGCACTTGGAGCGCTTTACATCTGTCTCTTATACACATCTAGATGTGTATAAGAGACAGCTAGTAGGCCATTCAGGGTATCCCACATAGAAGATCAAAAAGAGCCAGCATTACAGGGAGGGATGTAGAAGGAAACCATACACCATATCCTCTTGCAGACAAGATAATTAGACTTCCTAACAATCTATTTAAAATTCATCTTACAGCTGGAACAAGAGCAGCTTGGTTTCGTTTAACACTTGTTTGGGATGCATTGGCAAAATAGAGAGGCTTAAATAAAGTAGCAGTTTAACCAACAAAGCTGAAAAGATTTAGTTCCATACGCACGGGTACAACAGAGTTGTCAGATGGCATGCAGGATAACACATGCTTACAGAATCCAGAACACATGGAAAGGAAGAATGCTTTCTGCGGGTGGCATGGTGCTCCAAGCAACGCTACGGTCTGCTGATTGCGTCCTATGGCAATATAAACCTTTGCCCTTCTGATTTGGAAGTATCCTGGCTTGATAAGCAGCGACCCATGTTCACTGCATTTCCCACACAGGTGTCAATGGGGGGGGAGAACAGCGAATACGGGTTCTTGTTGACAAGAGACCACAGTGAATTGCCATTTAAATAACTTCCACGAGCAGGATTTAATACCAAGTTATACATGCAATGTACTGAGTGGGGATATTAAAAGACGTCAGTTTCCTACTAGCTTTTCTGTCTTTTTGCACCAACTCCAGTTGAATTTGATCCCTAGGCTTCTTCCCAAAAGACTGCAGGTTTGTTCTTTAAGAATTGCAAGTTTTCAGCCACCGGAGCCACCCACCATCCAACACACAAGGAATACCACCCCTGCTGCCTTCAGAGCATGCAAACCAAGGCCAAGCATGATGCTGCGTGGTGCCGGAAGAAGTTCACCGTCCTTCATTAATGAGGTCACCCGCCCGGCACATGGGGACCGTCTATAGACTTATTCAACAGCCGGCTCCATTCTTCCACCTGACGGGGGGCAGAAGTGATCCAGGAGTGGCCCCCCCAGCTGGGGGCGAGATTGTAAAGCAATTAATCAAACCCGCTAAAAGGCAGAGCTGACAAGAGCAGGGCTGGCCACGTTATCCGTCAATATTGCTGTATTTATCATGGAAATCCAGCAGGGGCCCAGAGAGGCTGCAGTCTGTTTCCAAGCATTGGCACATACAGCAAGTGCTTGACATTTGTACGGCTCTCCACCCCC
>QEPC01005805.1:1070480-1111132 GCA_003113815.1 Sphenodon punctatus
GGGTCCGCTCGTCCGCGAAGCCTCTGGAGCATAGGACGAGCGCCGTTGTAGCCCTGGGTCCCGGGAATCACCGGACCCGCGGCTGGAGAGGGCCCGCGCGAGCAGGCCTGGGCCGAGCGCAGGCTCCTGCTGCGAAAAAACTTGCTGCTTCGGCGCCTCTCTCCGTGGGGCTGGAGTCCTTGCCCCGTCTGTCCCTTCCCTGTGGTTTTCTTTTTTCTTCTTTAAATTTTCTTTCCTCTTACGAAGCTCTGCTCTCCTAAGGAGAGTGAGACTGCTCCTGTCAACATGGAGGCAGGAAGTAAACTGGGTTGCGCAAGGGGGTGACCCTGCACATGCGCAGTCAGTTTTTGATTTCCTGCCTCCTGCTGGCCAAGCGCAGTGTCACCCAAGAGCTGGACTGGCCGAAGCCCTAGGGCAGAACCCACAACCTCCCCAGGGAACTTGTTCCATTGCTGCACAACTCTTATCGTTGGAAGGTTGTTCTGATAATTGACAACTGAATTGCTCCAGGGGTCAGGACTCGAAGTAATGGGATCAAGTTACAGCAACGCAGGACAGTTCCATGCCACCTTTTTGGTGGCAACTCTTAAGATATTTGAAGACGGCGATCACGTCTCCCCTTAATCTTCTCGTCACTAAACATTCCCAATTCCTTCAACCTTCTTTCCTCACGTAAGTTTTGCTTTCCAGGCCCTTTATCATTTCTAATGTTCTCGTCTAAACCCTTCATAATCGGATCCAAACCTTGCATGCCCCTGGGACTCGGAAGGCAGAATGGTGCGTGTGTGTATCCGTGTCCCGATTTTAATCTTTCAGCTTTTGTGAACAGGAGCAACCATAAATGTTACAATCGTTGGCCAAGTCCAGAAATTGAGCCTCAACATGCTACAGGAGTAAGCCTCCTGGCCATAATTTTAACAGATTATGACCGACTGGATCACCCACGTTAAAGAGTATTTAACCCCCACAGCAACCACTTTTCCATGCCAAATCATAAGTGTGCGTTCCTGCCACTGGCAGTTGATGAAGGATCAAATTAATATATAAGGGGCAGGAGACTGAAAAGAGAAAACTTTTCAGTCTTTTGTAAAGAGCCCCAAAAGATCAGGGAACCACATCACTGCACAGCCATTAACTAATCAACCTTCTATAATGTAGTTGGGTAAGTATTCCCACGTTTTATAGTACATGGAAACCACGGAGTCCTTTCGGGTTCCTCACTTATAGCCCAGCCCAGCCCTGTTGGGACTTGCACCTTGAGATTCCCCAGTAGCAGAAGCAGAACTCGACCCGACTTGAAAACCAGTGCTTATTCTTTAAGATCACAACACTAATAGCAGGGGAGACAATGCTTCTATATTACTGTTGAACTCAGCTACATGGTTTCCATCATAACTTCATCTCTACATGCTTCCCTGGTCTTCGGCATTTAGAAAACATATGCCATAATCAGGTTTTTGGCGGAATGGCCAAATGCTATTTTTGAAATACACAAGACTGTTTCCACGCTAATCGCACTTAAGACAACAACAAAAATAGGACATTTGTTTAGATTTCTACTCCGCCCCTTCCCTCAGAGAGTCTCAGGGTGGCTCCCAAACAAAACAGACAAAACTGTGATCCACAAACAACTTACTCCAAAGTAGTCCCCTTAAAGCCTATGATCCAAATCCAACTGGGGGGTGGGGAACTTTCTCCTTCCTAGGGGCTACTTTGAAAATTAGTGCAAGCTCTGGGGGCTGCAGAGAAGCTGGGGGTTCGCTTAGGAAGGAGGAGGATCTGTACCATGATTCCCTTTGCCCTTGTGTGCACGTCTCCATATCTACTTCCTGAGCTCAGTCCTACATTGCTGGGTGTGTGTGTGTGTGTATACTATCTGGATTTAGGGGCCAGACCCAGGACCTGGAAAAGGGCTAAATACAAACTAGCCATAGGCTACATTTGGCCCCCTGAGGCTCCCCATCCCTGCTGTAATTGAACAGAGACAATCATTAAGAGTTTTCCTGTTTGGGAAAGTAAGGGGTCAAGAGAGTTCATTTTAAAAAAAGAACAGTATTTTAAAATAATCCTTTTCAGCATGCTCAGTTATGCGTGTACAAGATCTGCTACAAAGATCACTTGTGTGACCTAGGGGGCGTGTGTGTGCATGCATAATCGTGGTTTTTGAGATGTCTGACATTTATCCAATGCCATTTGATAGGCTGCTCTTCATGAAAAAGTTTCAATTTCTAAGGGAACTGTGCAAATACACATTTTACCTTTAGATACAGAGAATATTTACTTTACTAATGTGCTACTTTTTCTTCTGACATCTGGATTACTTCGCTTTCTGCAAATGAATGGAAACATTGCATAGAGGTTCTTAAAAAAAAAGTCTTCAAACCAAAAAGATACCACCTGTGTCGAAGACCAGAAACAATGATTAGCTTTTGACTTAAAGTTTCACCAATTGTAAAAATAGCTTCAAAAAGGCAAACATCCTGGAATTTACACTATGGAAAGTTCAGTACTTTATATGGGAAGATTTTTGTAATGAAAAGGAGGCAATATGGATTTTGAACACAAGGCTGCTTTTATTAGGTTTGATTGTGAAATCTATTTTAAAAAACCCCATGAAATAAGCTCTCTTACAGTGATCAACAAGACGCTGCCCCACATCGGCTGCTGGTAACCCTGGATTCACCTGTCTGAACAGCAAGGGCTGCCCTGCACTGTTATTCTCAGGAACGCGGAGCACACAGAGCAGGTTAACACGGCCCAAATCAGGGCAATGGGCAACCATAGGACCAGGTCCTGTCTGTTAAAGTCTCCTGCGGTTTGAGGTCCCCCAGCACCCTAGACGCATGGCTAGTGCGCTCCTCTCAGCTGATCGCCGCCTGGGAGAGCAATCTGTGTTTCCCACTCCCAGCAGGTTGTCAGCTGAGAGGGGCATGCTAGTGCTGGCTCTGATGGAAAGAGGGGAGGGGGGGTGTCACAGCCAAGGAAGAAGCCTCCCTTGGCTGTGACCCCTCATCCATAAGACACAGCGCTGATTGTGCCCCTCTCAGCTGACAGAGGGGGATGCAGATGGAGTTTGGCGCCACACTTTGGTTGTGTAATCCCAGCCTGGAGCTGGCTGCACAGAGGGTGAGGGAGCCTGTGCTGCATCTGCCTCAGACTGCTCTCCAGCCCTGCTCCTTGGGGGGAGAGGAGGAGGAGGAGAACCATTCCAAAAGAATCCAGCTGCCTCTGCGGAGAGGGAGATGCAGGAGTCGTATGGCTCCCTGGCAGGGCCATGCACTGCCTTGGACCCCCACTCCTCTCCTTTCATGCAGTGATTTCCCCACCCCCCCATTTCCATTGGAGCCAGCAGCACTAGCATGCCCCTCAGCTGACGACCAGCGGGGGTGGAGGGAGAGCAGGGCAAGCAACAGAGTTGTCCCTGGGGGCCGCCCAACAGCTGGGGGGAGGGCGTGCTGGAAATCTCACTGTCCCTGGGTGGAGCAGCTGCCCTGCAGTCAGGTAGCTTGGCTGGGGGAGTGGGCGGGGAGGGAAGTCTGCTAGCGCAAGCCCACGGACTGCAGACAGGAGGCTGCCCATCTGAAGGGCTTTCAATGCCATTCTCACTGGTGGCTGCTGTGTGGGGACCCCACAAGGTTGTTCCAGGCACTCCCAGCCTGTGTGTTAACACCCACGGTGAAAAAAACCCATGCCTTGCTTACGACTTTTCTGCACATTTATCCCGATTTCATGAGGGGGGGGGGGGGAATTAGTAAGATGCTCAAAACCCAATTTTAACCTGCAGTCACTCAAGAAAATAGCAGCTAAGGAGAAAACATGCTCCTCCCCTCCATTTTAAGATTCTTCCTAGAGTCAGTCAATTTTGGTGGGTTTTGGTAAAGTTTTTATGTTTGCGTCACACTGAGCAAATGCAGACATTTGCCAATCTGTTTTGCATTTCCATTAAAATCAACCTTCTTGAGCTTTTGCAAGAGTATCATTTAAAAACTGAATTTTGGAAAAATTGTCAACTTTTACAACCCCCAGTGAAAACAATGACCTCCATTGCTTCCACAGTTGCCCCTTTCCTCCTGCACATCATCAACCTCTCCCTCTCTATTGGCACCTTCCCCTCCACCTTCAAACACACCACCGTCTCTATCCTCAAAAATTCCACTCTTGACCCCTCTGACCCTTCTAGCTACTGTCCTGTCTCGCTCCTTCCTTTTGCTTCCAAGCTTCTTGAACGTGTTGTCTACTCTCGCTGCCTTGACTTCCTCTCTGCCAACTCTTCCCTTGACCCCCTCCAATCTGGCTTTCGCCCCCTTCACTCTACTGAAACTGCTCTCGCTAAAGATCACCATCTTCTTGTGGCTAAATCTAATCGCTTCTACTCCATTCTTGTCCTCCTTGACCTCTCTGCTGCCTTCGATACTGCTGACCACTCACTCTTGCTAAACACACTTCACTCCCTTGGCTACCGTGGCTCCATCCTCGACTGGTTCTTCTCCTACCTCTCTGACCGCTCCTTCAAGGTTTCTCTTGCCAACTCCACCTCCTCCCCGCCGTCTCAGTTGGTGTTCCCCAAGGCTCTGTCCTTGGCCCTCTCTTCTTCTCTATCTACACCCTGTCTCTAGGCAAACTCATTGCTTCCCATGGCTTCCAATATCACTTTTATGCTGAGGACACTCAACTCTCTCTCTATTCCCTCTCTTTCCCCATCTATTCAAGCTCACCTCCCCAGCTGTCTCTCTGACATCTCTACCTGGATGTCTCAACATCAGCTCAAACTCAACATGGCTAAAACCGAACTCCTTATCTTCCCCCCTCATCCTTCCCATCACCCAAGCCCGTAGCTTAGGCTTCATCCTTGACTCACCCCTTTCTTTTAAACCCTACATCGACTGTTGCCAAATCCTGTCACTTCTCCCTCCATAACACTGCTAAGATTTGCCCTTTTCTCTGTCTCCTCTGCCAAAACCCTTGTTCATGCCCTGCTCACCTCTTGCCTTGATTACTGTAACCTCCTTCTCACTGGCCTCCCCCGCTCTCACCATTCTCTCCTTAACTCCGCCAAAACTCTGCTGCCAGGGTCATCCACCTTGCCCGTCGTTTCGACCATGTGCAGTCCCTCCTCTCTTCAGTGGCTCCCCCTTCCTGAACGAATCCTGCACAGGCTCCTAGTCTTCACCTAATGTAGCTCTTCACAGCCTTGCCCCCCCCCCCCTCTCTCTGCGTNCCCCCGCGTTAATTTCCCTCTGTACTCCAGTCCGTGAACTCCGCTCCTTCTCTGTCCCTTCTCTCACCCTCCCACGCCTCCCCTACCTGCCTTCATCCCTTCTCCCTAGCTGCCCCCCATGCCTGGAACTCCCTCCCTGCCCACATCCGACTCTCCCCCTCCCTTCATATCTTCAAATCCCTCCTCAAGACCCACCTCTTCCGCTCTGCCCTCCCTGACTCCTCACCTAACTCCTGCTGATACCCTCCATTCAGTACAATCTGTTGCCGAGGCCTGTGTACTCAAATCCTCACCACATGGACCAGCCAGCCATCATTCTCGATGAGACCAAGCCAAGCACGTGCACCTGGGACCTCACATCTTCGTGACTGTTACACTCCTTGTCTCTCCAACCCCCCATACCCCTCCCAGTCTCTGATTGTAAGCCCTAGGGCAGGGACCGTGTCTATTCCATTACTTTGTAAAGTGCCAGGTACATTGCTGGCGCTATATAAATGCTTGATAATAATAAATAAAAATGTAGACCTAAGAAGTTTAAGAGAATCCATTAGGTTTTTTTTGTGCATTTCCAATTTCATATTCATTAGTTTCAAGCTAATTTTTGTTCCAGGTTTGAGGCAAAAATTTTTTAAATTAAATTAAACCAGCTCCAGTTCTTCCTTTTGCAGCTTCTAAGCTTTTAAGTTCACTGGCTACCATCTCAATGCAAACACAGGCTGTCTTGCTAATCCTGTTCTGTAGTATCAAAGGAGAAAACCCACTCTACTAGTCGGAAAAAGACATGATTAGGACTACTAGAATGCCAACACTAAATATAAGCCATCCGTTAAAAGGGATGGAGAAGTCAGTTGGATTTGGTATGTTAGTCTTGCAATGAGAAATCACAAGAGCCAACATTAACTCAGGCACATTGCGCATGTAGTTACTTTCTGTTCCTTGCTAGCTGCAATGTTAACTAGCCTTATGTTTGAATTGTTCACTGGAAGAACAAGCAATCAAGCACGGCCAGCCTCAGAATTTGCAGGGCCCAGGGCAAAGATAAAATACAGGGCCCTTGGTCAGCCTTCCCCAGGGTTCCACTCCCTCTGTGGGGCCCTAGAGGAGGTCATGTACCTTAGGGACCGCCTCGCCCTTCGCGCCCCGGGACGGCTCCTGCGGTCTGCCGGGGGTGCCCTCCTGGAGGTCCCCCGTGTGAAGTGGGGGGCCACGATGGAGCGAGCATTCTCGGTGATAGGGCCGCGGCTGTGGAACTCCCTTCCGGAGGAAGCTCGCCTGGCCCCAAGCCTTTTGACATTTCGGCGGAACTGTAAGACCTGGCTGTTTGCCCAGGCCTTTGGGAGGGAGGGAGGGGGAGGGTGATTTTTAATCCCCTGCCCATTTATCTATTTATTATTGTTTCCTAACCCTGTTTTTGATGTTTTTATATTTATATTTTAACTGTTTTAATTGTTTTAATTGTTTTATTGTTGTTGTACGCCGCCCCGAGCTGCATTGCAGGAGGGGGCGGGATATAAATTTGATAAATAAATAAATAAATAAATGTTTGGGGCCCACTCACAAGGTCTGGAGCTCACACCCTACTCTGGTGAAAACAGGAGCCACTGCACCCCCCCCCCAAAAAAAGAGCAGGGCACAGGGCGGTCACCCCAGAGGTTCACCCTGTGGCAAAGCCTGCCCTTCAATCAAGTTAACATGGCTATTGGCATCTAATGCTGTTTGGAATACCTAACCACCACCATGGCTGCTATCTACAAACGACTTGCTCTAAACCAAGGAGTCTGTGGATCACTGCCAATGGCTGGGCTCTGAAGGAGGAAAATAACTAGAAAGCCAGGCAAACATTCCTTTGGTTCAGCGACTACGATCGTACCGACACCTCAGCAGAGAATACGGACTGCCAAGTCAAAGAGAGTCAGCAATATTAACCAGACATCTGCCCACAGCACATTAAACACCAGGAGATAAATTGCAATAGAATAAGACCCATCTCGCTTGCCAACTTGCAGCACTTTGCTATATCTTCCGAATACAAGGAAATAATAGTCATTCCAACAAAGACGCACTACGTGAAGATGGGTAATCCAAAGTAGAAGCCAATGATTAATTGGCAAAATAAAAATAAGAGTACTTTATCACGCCATGTGCAATTAACCTGTGGAACTCCGTCGGAGGAGGATGTGAAAGACAACAGCATTTTAAAAAAAGAAAGACTAGATAAGTTCAAGGATAGGTCCATAAATGGTTTTAGTCAAGTTGGGTCAGGGGGATGAAGCCTCTGGATGTCAGGGACTGGGATTGAATAGCAAGAAATGGATCACTTCATTAGGACTTGTGCTTTTCTTTGAACCAATCGAGGTTGGCCATTTTCAGGGACTTAGATGAATCATTGGTCTGGCCCAGTGGGGCAGCCCTTACATCAGTAGCCCCGAGTGCAAGATTGCAGTTCAGGAAGCTGGGTTTCAAGGTGTCTTACCTTTGCCTATGACAAGGCCACATTTATCAGCTGGCACCGTGTAGGTGATTTCCTGCATGCCCCCAGGAGTCCCCACGCTCCAGTCTCCACGACCACGACCTCTTCCCCGCGTGACTGCCAGGCTTCCAAAACCATCTCGTTCCTTGGGAGGGAAGACCATAAAATTGCCATCATTTCTTTTCCTGGGCTAACTGCAATTCTAAATTTGTCACATAAGAAGTAATTTACTTTTAAATATGTAGACAGAGTTAAACTGCATGTCAATCACAGCAGGGAACCATTTCCCTTCGGTGAGTCACTCTGAATGATAGCACAAGATCCATGGGCTAGGTGGGAGTGCTAAGGGATGTGCTTAAGATGAGGGAAGGGTCTAGATCAGGGATGGGGAACCTCAGGCCTGGAGGCCAAATGCAGTCCTCCCTAGTTTTTATTTGGTCCCTTTCCAGTTCCTACTCCCAAGCACTAAAAGACTGGGCTCAGTGTAAGATGATCTGAACCCTCCTCTCCATGAGCACACCCCATAAACACCCTGGTCCCCAACCTGTATGTGGCGCTCCAAGATTGTACTAATTGTCGTAGTGGCCCCTGGGAGAGAAAAGGTTCCCCATCCCTTGTCCAGAGTAACCCCCCCATCTCCACTCCCTTCCCAGGAGCTCATTCTCTCAAATGCTTGAGGGTAGGGGGATTGGATCCAAGCAGGAACTGCAATGGGGCCCAATAAAAAGAGCTGTGGGCTAGAGGTTTTCCTACAGAAGATCCTGGAGCAATTCAGAGCAGTGCTATTAGCATATGTTGCACCTAACTCCATCAGTGCAACTGACAACATAAATGCTTATCCTTAAAAACAGCAGCACAGAATACCATCTTATAACAGGCAGATCCATACAAGGGCAAAACCCCTCTTCCAGTCTTGGTTGCTTTGAAATGAATGCAGTCAGTTGCCCGAAATCTTGGCACTATGCTATGCTGTTTGGCACCAAAGTCTGGCATCTCTTTCAAGCCAAAAGTCAACCCCTTGCAAATGCCAACTAGAATCTCAAGGACTACCTGAATCCCTGAGCTAGAATACACATTTCCTTCAAGTGTCTTGAACTTGGCAGTGGTGTTTGGGGTTTGGAAAATACAGCCTAATGACTCCACAGTGCTTTTGTCATCCAAGAGTGAAAGCCCTCCGACACTAGCTAACATGACACAGGGGCCAAAGATTAAGTGGCTGACAAAAGGATGTGTTGCTTTGTAGCCTTAAGGGCATCCACATTAGAAAAGGTTGTGGTTTTTTTGTTTTGTTTTTAAAAAGCAGCCATAGGCCACATTTGGCCCTCAGACCTAAGGCTCCCCTCCCCTGGTCTAGAGACTGCCCAAGGAATTAAAATTCTCTTTGTGGACTTTGCTCATGATCTTCCAGATCAATTCTGGGCTCTCCTCGGGGTTAGGGAACCTTTTAAAAAGAGAGACAGCTTAACCCACATTTGGACACTGGAGAAACGTACTTAAGGGCATGGAAGCGGCAACACCACTGTTGGGAGACCTAACAGATGCATCTAGCCAACACCTTACCCTGCTCAACGAGGGCACAGAAAAGAGGTTCCATGCTAACAAAATTATTTTAATAAAGTAAGAGCTCTTGGATGATGAAGGGGAAGCACATCTCAAAGCAGCCTGACAAAGCAGGAGGCTGGAACAAGGGCAGAGAAAGCTGCCTTTCCCTTCCTTTGACATGGTGGCTTCTAGTTAAGCCAATGGTTCTTAAAACTGGTGGTAGAAAAAGAAGGAGCCCAGCTGTCAAACATCTAGCTCCACACTATGACTGAGTTAGGGGGAATGTTCAAAATAATGAGGAGGCAAAGGGGAGAGGGAGAGAGAGAACAAGGGGGTGGGTGGGGAAGAGGGGCCTCAAGTACCACAGAAACCAAAGAGGAGGGAGCAGATCAAAAATGGTCTGAGAGTCACTGAATGACACCATTATGGGTGCTGCAGGCTTCCCCCATATTTCTCATGCTACGAGAACGGTTTCACCCATACAAGTCTGTAGAACCCACCTGTGCTGTGAGAATAAGCTCGTTGATGAAGTGAGCTGCATGCTGACACCGATCAGGAAGCCCCATGACCTGAGCAACTCTTTCAGGAC
This sequence comes from Sphenodon punctatus, assembly GCA_003113815.1. Lineage (NCBI taxonomy): Eukaryota > Metazoa > Chordata > Lepidosauria > Sphenodontia > Sphenodontidae > Sphenodon > Sphenodon punctatus. The sequence goes on from QEPC01005805.1 coordinate 1,080,300, forward strand.
TAATCCCATCATCTGTGGAGCAAGAGGCGTCAAAAGACTAAATTAAAAACCCTGATGAACCTTCCCCCTTCCAGTGCTTTAATAGCCAGCAGCAACTTCATTTAGATAAGCCTGCCTTATGGGTGGCCGCCCATCTGTCTTCCTCTACCCCCAAACCCCTCCCTTTCCACCTCCCCAAATCTAAGAAGGGGACAGTGGTGGAAGGGTAACAATTTCACACACAACATGAAAGCAGGAAGGAAAAAAAAAACCTTTGGAGGAGAATACAACACTTTCCAAGGATAAAGACAGCTCAGATAGAGTTACTGAGGACCAGAGGAAATTACTTGAATTCATTAGTTTCCAATTCTCAATGGTTAGGAATACTATAAAGCTGAGCCCATTAGAGACAAGTCACACAAGGGTCTTTATAATGCATTTTTGGGGGGTGGGGAGTGGTAAATTAGCTACCAAGCAAAAATACTGATTTAATGTCTAATAATTTGCCAGTAAGGTATATCACATTGCTCCATTCAAAGAGAGAAGCAGAGAGCCTTTGTATTAACTCCATAAGGAACCAATGTCATATATTTATAAGCAGAGGTGGACAAATGGCGGCTCCATGGTTGCATGTGGCACCTGCACTAAAGTTCTTGCCAGAAGCGTCTGCTGGGGGGCATGTCCCTGCGGCTCCCTCAGGAAAAAGAGAAGCCAAGCAGCTGTTTCCCTGACAGAGCTTTCTGGGAGCCAGTGTGCTCCAAGTCACAGAGCTTTGATGTGAAGGGGTTGCAGGAAGCTATGCTGCCCTGTCCCCGAGATCAGGGGGAAGTCATGACCTGTGTAAAGTGTCTTGTGGCTCTGTGCAATATGGAAGTTTTGGTTTGGGAGCTTTGTCCAACCCTATATAGAGGTACTGGAAAGGCACGTTTAAGTGCATCTGAGGGAAACATGGCAATACTATTATCGAGTATTTATATAGCACGAGCAATGTACCGGATGCTTTACAAGCATTAATTATAGACAGAGTCCCTGCTCCAAGGGGCTCTCGTTACCCCCAAGGCACTAAAACTTCAGTGTCCTGACTTAGTATATAGTTCTGAGTTGCTCCATGCCCAAGGATGGGCCCCGTGTGGTCTGAAAGTTTGCATACTCTCACCAGCACAGCTTAGTCCAACAACAGATCATGGGACCTACTTGGCCTCCATTTCCTCGTTAAGACAGGGATCAGAAAGGTCTTTGCACACAAACCTGGCTTAAACTGAATCCTAACACCAGCGTCATTCTGGATCTTTTTGATCATTTCTCCATTTCTTCCTATTACAATTCCAACAGCAAACCTGGGCACAGAGACCTGGTGGGAAAGGCAAAGTAGTATACAAGTTCAGAGAATGAAAAGTGTAGTATACTTTTTTTTTTCTTCCCATCCCCCACACAAGAGGCATGTTTGTATCTGGTCAGCTACTGCGCCAGGCCAAACGAGGAAGCAGTGAAGTTTAACAGCTCTAGAGCACCACACAGGGTAAAAATTGCTAAGAATCACAGAACCACAGACTTGGTAGGGACCTTGAGGGGCATCTAGTCCCCTTGGATGCAGGATGACTAGAGCTGTAACATCCTGACAGATGGGGGCCCAGCCTCTTTTTAAAAAAACCTCCAGCAATGGAGTGCCTACCCCCCACCCCAACCCCTCATGGCAACTTTCCCCACTACACACAGCTCTTACTGTTTGGAAGTTTCCCCCTGATATTTAACTGAAGTCTCCCTTCCTGTAACAGGACCCCATTATTTCTAATCCTGCCCTCTGTAGCCATGAAGAACAGTTCCTTGCCACCCTTCCTGGTGGCAGCCCTTCAGATATTGAAAACTGCCATCATGTTTCTAATCTTTTCACTGACTAAACATGCCCAGTTCACTCAAAACTTTCCTCATCATAAGACTAGTTTTCCAGGCACTTTATCATCTCGGTTGCCCTCTTCTGAACCCGCTCCAACTTCAATGTCCTTCCTTAAAATGAGGTGCCCCAAACTGGCCACAACACCCCAGGTAATGTCTGAACGGTACTAAATAAAGCGGAATTATTCTGTGAATGCAGCCTAAAATTGCATTCTCCTTTTTTGCAGCCACATCAAATGGCTGACTCATGTTCAGTCTGTGACCAGCCACAACCCCTAAACCATTTTCACATGTGCTCCTGCCAAGCCAGGTGGTGGTCCCCCTCACCTCCCAATCTTGTACTTGTACATTTGGTTTTCCTTCCCTAACTGCAAAACTTTGCATTTCTCTCAGTTGAATTTAATTTTTATTAGTTTGTCGAGATTTCCATGGGCCATAAATTCTTCCACATTTTACAATCTGCCCTCTGGATGGCAAGATGTTATTTTCAAGAAGAGAACAGTTTAGGGACAGATGAACATAAAGAAGAGGTCTCTCTGGACAGAAGGTCACAATCAGGCTTTTCTGAAGGTAGGGCAAGTTGTAATATTTCAATAAAAAAACACTAAGACTTAAGTTGGAGACCAATTAGCTTCACAAATCACTGGTCTGTCCCTCAATATCTGTACTGAGAGCTATCCACAGAACTTGCTGAGAAACTGTACCTCTATGCTGCCTCCTCCCATTCTGGAGCTGAAATCATTGCGTACACCTCGGAAGTCTGCCTGATCTTTCTCTCTGATGATCTCCAGTACCATCTCTCTTGCTTGCTATGTAGGAGGAAGAGAAGTGGTTAGAGTTTGTCATTTAACTGACCCCTCAACCCCCCTGCTGGCAGCTTATATAGTACTGTATGAACAGGTTAAACACCCAGAAGGCCTAATTAGGATTTTAGCCCCATTATCGCCTTGTGCAATTCTTAGACTGCTTTCACACCACCTTCCACGCGCATATTTTGGCTCCGCGAGAGACTGCGGGAGCCAGAATCTGCACAGGGTTCAACTGGTCTGAAAGCCACCCCCCAGCGCGGCTTTGCCGGCAATTACACAGAGATACAGAGCTGGATTTCCTGCTCTGTATCTGTGTGATTGCCGGCAAAGCCACGCCGGGGGGGAGGGGGCTTTCAGACCAGCTGAAAGCCCCGTGCAGATTCTGGCTTGTGCAGTCTCCTGTGAGCCAAAATATGCACATGGGGAGGAAAGGTGTGAAAATGGTCTTAATGACAACAACAACTTGGGAGCCTTTCCTGGTCTGGCCACCTCTCATTGATCCCAAAACAGCTACACCTTTTAACCTCTTGACAAAATAGGGACTCTATTAAGAGAGCTAATTCTCTTGCGCAAAAAGGAATTCTTTAACTCCTGGAAGGGGAAGTAAGGTCCACTGTTCAGCAGGTTTTTAAGACTACCAGAACCATGAATTACAGTGTGTGTGGGGTTGTGGACATTCCCCTCCCCACAAATTTTCACTCTCTGCAAGTCCAGTTTATGGAGAGAGGCTTATATGGGTCAGTATCCCCCACCACGTTTAGCCCAAAGTTACACCCCCGACTGGAATATGACAATCAGAACATGAATGGCTGGACCCTATTTCTTTCTAGTCTAGTCCAAGTGCTGTTTTCCCCACTGCTGCCAGGTAAGCAAGCCCAAATCTCATCACAATAATGTCAGCTGCAGCTGTTCAGACTTTTTGCTGGCATGATCTCATTTTGAGACAGTCTCCTTCCCAGCAACCAAGTCATGAAAGGATGTCAAGCATGAATTGGAATTTGTAAACCCATTTCAAAATGGTGTGGCGGTGCCTGTGAGCCTCAACTACAGTTTGGGTAGTCTCTGGCCTATCGTATTTCTTAAGTTCCTCTGTTGTCTCATCTCTAGCATTGATGCCTGCCTGGTTCATCTTCACTTAACCAGTAGGCTAGCGGTTCCCAAACTTCATGGCATTGCCCTCTACAAAGCCAAAGTTATCTGGGATGCCCTTACAAAAGGGGCAAATTCAGTTGGGAGTTTTTTGTGCAGTGGGGAGTAACTGGGATGAGAGAGAGAACAGGGCAGCAGGGCTTGCTGGGTAACAAGACTTGGGCAGCAGGGGGAGGGGGGATATGTGCACCAGGGGAGAAGGGACTGGGGCAGTGACAGGAGGAGGGAGACACCAAATATGTGCCTCTAGGCTACATACGTCTACTGCTGCCTGCTCCCTACCAGTCCTGACTTTTACCTAGCCTCATGCCACCCCAGGGAACTAATCTGCAACCCCCCATGGTGGCATGCTACCAATTTTGGGAATCAATGAAGTAGGCAGCAAGACAAATAGAAGCCAACGCCTTCCCAACAGAACATTAGCCATTACATAGGATACTATTAGAAGCCCCAAAAGCAACCGCTCTATTGTTTAAGGCCCTCCTCATGCTTCCGTGAAGCTGCACGACGGGTAGTTTGACCGCCTACCTGTACTTTAAAAGCATCTCCGGTAATACGGAGAGGTTTATCTGCTCCAGTCGGTAAAGGGCCGTCTTGGATCATAATCATTTTCACGCCTGTTCGTTCCTGGAAAAAAGCAGACAGCACTGCTAAGCAGTTCCATAACCACGGGAGTCAGTAATAGGTGTCCAAACTTAGGTCACTAAATATTTATATGGCTCAGCAGCTTTCCAGCATGCCAGATTTGAGCTCCTAGTATTTCTACTCCACAAAAACAGCACAACAGCTGTACAGCCCCAGAGGAGGACTGGGGAGAAACGCGGCTCTCTGCAAAGCACGTTCTAGCCCAAATTCCAGCGCTATCAGACAATATCGCCACCCCAGTAATAAATGACTCTACCCAGAGATGATAATGTTGTGGCTTATCTAGGCACGCTGCTATGTGGCATAACAAAGCCCGCTGACCATGGAGCTCCCAATAAAAATTGTAGTTGATTCTGGAATAAGCATAATCCTGATTTTTACTAAAGAATCCCAACAGTACTATATCCCCAAATGGAAGCAAATAAAAATACTCTACCCCAGATAAACCAGTTTGGGGGCAAGGGAAGAAGGTGGCATTAACTTCACCCAGCTGAGTAAAATATTTCAAACCAACATCCTGGAACAGCATCACTGACACACTTTAATGCGGTGCACTGTTCATCAGCATCATCTCTGAGCTTAGCACATCAATGCTGAAACCAACCTGAATCAACAGAAATCTTCTTTTTGGCAACCTTGCCAAATTTGGGGGAGAATTTTAACGTCTGGGGCTAGTTTCACCTATTTGCCACTTCTGTCAAATGCCGAAGAGCGTGCCCATTTCTGAGTTGTTGGGTAAACAGTTAATGGGCAATTGATGAAACTGGTGTTTGCTGCGATGAATCTCATTCTTGACACAGCTGTTTTCTCTTTTGACAGTGCAGACGGACAATAGTCACCAGAAGCTACACTGGAGTAAAGAAGATGAGCTTGGTCTCCACAAGACTGGATTTGAAACCAGATCTGTATTACCTTACTACTACAGCAGACCAGCATACATTTCAAAGCTCCTATTTGCTCAATGGGAAGTCCTGTCAGTGGAACATCTCCTCCCCCCCCCCTCCTCCCAAAAATAAATCTCACCCACCTGCAGCTGTTTTATTGTCTCTCCCCCCTTGCCGATGACTAGCCCCACTTTGGATGCCGGGATGAGGATCTCCTGGATTGTACTGTTGCCATCGACATCGTTGTGGAAGCCTGGTCTGTTCTGACAGCGATCCACAATCTGCCCCAGTAGCCGCTTAGCTTGTCTTTAAAAAGAACCAAATGAAAACAAAACCATTAGGCTAGGATGCTCTGGCTGCCTAAAAGCTTAGGAATTGCTGGAATGCGAGAGGTTTGGGAAGAGGAGAGGAAGCAAAGAAAAGAGAAGGAAACCATAGTTAACACAGAGGATCTTTGCACTGATCTATCAGTGTTAAGTACCGTAGGACGACATTTTGGATGTTTGATGAATTCTCTAAATCAGGTGGGGAACCTTTTCCCTCCCAGGGGCCACTTTTGAAAAATTAGTACAAGCTCCAACGACTGCAAAGTAGTAAGGATGGGGAGCGCTTAATGAGCGTGCTCAAGAAGAGGAGGATCCAGATCATGGATCTGTGTCATCAATCTGTCCGCTATACTTGTGTGCACACTCTTCTCTCTGCTTTCCTAGAGATAGGTCTTTCAGTAATTGACAGTAGGAACTAGATCCAGGGGTTGGATCCAGGGCCAAATAAAAGCTAGCTGCAGGCCGCATTTGGCCTCAGGCCCGAGGTTCCCCATTCCTATTATAAAATGGCTATAATACTGTAGTTTTGGTACACAGCACTTTAAGAGGCTTTAACATTTATACCCGTCCTCATTAAGATCAACGGTTATAAACTACAAAGATTGCCTCGTTTCCTGATAAGAGCAATGCTGCTCACGCCTTCTCAGATTCAGTTTACGCAGGAGTGAGGAAAGCTACCTTCTAATCCGATAGGTAGAGTCATGAGCAACTACCCAATCCCTGGATGCCCTGCTCTATGCATCAGGAAACGGCTAAGCTGCCTACAGCCTCTTAACATGAATGGGCTGCTGTTACTCTCCTGCTGTTCGCTAACTCAAGGACATATGCACAGAACGGGTGTCCCATTCACAGCTAGGCCAAAAAGACTTTTGACGTCTCCTCTACTGGCAAGAGCAGAGGGGTCCATTCGGATAATTAAACTCTTTCCATGACATCTTTTCAGAGGCACCCAAGCTGGCTTGGTATCTATGAATACATCCTTCTCCTCTCTCAAGGACCTTTATTAAATCGCTTGAGTCGGATCACTGGTTTCTCGCCTTTCCCCCTCCTCCAATTAGCACCCCATCGGCAAGTACACCAGAGTCTTCCCTTCCATGTCAAACCCTTGAAGCAGCAGGGCTATTGCCCTCTTACAACTAGCTCAGGCCTTGGTGCTCTGATCTCCTGAATCCAACATCAGAGCATCCCCTCTGCTCAGGTCTCAACCTGGGAGGGAGGCAGAAGTAGGGCACTCTGTTAAATTAAGGATTTACTTAAGAGTAAGTCCACAACTAGGATAGTTCTCTGCCCCCCGCCCCCCCCGATCCTTTAATTGAAACATTTTTGATAGAGAATATTAGAGGAGACCAGAGCACCTTTATTTAAGAGGGAAAGGCTTGTTAGGAGGAACACTACCCTATTCATTAATGGGGGTAGATGTTTGCTATAGGCTCTATTTCTTGTGGTGGATTTTTCTGTGTAGGCAGCTTGGATGCTGTTAATTCTGCATTGTTGAAGGGGGCAGACTAGAGGACCCAGAGGTTCCTTCCAGCCCTATGACCTCCAGCTACAACTGTAGGAGCCTACTCATCCTCATGCAAAACCTTTCATAAAGAATTTGGGGGGGGAGGTTGGTCAGGGCTCAGACCTGGCAATTAAAGGGGGAGCAGACCACCCCCCCCCAGAAGGGTTCCCAGTGGGAGACTACACCCCTAAACACGAGACCAGGAAATGTCAATATTGGCTATTTCAGAACTGGAAAGGAAGACCAGAAAAACCTATGGATGATTTATTTCACTTTTAATGACTTTCCTGCTCCACTCCCTGTGTGTTGGTCATCATAGAGATTAAATCACAAGAAGTCCTGCTTTATATTCAGCTGTAGAGAGCTAGGTGGGTCTAGGAGTGCAGGTTTCAGCTGGGGACTAGGGTTTAGTTCCCAGCTCTGATAAGCTCTAGGGTGAGAGGCGAGGCTTCTGGGGCAGACTTAAGCCTCAGCAATCCAACTAAGCACAGAGGCCTGGCATCTAGATTCCTTGCTTTACTTTCCATTTCTGCTGCTTCGTGCATTTTTTCCACAGATAGTCAAAAGGATAATTCAAACAGCTGACTCTCAACAAGAAAAGCAAATTAAGCCATCTACTTCCATATCCTCGACTCTTGTCTCATTCAGCTTCACAAGTCTAAAAAAGCATGATCTGACCCAACAGCTGGGGACATAAGCATGTTGCGATCTGCACGTTAAAGAAAATCTAGCTCTTTCAAAAGGTACACACAACCGTCATCCCAGTCCCCTCGCCCCATTTGTCTTTTCAGACGTTAAAGCTTTTTAATATTTTGCTCTTGTTCAAAGACATCCTTGGCCAAAGAGGAAAAATGCCTCAATACCAGCCAAACCATATTGTTTGCCCTATAATGTGCGCTTGTCAATTATACTTATTCTGGCTCGCTGCTTGCAGAATTATGGCAGAACAGGGAGATTTCAGCACCCTTAAATCTCTTACAAATGGAAGCATGGTGAAACAGTCTTCGGAGACACAATCTTCACGCCTGTGATTTCCCTCCCCCCACACTATCAAATGCAACTCTTAAAAAGATTTCCAGATGGATTTTAAAAAACCCACCTACCCAAAGGTTGGGGAGAGAAAGAGCAGCTCCATATGTTAAGTGTGTTCCTGTAAGCCTGAGGATCCTGGATCCAGTCCCAGCAGGACGTCCTCAACTGGTTTGGGAGAGTCTCAAACTCAGCTCCTGGGAAGGGGGAGGGAGGAAACACTGTCCCTAAAGTTTCTATAGGCCTAAAAGCTTAGAAGCCCCCACTCGGCTGCCAAACATGTCTCTCCCATGCAGAGATCAGAGTTCAAGACTTCAGTCCTTGGCTTCTGTCTGGCAGCAGGGTAGAGGCGACATGCGGTGGGCCGCACGCTGCTCAGCAGTGACCTCTCCAGATTATTCAGGAGTGGCACCAACAGGCCAGGAGGCCTTGTTCAGCCCCTTTTCAAGCTGGAAGGACGGTCACCTCAATAGGAGTGGGGAGATGAAAGGGAGAGGAACACCCTTTACGACTTAATTTGGTATCTTGGAAAGTTGCAGGAAGTCAACTGCATCCTAGGTGCCCTGAAAGCAACCTTGTTCTGTGAAGCGGATTTCTGCAGAGCTTTCAGCAGATGAGACTTAATTGGGGAAAAAAAGAAAAAAGAAAAAAAAAAGGCACAAAACTTTAAAGCATTCAATGATGTGGCTCTAGAGCCTAGTGCCCCTACAGTTTTCATATGCCAACACCCATCTGTAGCAGCATCGACAGAACAGAGCGCCAAGGAAGAGGAAAGGAAAGAGCAAAAAGAGCAAATAAAGATCAAACTCACTCAATGCTCTCTGGCGTTCCAGTGAGCACACAGGGCCTTTCGTGCATCCCGCCACTATCTGTAAAGAAAAGATGACAGGGTACTGGGTATTTTTCACAACGCAGTCCCTGGCTGGTCTCCAACAGCCAGTCAGTAATCAACAGGTTGGCATGAACTGAGAGATACCAGCTCTCTCTGTGGTTAAAACATTCCAAAACCTGCATCATTCTTAAGAGATAAGAAGAGAACCAATCTTAAGAACAAAGTGCACACAGTTCTTGTATGAGGCCAACAACTTCCATACCTGTTTAGATACATAATTATGATGAGCTAGTACTCCAGAGGTGAACATTTGCCAAAATGTACCACTATTTATATTTAAATAAGCCCGCAGACTTACTTCTGTTTGAGTATTCAAAGCTGCTTCTGTAGCGAGATGAACATTTGTATAACTGTACATGCCAGCCCATTTGTATAACTGTACATGCCAGCCCATTTGTATAACTGTACATGCCAGCCTGGCACATTGCCTTTAGTTATTTATATAGCACCAGCAATGTATATGGAACTGTAAAATCAATCAGGGTCCCTGCCCCAAGGGGAATACAATCTAGGAGAGGCAAGGGAGGGGATGCAAGAGGAAGCATCAGTGACCAGTCTGTGGGGGATGAGATCATACATTATTGTCATACTCCTAGCCAACTGTGCTTTCATACCCAGCAGCCTACATGCAGAAACAGTAGGAGAATGAAGAGGGATCTGGGTGGTACTCCCTTGGTAGTGGCAAGGCAGCGGGTAGGAATGAGGGGAGATATTGATAATTATGTTTTATTGTTTACGCCTTATTATGTCATGGGGGTCAGGAAGCGGTGATCTGGGGTTGTCCGTGACTAAGGTTTAAAGCTCATCTGCATTTTAATATTGTCTTTTAAAAACTTACTGTAAGCCACCCTGCAGCCTTGTGGAAAAGGGCAGGCTATAAATCCAAGCTAAGCAAGTTTCCACAGCTTTCCCCAATTAAGAGACAAATTGTAAGGCCCAGACTATACTCTGCAGTAACTACATTTCCTATAAGCTTCATTTTCCCCAAGAAAGACAGATCTTCACTGCAAAGAACAAGAATATCCAACGTGCTGCATCAAAGCTGCTACCCTCTCTTTCAGTTGGAGATGGATTATATATGGAACTACTTGGGAGCCTTCTGAAATTTCTAGCTCTGAGAGCGGTCAAGACTAATCCGTTACACAATATTTATTTCTCATCGGTCTACAAAAGGCGTCACTGGCAGATCACCCCCCAACAAGGAGTTTCTCCTTCCTTTGTAGGAACAAGGTATAGACCATTCTTTAATACAACAGTCAAAGGGAAATAAGCATCTTGATTCTGTATAGTCTTTGTAACCATGGACATAAAGGGACGTGTGTGCATACAACTGCACCCCCACCCCCCCAGCACTTTGGACAGAAGGTGCCACCGTGAGAGAAGGGCAGGTGTGAAAGGGTTCTTCCACCACTTTCCAAGAGCCCTGACATCACTATGCACAGAGAGGTGTGGTAAGGGGGGGTGTCTGTCCCCCTTCTAAGCACCATTATGCAATAGTCTTTTGGAATAGGGTGTGGCCACATCAGAAAGAGGCAGGACAGCCACTTCACTACACCCCTTTCCAAGGTCTGAGGTCATGGTGCTTGGAAAAGGGCAGGATACAGGTGCCCCCATCATCACCCTAAAAGGAAATTCTGCCAGCACTCTGTCCCATACCCCAGTATCTTCCTAGCAATAGGCTCTCCATGGTTGCTTGCATTGCGTGCTCCCTCATGGAAAGCACTGGGCCAGAGGACTGTGCGGATACACGTCTTCCACAGCATGCAATCACAGGAGCTACTTCAACTTCTTCTGACCGCTTCTTTCCACAGGGGCAGATAAAACACCCAAAGCCAGGCCTCTCCCAATCAATGTCAATCACCCCCACAATCTTTCTAAAATGATGCCCCTTGTAGAGAGATCAGACCCAAACCAAACGTGTGAAAGTTAACTGTCGAGTCCTTTGATAAGGCAACCGTCCCCAACTTTTCTGTGCTTGCAAGACCCTTTGCAAAGTTCCAGATTTATGGCAAGCCACAACTTTATTTAGAGAGATAAGTCACACAAACAGGCTTTGTTGTAAGTAATCCGAAACTAACATTTTTTTTTGCTAGTTTCTATTTTTTAAGTGCACCTGCCTCTAAGAAACCCCAGCCATGATGGTTAAACAGATTCCCCCCCCCCCACCCCCTTGAAACTGCAGCATCTTTAAATCATCTTCTGCCAGAAGCCTTTAGCGCAGGTTAACCTCTTCTTTTTCTTTTGCTGGTTAAGAGGAACACATACTCTCTTTCCTTTACGATGAACTGCGCTGAACTTGGCTAGATCCGCTGTATGTAAGGAAGCGTTCTTTACCTCCCTTGTTCAAAATTTTGTATTTGTTAACTTCACAAGATGATTCTGTTATTAATGCAGTTGCACATTTTGCCTTACTAGCTGGTAAAAAGGAAGGAAGGAAATCTTAGCGTGATCCTCTTGATTATTGAGAGACCTATTAAGGAATTTGGTCGACCTTAAATTTGTAAATGCAGTTTGATTTTATTTCTTGTATGGTTTTTTATTTTGGTCATGGCAGAAGCTAGAGCCGTAATAAAATGTATATATATTCTCTTTCCTCCCTCTCTCCCATTATTTTCTCTCTGTTTAATGAGCAGTCCCAAGCAACACGTTAACTCACAAGCTGTGGGATGGGGACCACTGTGATAAAAAACATATGAATGCAACCCACCGGTCCACTGGACGTGCCACCTGTCAGTGCCATCCCGCTACCCGTCAGCCACAAGCAGAAGCTCTTACCTGGAGCAATCTGAATTTTGCAGCCAGACTCGCCTTGAATCCGAGCGATCTGTTCACCGCCCCTGCCGATAACTGGAACAAAGTTCAAGACGTATCAGGATTTATTGCTGCTTTGTCCACATCTTAGAACATCAGTTTTCTTTATTCCACTACAGCTGGTTAGTCCTGCTTTTATTTCAAAGCAGATCTTCATGCTTACGTACACGGAATCCAATCTTTAGATGAAGTCACTGGGAACGCTGGGGATTTTCAGTTAGTCCCAGTGCTTCAGCACAAGACTTGGATTTATGTGGTAAATAACAGGTTGGCGAGGGCTCTTTAAAAAGGGCTGCTCGTTGCTCTAGTCCCACTCCCTTCTGAGGATATAAGCAACAGCAAGTCCCGACCCTCAAGTAGTCTGCTTCTGGCAGGGCTCTGGTGGGAGCTGGCCAGGGTCCTGAACCAACAAGAGGCTGGGAGCTCTTTGGGGTCTGATAAGTCCCAACTAAGGCTGAGGGCCTGGGTGCTAAAGCAGACCCAAGGCCACCAGATATAGGTGGGGGCCAGACTAGGCCCATCGGTGCCCCCACCCGGGCAACCCGGCAGCCCCCTCCCCATGTTACAACCAACAGCCGAGCCATATGAAGCCTTAAGCTGGGTTCTGCCCAGTCATCCCTGCCTCCATTCTTACCCCCAAATCAGGTGATTGGGAAGGTGCCATGTCTCCCCTGCTCTTAAGGAGACCCAGGCATGGTTCCTACGCTGGTATCTGCTATACAGTTGCAACAATAGAAGCCAGAAACACCACATTCCATTTACAATGGATACAATCCCAGAACCCCTAGGTACTGCTGTGGAGAAGGCAACCCCCCCCCCAAAAAAAACCACACACACACCCCAAACCCCTTATGAGTCTCAGGCCAATTAAAGCACATGGACAATACCTTCTCAGCCCTGAACACAGGGTCTAGCAAAAGCCCACAGCAGCCCTTCCATGCTGAACCAAACCCCACCACCCTATTCATGAGCTGAGCAACAGCTTCTACAGAAACCCATTTGCGAGCTGAGCAACGGCGACCAGGAAGGAATGGGTGGGACCGCCACACAATCAGGAATGAACGAGAGGGCTCGTATGCCATGCCATGCCGTGCGCCTGGCATAAGTGTGCAATGCCGCCCTTCCCCTCCCCCCAACCAGGTGTGTGCTCCAGACCCATTGCCTATCCAGTTACCTGGCCGGGGCTGGGAGGGGATCCTCCTGCCCTCTCCCTGCAGGAAAGGCTGTTTCATTGCCCCCCACGTAAGGCGGGAGGGTCTTGTTTTGGAGATTCTGCCTAACTCACAGCATGGCTAGACACTTGCAAGAATCTGAAGCCCTCTCCAATCTTCTTAAAATGTGAAGATTCACCTTTCACTTCAGCACCTGAATGCTAATTTTTCTGCTCAAACAGGAAATCAAGTCTACTAAGATATTTACTCCTAGCACCAAATTATCTGATAAAGTGCAAGGGATTTGCAGTTACAGCCTTCATTACCAGAAGTCCTTAAAAATTCCTTGCCTCCTCCTTCAGGAAAAGTTACCCCAAATTCACCTCCCCGTTGACGGCAACAGGCAACACACAAGGAACACAGGTCCCTGCTTACAGGTACCTTGTTTCTGGATCTCTAAAATACAGCTTGCGATGGTGGGCAGGCAGAAATTTTCATCTGCCCTGGCTAGGTTCTCATGAAAATCTACGTCCCTGCCCCAGGCAGCAAACTCAGTGACATCAATGGAAGCACCTCAGTTTAAATCCTGCTCGCCACAAGAAGGAGTGCTCCTGAACAGAATGTGGCGTTAGGAAAGTGAGCTTAAAGAAAAATCATACTTACTAAATCCAACCATTTTGTCAGGCACTTTGAATTCTTCTGTTATTACTGTCCTGAAAATGGAGATTCAAACAGTCACTGCAATGAAAAGAAATCCTTGTCCTCGCTACAAGATCAGCTGTAGCTTAGAAAGGCAAACACACAAACCACGATCTTAAAAGAATAAAATAATTTGGACTATCAGGGGTCCCCCTGCATGCCCTTCTTTGTGAAGGGACTATTTTCTAAATTCTCCAAGTGTCAAATCCAGCCCTGATTATTTCCAATGAAGAGGCAGGCTCCATCCATACCTTTCTAGGAAAGTGTTTGCCCCCCAAATTTAACTAAATTCTCAACACTGCACCTTCAGCTCTGCCCTTCGTCAATCCTTGCCGAGTAAAGCCTAGCTAGCTCCTGGCCGCTTTGCCAAGCTCCCTTTAGCTATGTGTAGATCGCTGTCTCCCCCATCTCAGTATTCTTCCCTCTGGAAGGAGTCTCCTAAGCAGTTCTCAATTCTTTTGCACAAGTCTCATCTTCCCCCAAACTTTGCCTTTATTGCTCTCTGGTTTCTCCCCCATTTGTCTGCGCCTTAAAATAGGATGCCCAAACGCAAGCACAGTATTCCAGCCGAGGCCGAATCAGTATGGGGTAGAGCAGAACTGCCGCCATGATGTTTTACACCAGGGACAGGAAGCCTCCGATCTAAGAAGCAAATGCAGCCTGTGGCTAGATTTATTTATTTTTAATTTGGCTCCTTTCCAGTTCCTACCCCCCCCCCAAAAGTACTGAAAGGCTGAGCTTAGGCGACATGGGAGCAGAGGTAGAAGCATGCACACAAACATAGAGGACAGATCCATGATCTGGACCCTCCTCTTCCTTCCTCCATTCTGAACATGCTCCTCAAGCACCCCACAACTTCCATGTCATCCTTGCAGCTTGTACTAATTTTCTAAGTGGCCCCGTGAAGGTTCCCCACTCCCGTCATACACAACGCTCCTGCTAAATACAGCCCAAGGAATATTCCATTTGCTTTTACCTGAAAGTCACTCAAATAGAATCTCGGAGATATATCTCTCTCCAATTGTCTCACACAGAAATATACACAACATCCAGTTGGTTGGTCCACCTTCAAGGAATTTAAACATCATGGGAGAACTATGAACTTAATTGTTTGCTCAGGAATTTTTAAGGTATCCTAGGTCATGTGCAGAATCAAATTAAGCACTTCTGAATTCCTCTCAGCTCTCCTAGAGAAAGGCCTGCCACCAATGACCTAGTCTGAAATAAGATTCCTGTATGCATATCTAACTGTCCTATCCAGCCTACAAACCAAAGCCAGTTAGTCTAGGATTCCGAGTGGATAACCGAGAACTCGTAGGGTTAGCCCTGCAGTAGAGAGGGCCCAAGTGAGCTGCTGATGGTAAAGCGTTAGCAGACAGCTTTGGGAAACAAGTTTCCCCTCTATAGGGACATAAAAAGGCATAAAATGAAGTCCGACACTCGCTGCCCCAATACTACATTATAGTCTTGATCAAATGCAGGGGTGGCCAAACGGTGGCTCAGAAGCCACACGTGGCTGTCAAGTAGGGCCTGTTCCCAGTCTGCCTTATTGGTTCTGTCTCTTACTTCATTGCAACTCAAACTGGAGCAGCTGCTCCTCAGAATCTCAGCAGACAGGGCTAGAGAGCACCAGCTTCCAGCCAATCACAAAGCAGAAATAGGATGGGGCAAGATTCAGCCTGGGAGATGCTTCAAGAAGGGGGCACATGCATCTTGTGGCTCTTGGCCATATGTAGACTTTGGTACGCAGCTCTTGGGAGTTGGAAATTTTGGCCAACCGTGGTCTAATGACAACACTTCAAAGTACTACGAGGTGAAATAACCTTCAGGCCCATTCAACCATAGCCCTTTCTAAGGAGACTGAAGACACAGGTATCCATTATGATGGTGGCAACAGGCAGCTAGCAGCACAGCCATGACACCTTTCAATTCCAGTTAATGTTAGGGTGGGAGCCGCTCTAACACTGGCATCAGGTTCTGGAGTGTAACATTTCTTGAGAATGGGACAGAAATGAAAGATTCTAGAAAAGGGCACGAATAAAACCTCAATGTTCCTAGGCCCCTATGAGCCACTCAATGCCACTTTAAGGGAGGAAAGGTTGCAAGCATCTTAACACAACAACAGCAGAGCCAGAAAAATAAAAGCCAGTTTGAGACTTCTAAAACCTGCTCCAAAGAGGAAAAATTGTACTCCGATTGTCCAGTTCTACAGGTTTAGATTAAGCCACTTTTAAGTTTGATAAGCCGCCATAAACCCTTTCCACCCTCTCTCCCCCATCCCTAAAAGTCTTTTGAAAGCGTCCGCTAAAAATTCAGCCTGGAGGAAAACACACAAACCAGAGCCTACAGTTTCTCCACGTTCTCAACCTCTGACTTCCTAACACTCTAGTACAGATGGCAGATCAATAAACAATTAGAACTGATCAATAAATAATAAAACATAACCCACTGCTTACCTTTGATGTACCAGGGCCCCTAACTGGTTACCTACTGTGGCAGAGAGAGAGAGAAAAGAAAAATCAAAGCATTAGCACGGATAAACTAACTTCATCCCTATAGAAAGATTTCTTACCATTTCATCAAAAAAAAAAAGAAAGAAAAGCAAAACAGTAATTTAGGTTCAGTGGATGAAATGAATGCGTGATGCACTATGAAACAGGAGGAGATTTCTTGATCAGCACAGACTATAACCCAGTGTCCAGCTGAACACAGGATAGGAAATTGATCTGGCTCCCCTCATGCTGAGCGGCATGGGAGGAAATCCTGCCTGCCCAAATCCCTGCAACTTACCTCCTCCCCCTTCCCAAATTAAACCCAGTGTAAAGACCAAGCAGATTGGTACATATTGGAGGTGGGGCGGGGGGGGGAAGAGGGGGGAAGCCAAAACAGATTTTGAGATTTAGGCTAATCAAAAGCATTAGAGATCGCTTGCACATACTTCTCTGTGTATCTCTTATCTGTGCTCCATGGAGCCCACTTAAACGGAGACCTGTTAAAGGAATAGGTCTGTTAAATAACCTCATGGCACCACAACTGTATCCTCTATTCATATTTCTATAGAATACACATGCTTTAGCCACAAATTGTCAGGTAGCGTCCTACTTCTGACTAGCAACCAACTCCCCAGCTAGCCTCCCACCCCAAAAGAAAATGCTGCTTTTATTTGCTCCCTCCGCTACTTATCCAAGTAGATTATTTTTTCCTCCACAAGTTGCTATGAAATAAGATTCAAGTACAGACAAGGGATGATGGCAGGGAATGGGGCAGGGGACACTTTGCAAAACTGCCTAACTGAGTTCCCTTGTGTTGAACTCACTGAGAAATGGACCATTTGGTCTTAACAACCAGTTGAGGACTCTTGCGATTATGTTATATTGCTGGGGAGCTTGCGTGGGGAGAACAGATGAAGCTAGCTGATAACATCCGAGCTGGGATAATAAAACATGCTATCCCCAACTGCTCTGTGACAACTTCTTGCACGTTGTTTGATCTGAAAGAACATATGTGCAGGAGTGAGAAAAATGAAGGCACCTGAGAAGTCTTCAAAATACAAACAAATGCATAAAAGCCTTTGATAAAAAAAAACACTGTAGATAAATAAAACAGAAAAAGCAAGTCATTATCCTATTTCTGTTCTGTGTCAATATCTTGAGAATAGTCCAGGACCAAAATATTGACAGAATAGCATATATATTTATTACGTTCTTCAACCCAAGGATAAGACTACTGCTGTGGTATCAACTCCTCCTAGAATTCGTCTTTGCATATTTTACACTCTGAATATAAAATTCTCTTATTTGATATTTATCAATATCTTGGTAGAAGAGTCAGGTGACGTAATGGGGAGTATCTGTGCTTCCTGATAAAAAGGTACTAATGTACACCTTTGCAAGAGAGCAAGAAAGGTTGCAGGGAAAACATTTTCATTATTGCCAATCTTATGTGCTTCAAGTGACCCTGTTAGGTTACGATGTATTTGTCCAAGACGTGCCAATTAATGAGCAGGCCAGGCACAGATCAGCTTCCATACTATTATAAGTCTTAAGTCTGAAAATCAACAAGCGGTTTTGAGGGAAGGCCCTGTTCTGTTGACAAGCGGAAGGCCTCACAAAGAAATAATGTTGTACATTTGAAATGGTTCCAAACCCATTACAAATGAACCCTTTCCAACACCTTTCCAGAGTTGGCACTGCCACAGAGGAAAGGCAAAGTGAAGATTTTACACACATTTACATCGGAACCAATCTTAAATTTCTTAAGTCCTTTAGTGTTACCCCAAACTCATCCCTTCAGCCCCACCCGATAGAATACAGAGAAACAAGACACGTGTAAGAGCTTGATTTAGAGAAAAATTCAAATTTTGCCCTTCCTGCACTTTAAAATGGTACCGTCCAAGGCACCAATACACAATCTAGAATTCTGTTCTATTGCACTGGAGTCTAATAGCCACACGCGTCCGGGGTGGAATGCAGGCACTGAAATAAGGCTGGCTGATGAGGCTCAATCAGACACTTAATGGTGGGGAGGGGGTTGAACTGCGACAGGCCACGTACACATTTCCCCCTTTTTACATCTATTGAGTACAATTTAAGTGTAACTGCAGTCATTTTACTGCAAATAAGGAATAGTACTGAATAAAACCAGCCCCATTTCCCGCTAATGGCACCTGCTGGTTGATAACTCCTGCTTTAGGCTTCACCTTAACTGAATTCTACCTAAAAGACCATCAAAACAAATGGGGATTTTTCTTCTTTATTTTCCACCCCATAAAACAGTACAGCACCTCCCACTCAATTAATGTGCACTGTGAGAATATACAATCGTATGGTAAACAAAAACAAACCACCACTTGTGTTGGAATAAAAAATATGCAAAAGAGGAAGCAATGAAACGCAAGAATGCAAACCATAGGGAGTTCAGCAAAAAGTGTATTTTCCAGATTTTGCCAAGAGTTTCTTCCTTCTGTAGCATGTAGCTAATCATAATAATTTATTAAAGTCGTAACCAAAGGTCAAAACTTGAACAGAAATAAAAACATAACATCCATTCATAGAAATTTCCAAAAAGGAGCCACTTTAGCCATTATAAAAACAAGATCAGTTCATGATAAGCATACCAAGACAAATTTGCTCATTAAAAACATAACGTAAATACAAAACAAAACAAAAACCATGTAGTTATCTCTAATTAATCCACATAGCCAGAGGGGTTTGAGTCAGTGTTATTTGAAATGGATTTCCCTCCCAGCTTTGGGTGGTTCCAAAAGGAACAACAGTCAGAAGGGGTGCAAATTCTGGGTTCAAGTTCCACTTCTCATTTTGCTGGACACTTCATTAAAAAAAAAAAGTTTAAAACTGGGCAACAAAAAGAACAGCATGATGATGAGATTCTGTAACTTAAGCATGCTACTACAGTACTTGGCTGCTAGAGCCCTAGGGGTCCCAATCCTTTGGTCTGGGTAACCCCACTGAGACAAATCTAATCCCACAACTCCAAACAGTGCAATTGATATCAAGTTATTCGCTAGACTGCAATCCCATCCACAGAGGGAATGACACTATTTGTGGTCCCGGACCTACTGTTCGGGAACCTCCAGGCACGGCCCCTTTCTTCTTAAAGGGTTTCTTTAAGTTTGCTAGGGATTGCCAGCTGATAAAAATCATGTTCTCTTAACCAGTATCATAGCCTGCCAATTTAACACAGGCACCAAAGTAACAACGGATTAAGTATGTGGCAGGGAGCCAGGAGAATTGGATTTTACTCCTGGCCCAGATTTAAATTTATTATCCCGCCCTAACACAGTCATAAAAAGACAAATAAAACTTAAAACTCTTATTCCAAGCCTCCCTACTTGCCAAATGACTGGCTAAATAAAAATGTCTTGTATTGCCTCCAGAAAATAAGCAGACCCAGGCTCACAGCAACCTCCAGGGGGAAGAGAGTTCCAAAGCTGTAGAATGACGTAAATCTTCCCTCATTAAAGCCAATGGGATCCGAGCCTCTGGGTGCAGCCACACGAATTGCGGAGGGCCTGATTCCTGCGCACGCCCATGGTGGGCAAGCGCAGCCGCCACCCTGCAGAGTCAGCGTGGGGAGTGGGCAGACAGCCAAAATCACCGCTGCACAGGGCAGCTAGGCGGCTGTCAGATCTCCTGTCACAGCTGGGCCGAGTGGGTGCCCAGCCTGGCCCCACCTCAATCCCACCCCTGGCTGTAACCGTGCATAATGGGAGACGGTGCCGGCCACTCAAAGCCCCAGTGCAGAACTCGCCATGCTGCAGGGCAGAAAGAGCTTGGGCTCACAGGCTACCACACCATGGGCAGCCTTACCCCATTTTGGGCAAGGCTGTATGAGACACGTCCTCAGACGCCGCCACCCCCACCACCCCCCCCCCCCCCCCAGGATGCATCCCATAGCAGCCAGCCGCTCACCCCATCATGTGGCAGGAGAAACATCTGGTGGCCACCGGCCACACAATGCGCTGCATCACATAGTATGGCGGCTGCCCAGAGTGGGTCAAGGCTGCCCAAGGCGTGGTAGCCTGCCCAAGGTGTCTCTTGTGGATGCACCCATTGACTAATGGATAGAGGATTGTGCCCTAAAGATCTCTGCTTTTCAAGTTTCTTCCTCACAAAAATGACTAGACCCATCTGTATCAAGGGCCTTGAAATCCACCAGATGCCGGTACCACGTGTGCCAACTACAGCAAAATACAGACACCACATGGCACAGGTGGCAGTATAAGGGAACCAGTTTGGCACAAGCAGATTACTATAGTTTTCCGCCTGCCTGCCTGCCCAAGCCCAATTGTGTAAAGAAAAGCAGGCACGTTTCAGAGCAAATCCCAGGGAAAGAAGATAATGAAACTGAAAGAAAAAAAAAGAAGAAATCAGTTCTTGTGTTTCAAGCTCCATTTCATGCCCACGGTCCAGGTCAACACAGTCAATTCCAGTAGTTCCAAGTTGTAGATTAAGGTTACTTGAAAGGAAAAGAGGAAATATATGCAGAGTCTGTTTCTCAGTAGAATGACAAGTGGCTTTTTCCTAAAAAGGCTTTAAAAGCAATGGAACGTGTTATGACCAGCAGACCAACACGTTGGTTTCAAAGACAATTTCATAATCTTACATCGATCAGCAGTCCTGGTAGCCATTTACAGCAATGGATAGGCATGGAGTTACGTCTTCTAGGTCTTGGGAGCTCATTTTCATCCCCAGCTATTGGAAAAGCTGGGATTCTGAGAGTATGTAACAGCATTAAGAATCACAGCAATTTTGTCCAAAGCACAGATGTTGTGGGCAATGGGGAGGCCGTGCATGGCTAAAAAGTGGAAGGTAGCATTACTGATCATTGAATTTGCTGGAAGATTTTCAAGGAAGGAGTATAAAAACCCCTTTCTGCAACCAACAATAAAGAGTCACGCTTGTGATGTTCCAAATCTGCAGCTCATGGACTACCCATGTCCAGCAGAGATCCGACGATTCACTTGGTAGAGTTTGTGTCGCTTCATCATGGTGAATGTTTACAAGCTTTCCAAAAAGGACATTCCTGTCATTCTTCAATGGATGCGACTGCTGAAAATGTCCAAGATGTTCCCAAGGGAAGGGAGGATGGTCTTCAGTGTCATGACCCAGATGTGCAGGTGGTCCATGAATATCTTTATCAGGCCATGGGCAATGCTAAACATGGACAACCCATGCTTGAAGTGTCTGTTCAGGATACAATAGGTGTTCTGACTTGCCAAACTGGGCCTCTAGTTGGTGGCAGCAGTCGATATTTGCTGCATTCTACCTATCAGTCTTCCAGCATTTCCCCTACTACTGGTACTTACAATTTAGAGAAAATAAACCCTATCACCCACCCCCCACACTTAATGGTTTCATTAATCTGACAACATTTGGTACCACCAGCTGTACTTCTATTCCCTGGGCCTTATAGAAAACAGGTAGTAAAAATATAATTTTCAATGGTATTTTTAAACAAACTAAAGGCTAAGGGATATTTACCAACTCGGACCTAATTTTTTGGTGTTTTTTTTTTTTTTTTTTAAAAGGTTCGGCTTTCAAGAAAACGCATCCCTTTAAAAAAAAAAAGAAGAGTATACATCTAGTTATGTATATTAAATGCATTAGAGTACAGCTTCTTTAAAAACCTCTGCTTGGAAGTCAAACAATGACTGCTTTAGGAAAGTGTCTTAGAATAAGGGAACTGAGAACTGCAAGAAGACAACACCTCATTACTGAGACAGCATTTATACTGTTGCAGTTAATGTGACAGCTTTTATAAAATACATTTGGGGGAGTTTAAAATTTTTGCCAGCAAAACTTTTCTATTGGCTTAAATTTACACTCTTCAGTTCGACTTTTGCCCTCTAATAATACTTTTAAAATATTGCTTTGGTTATTCACAATTTCAGAAATTCATACAAATGGCAACTATTTTATGGTAAGGCTGCTATCTATACCCCACTTATTCTGAAGTTGTCCCACTGAAGGCGTGTGGGTTTCAATGATTACTCTAGAGTACGTGGTTTGTTGGCCTTGTTGCCAAATTAGATTTTATGACCGACAAATGCCAAACTGATTCTAACAGGTGATCTGTGTGGTCCCACAGTATGTCGTACAGTGGTCAGTACCCAATAGGGGAACTGAAAAAAGAAGAAATTATGGGTTAACCTGCTCCAGAAACATCTCCCTGTAATATTAGTTACATTCCTTCCCAAATTCTTGTGTGTCATCGTCCCCCCTTGCCACAGTTATAATTTTGATATTTGTTTCTTGTACTGGAATCCTTTCTTCTCAAATTTATTTCAGGACGTAACCATTGGTCATTTTCCACATAAACAAACACATACAGCATACACAGACAATAGGCATCCTTTCTTTGAGATAAAGATCTTTTTGGCCTTAAAGATAAGTTGTGGAAATGAGTCCCACAGACCCCTAATGCAAACGTAGTCTCCCAAATGTAGACATATCACTAACTGATCTAATAGCAAAGAAATGTCTGTATTTTCTATCCTGTACTTTTCACATCTTTATACTGTTTGCTTTTCTGACCTCTGCTCCTTATGGAGCAATTCAAACAAGGCAAAGACTCTCTCATTTCACAGAGAACGTAGAACCCAGTATGGTGTATCATGAGTAACTCAAAATATTCTAATGTACAATGCTTTGCACATTTGCAAATATATGCCAATTTTCAAACAAATTTATATTTGAAAATGAACACAGTGTTTGTTTTTTAAAGGATCAGATTTAAAAAACACTGGAAATGTTGCTCAATAGGAGATGCGGCACCAAAGCCCATTTCTGTGGCCCCTGGCTCCCTGACAGACAGCTCAGCCCGAGCTGTTGAATCTGAAATTTGGGAAAGAGCGGATGGGACTAAGCTCATCTCTGACTGGCAACATGGCGAGACCTGCCCCTTTCTCAATCCCTGGCAGAGCCAGAACGGCAACGGCTCATTTTCAAAGGGAGAGAGCTATTCTCCTCTTTGCTCCCAAGATGAGAAGGAAAGAAAGGAGTCTCTACCTCCCAAGTGTGCATGAGATGCACAATAAGAAACTGGGCGAGTATGGGTTTGGTGCAAGGGCAAGCGTCCATGAATCTGTGCACACTTGTGAGAGGGAGAGAGACCGGTGTGTTTATGTGCAAGTGTCTGGTTCTGTGTGGGTGAGAGAAAGTGGGACACATTGCACTGTGCATCCAGGTCACTCACCAAGCTCCCCTTTCGTTTCTTATCCCTCTGTACTCCCTTCTGCCCAGTTCTGCATCAGTCAAATTATTCAGTTTCACACAAATTTATGCAAATCAAATATATGGACCAAGTAGTAGGGTTTTTTTTAAAAAGGAATCTGGACCACCAAGAAAAACAATTGTGCAACACTGGCCCAATCACTTTCTATGGCTTAAGGAAGGGGTGAAGAACTCTTTCTGCTCCAGGGGTCACTTTACAATTACTACAAGCTCCAAGGCCCACATACAAGTTGGTGGCAGGGGTGCTTACGAGGAGCACTCAAAAGAGGCGAGTCCAGATAATGGATCTGTCCTCTATGCTCTCTTACTGTGAGCTCAATCTTTCCGTTCTTGAGGATGGAAACTAGATCCAGGAACTGGAAAGTGACCAAAAGAAAAAAAAAAAAGACGACCAAGCTGCATTTGGCCCCCAGGCCTGAGGTTTCCCACTTCTGGTTACCTCAAATGTAGGGGAAAGTTCTCTGTCCCAGCGTAGCAGCCATTTATGTCCTTTCTCTTCTAGTCAAAAGTTCAATTTTTCCAGGATTAGGAGGGCTGGATGCTAAACCGATAAAGATTCAAGACTTCCACTGTTACTTTTGCAAAAGTCCAACACTGCCCCCCCCCAGAGTAGCACCCACCAATCCAGAGGACCAAGGTAAGGCCTATCCCAAGCTCTGCTGATCATGCACACAGCCGCATGGATCTCTATTGTGGGCATGTTGTGTTCCACGGAAACCACATGCACAGGATCCGTGGGGATTGGGCTCGTTATCTGGTGCGGGCAACTGCCAACCCTTTCCAGTCTACCAATGTGTAGGAAACCTCAGGGCTAGGGGCCAGCTGTAGCCCATGGCTATTTTTCATTTGGCCTCTTTCCCGTTCCTGGCCTTTGGATGCAGTTCCTACACCCCCAAGCCTTATACAACTGAGCTCCGGATAAGGGAGCCGAGATGAGGGCCTGCACACAAGGGTAGGAAACAAATCCATGGCACAGATCCATGATTTGGACCCTCCTCTTCCCCGAGTGCACCTTTAAGCACCAACAACCACCAGCTTCTCTGCGACCTGGGGAGTTTGTACCAATTTTCAAAGTTGTCCCTGGGAGGAAAAAGGCTCCCGACTCAGTGTAGGGCATTAGATTAATGTAGGGTTTTGAAGATGTCATGTACCAAATATTCTGCTTTCTGAAGTTTCCCACAAGCTTATCTTTTGATTTTTGAAAGGCTAACAGGAGTATTTGCATTTGAGGAGCCATTGCTCTATTACTGAGGAACCACTCCTCTCTCATTAACTATGGAGGAGAGTATACATTTATCATCTAGTTTCAGGGAACATGAGTGTAAACCAATATTTCATTTAAGCCAGAAACAATCTAGCGCCATCTGCATAACACTGTGTTGTTGGACGCCACATGTAAATACAGGAGAGTGGATATCAAAGGGAGGAAATTTTTAATAAAAGCTACTGCAGAAGAAATGCCAGAGGGAAATTTCCTACTTGCCACATCCAGACTAGGTTATTGCGCAACATGCAAGAATTTCCAGCCCACAGAGCGAAATGTGGTTTATGCCCAAGGAAAAAGGGCTTTATTTCTCTCTCTACCCTTTTCCCAAGGGCAGCTGGCCTGATAGAATGAAAAAATTAAACCCATAAAAGCATGCCACTATCTTATCTTGCAGGATCAGAGAAGCAAGCATTCAGAATTTCCCATTACCACATTACGGATATTTTAAACTTACTCCGGTCCATTTTCACTTATAAAAAAATATGACCTTGTATAATTCCTCCCAAATTACTGCAGCGAGCTTCACAATTCGCTGCATCCATTAAACAAAATGCTTTACAATTCATTCTCCTCCTCGAGGTCCCCCGTGTTTCTCAGGTATCGACATTGTGGAGGGCAGTCTCTGTGGCCACGTCATGGAATTCCCTCCCGCTGAAGGTCCGCTTGGCCACCGACCTCCCCTCTTTTCGTACACAATGTAAGACCTGACTGTTTTGCCATGCCTTTCCCAAGGGAGATGGGGTGGGTTGGGTTAGGGAGGGGGGTCATTTGTTTTTATTGTGGGGTTTTAATTGTATTTCTCTTGTTTATTTTAATATGTTGTTAGCCGCCCTGAGATGCTTTTAGCAGGAGGGGGCGGCATACAAATTTTATAATAAATAAATAATAATAAAATTAATGTTCAGTAGCAGCCAAAAAAGCAAAACAAAGGATTAGGAATGATTCAAAAAGGGATAGAGAATAACACAGCAAAATATCATAATGCCTCTATATAAATTTGTGGTGCGACGGCACCTTGAACATTGTGTGCAGTTCCGGTCATGGTCCCATCTCAAAAAAGGTATAGAACTAGAAAAGGTACAGAAAAGGGCAACAAAAACGATAAAAGGTATGGAACAGCTCCAGTACGAGGAGAGGCTCGAGAGGTTAGGACTCTTCATCTTGGAAAAGCGACAAATGAGAGGGGATATTATACTGGGACCTGTTGGGTACTTCTCCCAAGCAACAGGGATTTGCTGCTGTTGGAGATAGGATGCCGTGCTCGAAGGACCGTTGGTCTGAGCCAGTGTGGCGCTTAAGTCTAGGATATTCTGGTCTACACAAGAATACTCTCTACAAAGAGGAAAGGAGCATGCTAACAAAAGAATATACAGTCTGAAGTAGTATAGATCAATGGTTCTCATGGTTTAACTACACGCCTCCTTCCTCTCTTCAGTGGTAGCTGAGGCTCCTCCCCCCACCCCACATGCTCTCAGATACACATTGCTCCTACTCCCCACTTTCCAGTTGCTTCCCCTCTCCCAGCCCATCCTCTTGTTCTCAGGCTATCCTCTTAGAGCCCATCGTTTTAGAAATCCCCCCTTGCTTAGTCAGAATGAAGATGGAGCACAGCTGGCAAATGCCTCTCTCGCACCCATTTTCCTCCATCCACTGTTCGATGGTGCCAAGGACACGGAAGAGAAGATTACTGGGCAGTACAATCACTCTGAAAGCTTGGCATCCCATTTCACAACACCTTCACCAGGACCAAGTGAGGAATCAGACAGCAGTTTCACATCTTAACAGGACTCCCAAGTACATCAATACTCAGTAGCTCTAGCCTTCAGAGTCTCACTGCTCTCCAAGAGGACGCAATTTTGGAAGTGGTTGGACCACAAAACACTAGACAACTAGGCTGAAGCAGCCCTATAATCTTTTAAATCGCCTCCCCTTTGTCCGTTGTCTACAAATTTGAACTTGGAATATTTCTATTGACCATCCTTAACAACTTATGTAGATTCATAGAGTAGCAAATATCCATTCATTCTAGCTTCTGTATAGAAACACAGCAAGATACACTAGCAGAGAAAGCCAAAATTAGCCGGGAAAACATTCCAAGCCTCCCTAAGAATATTATGAACAATGGAATATTAGTACAACATGAGAATTGCCTTACTAGATCATGCAACCAGACTGAATGGTCAGTGTGAGGTTAAAAATAATAATTAAATAGCGATGTTTTCCTTTATTACTATCAAATTCTTGCTGATTAAGAGTTACTTACACAACAGAAAGTCAACTGGTTTACAGCAAGCACTGTATCACAGCACTGAGACATCTCTCTTCTGTCTACTTCATACTTAGAATTTCGAGGCAGTGATTGCCTTTTGGGATTTGTGTATATTGCGCTTAAAATAATGATATGATCAGTTACTTATAATTCAAATGCTAAATAATGAGAGTTTATAGTTTTCAAACTATTTCCCAAAGTCACTGAATTGTCACAGTTGCTTTATAAAATGGATCATTTTGAGTACAGTTGAAAATATCAGTGTTCTACAACTGGTATCTTAGAAAGACTAAACATAAGAATTCCTGCGCAAAACCAGGGACCCGTGTTCGCCCCATCAGCAGCAATGGGGAAAAAAAACACAGGTTCCTGTGGATAACCTACATGCACAAGGGTTATCAATTTCAGCAAGTTCTTGGCTAATCCTTAGCAAGCTTGGTTCTCCCAAATCTGCAGTTCAGAAAATAGTACTGCAAAATTGACTAAATACCTCCTGTAAAAGAAGAGAGGCAGCTTACCTCCATCATCCAGGGGCCGTTTTTGTACTCCGTAACCATAGACTGAGGGGTCGACTAGTGGCGTGGAGTTATTCAAGTGAGGGATATCTCCAATTTTAGCAGCAATCTGGGGAAGAAGCCGATTTTTAAAAGGATTAGCATTCTTGAAAAGTCAATGAACCAAGCACCCGCCTTCCAGCACAATGCTTGCTACTACCAATTTTACCTTTTTAGGTGCATTTCCATAATATAGCAGAGCAGGAAGAGAAGCAATTTACTTTTTTAAAAAAAAAATAATGGACAGTTCTCTTGTGACTGAGATTTCTACTTTTAAGATCCCCAAGCTGTGTTTCCTGTATATCATATGTATTTAAATCCTGACATGCAAGTTGTGGTGGTCACATTCACAGAAGGAAAGAGGGTTCATTGCAATGGTTTAATTCAGAGGTGGGAAACCTTTTCACTCCCAGGGGGCACTTTTGTAAGTCAGTACAAGCCCCAAGGGCCACACAAGTTGGGGGGCAGGGGCACTCAGAGAGAGATCGGTCCAGATCATGGATCTGTCTCCTATCCTTGGTGCATGCTCTTCTCTCTGCTCCCTTACCCTGAGCCCAGGTTTTGGGGTAGAACTGGATCCAGGGGTCATGTTCCAGGAACTAGGAAGGGGTCAAATAAAAGTTAGGAGTGGAATGCATTCGGTTCCTGCCTGAAGTTACTCATCCCTGGTCTAGTCTGATCTCCTGCGTAGCACGGGGCAGAATTTCTATATCAAGCCCAACTGCACACACTAAGGTGCAGTGGAGAAGAGGCACAGCGATGGTAGAGAGGTGATCAGATTGGCGGCAGCCTGGTGCCAGCTTCAGGAATGGAGGAGTTTGAGAGGCTGCAGCCAGGTGATCAAGGAGCAGCAGTTTCTTGCCCTTGAATAGGAAAGGCGAGAGCGAGCAGTGGAGCCCTCCCATAGCTGCACTATGTTCCCTGGCGTGTGGTAGGCGGGATGCCTGGGTAGGGGCAGGGAGGCTTGGTCTGCGTGGGGGGGGAGGGGCAGAGGGGTCAGTGTGGAATCGGCAGGGTCTGTGTGGGGGTGGGCAGGCAGTCTGGGTGTGTGGGGGGGGGCAGGGGTCAGTGTGGGATCAGCAGGGTCTGCGTGGAGGTAGGCAGTCTGGGGACAGGGAGGATGTGGCAGGTCAGTGTAACCCCATTCTATGCCCCTCACCTATAAAAGGAACCCAGCCCACCAGAACTTCCAGACATTCCTGCTTGTGGGGAGAGAGGAGCCATCCATACATTTTAATACACAATTTTTTTCCAATGTCCCCCCTCTGTTCTACTGGACTTATTTATTTATTATTAGATTTGCTGTCCCCTCCTGCCACAGCAGCTCGGAGCGGCTCACAACATCTTAACAATATAGTGCAACACTAAAAAACAGCCATAAACCCACAACAAAGCATAAAAACATCCCCCCCCCAATCGCCTGTCTCCCTCACCAAAAGCCTGGCGGAATGGCCAGGCCGTACATTGTCTTTGGAAAGAGGGGAGGTCCGGGGACAGGCAGCACTCAAGCTCCACAATCGTGGTGCAATCGAGAACACCCTCCTCATGGTAGCCACCCAGGATATCTGGGGGACCCAGAGGAGAGCGCTCCCAGCTGACTGCAGGGGTCAATTCAAAGCCTGGAGGATGAGGCGATCCTGCAGGCCGTTTAGGGCTTTATAGGTCAAAACCAACGCAGCCTGTCCCCATAAGGACCCTCCGATGACCTCACCCAAAGGCTGCGTGTACACGTTGAATAGGAGAGGGGACAAAATAGAGCCTTCTGGGACTCCACACGTGAGATCCTGGGGAGATGAACAATCACCCAGCACCACACAGTTCTCCCAGCCAGGAATGGAACCACTCAAGGACATTTCCACCCACCCAAGTCACAAACAACTCATGATCAACGGTATCAAATGCAGCCGAGAGATCTAATAAGATCAACAGGGTCAAACGACCATGGTTCAGCTTCCTTGAAGACATGTCTTCAATTGTTTAAACATTTTTTTATTGAGTGTTGCTCGCCCACCCCGGGGCCGGATATACATTTTAAAATAAATAAATAAATGTCCCCCTTAGTTACGCACTATCCATGTGGAGTGCTTCCAAGGCTTGGATCCTATGTGGAAGGCATCATGAGGCATTTTCTTAATTGTCCCCTCTCCCTCCCCCCCCCCAATTCCTGTTGCACCTTTAGCCATCATCCCTAATACCTGGAAAGGGGGGGGGGGGGGAATTGTTTGTAAAACTAGACCCCCTGGAAGCATAACGACTTTCAGTGCAAACACTGGTTGCAAAGGATTATTTTGAATGAAGCAAGTGTATAGTATTTGATATTTATATGACAAAGTGCCTAAATCAAGGTAGTGAGAGGCAAGACAGACCACCTTGCTGCTTTGATGCTAATCAGAATAAAAAGTCTGGGAACTGAATATTTTTTCTAGCTCCCAGAGTTGGATCTGAAGTTTCATGCCCCAATTGTCCCCCACTTGGTTTCATTAGTGGAGGTGCACAGAACTACTTGTATTAATACAAAAGACAGTCATAAGCTAATTATGGGACGAAGCGTCAATTGATGACTTGTACAAAGCCCAAGATGTGTTCAGCGGCATGTTTCAGTTTTCACTCTTTTAAATACACACAAGCTTTTAAGGATTTTAACTGTTCCCAATGCTGCTTCTCCTTAGATGCAATCCTTCCCCCAGTTTCAGTCTCCCCCACAACCACCAACTCCAATATCCGAAAGGCAGGAGGAAATAAGTGAAAAGAGGTCTTTTCACACAAATGTTCTCCAATCAAGGGAGAAGGAAAATTACACCAAAAAGCTTCTCGAAAGCAAGTTTCCCTGCAAGACACTGACTTTTTTATCCATGCTAGTTCTAGTCACCAAGACTTTGCTGCAAAGAAAAACAAAACACATTTCCTAGAAATCAGGCCTCCAGGTAAGGGAAAGAGAAAGCTGCTTACATCAATTCATGTTGGCCATTTGAGACTCTGCAGTTTAATATGAAATGAAAAGCAAGAAAGCGGTTTATACAGAGAACTGAAACTAGTAGCCCTGAAAATGAGTAATCGTGTCAAACATGGACTGGGCTTGAAATGGACGGCGAACAATACTCAACTGAGCGCCTGCTTTCTGCAATTTGGAGAATTTCAATTGTTTTTGTTCACGGGGGCAGTAGGGGGAGAGCGCGAGGTGAGGGAGGCCCCGTCTGGTCCAACTTGGGGGGGGGGG
>QEPC01005805.1:1111602-1121961 GCA_003113815.1 Sphenodon punctatus
GTGGACGGGACTGTTCTCGAATGGTATCCTGCAGCGTTCCGCAGGGTTCCATTCTGTCTTAATTATTATTTAATGTCTATATGCAGCCCTTGGGGGAGGTCATGAGAGGGTTTGGGGTGTGATGTCACCAATATGCTGATGATACACAGCTGTACCTCTCTTTAATCTCCCCCTACCCTTATTTATTGTTTGTGCCTAACCCTGTTTTAACATTAGGAGTGTTTTAAATTTTGATACGATTGTATTTTTAGGTTTTAAAATTGTTAGCTGCCCTGAGCTGTTTTCAGGAGGGGCGGGATAAAAATAGATAAATATAAATAAATTTTTTTTAAAATAAATTGTTAATTTAATTTTTTCCCCCGTTTGTTTTGCCAGGAGCAATGGAAGTGGCATTCCTGATTAAAAATGGAACACAGATGCTCATGTGCAGTGTACAAAATCAGAACGAACATTTTCAGTTTCTACCCAATTCTGTAGATACCCAAGCTCTGGTATCTACAGATGTCCTAGCAGGCATGTTGCATCTCTCCAAGGACCCACCAAGTTAAAATACACTGAGTCTTGGGGCAACTCGATTTCTTTTTAATCTATTGAACAATGCACCCTTATACCAAGCCACAATTACACCAAAGATTCAGTGATACCAAACCCTAAAGTAGCTCGGAAGTGGTCGTGTACGTTTCCCCAAACTATGGGTTTTATGCAAGTACATTTTTAAGCTTCCCAGTAATGAGTCTTTCCTTCACCACGCATCTACATATTATGGTCATGTGTATCTTCTTATTTCATAACAAGTTTCAGAACTTCTCCTTATTGCCCGTCAGCTTCATTAAATCCACCTAAATTCCGAGAACATACTCCCAAGTTTAACGCCTATTCAGCTGCTTTTAAGGTTCTACAGAGCAAAAGTAATTTATAATCTACAAGTTTCACCACCTATTAAAAAAAATGCTCA
This sequence comes from Sphenodon punctatus, assembly GCA_003113815.1. Classification (NCBI taxonomy): domain Eukaryota; kingdom Metazoa; phylum Chordata; class Lepidosauria; order Sphenodontia; family Sphenodontidae; genus Sphenodon; species Sphenodon punctatus. The sequence goes on from QEPC01005805.1 coordinate 1,112,558, forward strand.
AGAATACATGGGATAGGACACCCACGGGATAATCTCGCATTTTAAAAATTATGATTTAATTGCTTCCATTTGTGTATATTTCTTTGCAAGCAGACATTGATGCAGTTCCTTGGAATTCTACCAATTTCAATGGGAAACCTACAGATGTTTCCAAGGGCAGCATTACCCTTGAGTTGTCCAGTCTAAATCCACTATATGGAAAACAGAGGGGGGGGGGGGGGGGGGGTTAATGCCAACCAAAGTCAGCACTTTCACAACTCCTAGTTATTTCACAAAGTCTGGTGCTCCTGAGAACCTTAGACTAGATCCCTGATCAGACCAGGAGTTTGAGCGCAAGCCTCTCTTAACCCAGGTGCATCAGGTCAGAACCAATTCATCAGGGATCTTCTGAGCTCAGGCCTGGTGTCAGAGCCTCCCCCCCCCCCCCCCCCCCCCCCGTGAATACCACAATGTCACAGCACTCCAGGATCACAGCCATATTGGGAAGAAGCAGGGGACACCTTAATCCCACCCCTTTTTCAATACAGCCCTGCAGAGTACCAAGACATCACAACTTTCAAAAGGGGCAGGACTAGGGCATTCCCCCAATCCTTGGCAAGATGGGCACATCCCTACAGAGTCCTGTTGACATCATGGAACTCACTGAGGAAGAAGAGTGGGGGTGGCCTCTTGCAACTGCAGCACCCAACTCAGTTCAAGCCAAAGGGGCTAAAATAAGACCAGGCACCTACCCAAATCCAACTCAAGGGGACCACTTGGATCCCAGCAGCTTGGTTTCAGGCATCGTCTTTAGACCACACAACCTTCTCTTTTAAAGCATCCTACAGCTATGGCCATTAGTTCATACAGGGAAAATCATCAACATGCATTAATACAGTAGAAAGTTCTAACATGATTAAGGGCACAATCCTACAGCCATCCAATGCCAGTTGTGGTCCTTGTGCTGGTACATGTCCCACTGCAGAAACAGTACTGGCGCAAAGGGCTCTCGTCAGAACTTTAAAGTCTGAAGATGGAACTGTAAATTAAGCACATTTAGAGAGGATGCAGATACAGAAATGTCAAATTTAACGTAAGTTAGAAAGGGAACCTCATTTATTACTGTAGCTTCTGCAGGCAGATAAGCAAAAAATGCCAAAGCTAGGACATATCAAACAAAAGTAAGCAGCTCTAGTCCTTATCTGACTGGATGACCTTGAAAATGTACTGCTAGCTGCTGCATTTGCCCCTCTAAATGTCATTTATCATGATTTTATTTGTCTTTTTTTTTTTTTAAAGAAACCTCTATCCAGTTTGGTTCTAAAATGTATTCTGAGTAGGAATCAAAGTTCATTCTGCAATCTTATTACTACATCCTTTTTAGGATTTGTAATAGCTAATAGCCAATGGCTTCACAAATACATTTTTTTCTTCTCTCTCTACTACATCCAGTTTTCCGAGTCCGAATTGTCATTCAACATCACTTTGCACAGAAGTTTGAGGTACACGTCTGCGGAGATGCAAGCTGTGCATGCGCTTTAACCTTCACTATCAGCAGAAAACAACTAAAATGGGGCAGGGAACTTTTTTCTTTCCAAGGGACCACTTTGAAAAGTTAGCACAAGCTCCGAGGGCTGCATACAAGTTGGGGACTGGGGTTCTTCTCAAGGTGGGGGAAGGAGGATGAGGAAGGTCCAGATCATGGATCTCTCCAGGGGTGGGCAAAGTTTCCAACCCCAAAGAGCTGGATATCAAAATCTCCAGATGGCCGAGAGCCACAAGACTTTTGCACACGTACACACTCAAGCCTCTCCCACTTCACAATTGGTTAGTGGAGCTCATGCCCTGTGGTCCTGGCTGCTGAGATTCTGAGAAGCAGCTGCAGTGCAGCTGGCAAGACTTGGGTGCAACAAAATAAGGCACAGAACTATTAAGGTAGCGTGGGACCCAGGACCAGTCTTGGCCAAGAGCCATGCCTGAACTACCCCTGAACCCCATGTGGCTTCCAAGCCACAAACTGCCCACCCCTGATCTAAGCTGTAGAGCCTGCTCTTCTTCAGTGCATGCCCTCAATCTCCACACCCTTGCTCTGAACTCGCTCTTTCATTGTGCAGGGGCAGGAACTGGAATCCAGGAACTAGAAAAGGGGCAAAATAAAGACAGCCCATGGGCCACATTTGCTCCGCAGGCTTGAGATTCCCCCACCCCAAACTAAAGCTTTACCACCCGTTATCCGTAACACGTGTCTGGTACCATCCGATCATTCCTATCTACAGTACATGCGATTTTTAATATATTTTTTTAGTTGTTGAAAGGTTCAAACTCAACTCATTGCTTCATATTTTCATCCCACCCTTCCTTTAAGGTTCAGGGCGATTTAAAACACACAAGGTAAAACCAAATATTAAAATACCCAAATAAAACCAAGTAAAATCTCCAAACACAACACCAGCCTCTACCCCTACTACTGCCAACCAGTTGGAGGCGAAAGTATTTCCCTGGCAGACATGGAAAGACAGGTCAACGTCGTCAGATATCAAAAGATTTTGGGGTTGGTTTTTTTGTTTTGTTTTAAATTCAAATTTCTAAGCCTACTGTTCAAAATAAACTTCCAGATGTTAACAAAATGTAAGCCAGCAGTATGCTGTCTGGCAGCTGCAAACAGCTCTGCTTGTCAAATGAGTTATGGATATTCATTTGACACAGAAGTTAACAAGATGTGCCCGTTTATAAGATACAACAGGCAGCAGTCAAACCGTGCAGAAACAAATTCTAGGCCACTTAAGCTGTTTAGGAAAACTAGGAAGTACCACCATTCAAAAGATAGACGGATGATCTGAGGTTCAGGACAGTGATAAGTGCAGCAGCTTAACTCTCTAGGAGAGCACAGAGTTGGGTGAGGAGAGGTGGAAAGATTTCCCCACACCCCCCTCCCCCAAAGGTGAAATTTTGATTTATTTTTTATGAGCTACTAAAGCAGGGATCCCTATGCTTTTTGGTTGGGTGGCCCTATTTGTGACTTAAAAGTCTAATGCCATGACCTCCAGACAGCAGAGAGGTGCAATGTATATCAGAAATCAGACTGGATGGCAACTCCATCCACAGACCTCACTTGAGGTCCTGACCAGTTCAGGAATCTCTGCACTCGAGGTTGGTGTGGTGGAACCCATACACAGAGCTCATGCTAGCAACACAGCAGCTGGGGCTGGGATGGGGGGGATCATTGCAAACAGAGACCAAAAATGAGGCCACCACCCCCATCTTCCATATCTAGCAAGGAGGATTCAACAAATGTTTTAAGCTCAGATTACAATGAAATTTTAGACTGCAATCGAAACCCATTATTTATATAGGGTAAAAACTAATGTGATTGTGCTCAGATGCCGCCATGGACTTGCTTGATGGAGTGGGGCTGAAACTGTGGCCGGGATCCAACCAGGTCCCCAAACTGACGTGATGGAGGCCTGTCAGGGAGGACGGAAAGCAAGGTGGACGGCCAGCCACCCACACCCGTGCTGTTCCCAGTGGCCCACCCGCCTCCCTGACTGGCAGCTAATGACAGCTGCCATGTTCCCCAGGCCCGGCGGCACTCCAGACCAGGGTGAATAAAGCAGGATTCCAAATGTGGCAGTGGGATCCTGACTATGGTGAGGACTAGCCCGGGCTGCTACTTGGGGACTTCCCAGAGTCACAGTCCTGGCTAGACCCTACCACGGTCAGGATCCATCCCATGCTAACATCTGGCGGGCGCAACCTAACGCGACGGTGGCCCCCAGGTTAAACCACACTAAAGCATGTTAAAGCGGGCCACAGTCATGTCAGAAAGCACCCATAGTGCCAGCAATACATCTGGTGCCAAAGTCATGAACACTCCTGTTCCAAGGGGCTTACAATGTAGGATGGACAAGGGAGCTAGAGACAGAGGTACATCCAAGAATTTGACTAACTACAGGTTCACGTGCTTAGCTTAAGTGGAGAAGGGGGGCCCTGGAGGATAAAGCAGTACAAGGAGATAGATAAGCAAGCAATCTATGGGAATGAGAAGCCAGGGAATGCCCGATGGAAGAGGTAAGGTTTCTTGAAGGTCGAGAGGGAGGGAGCTGAGCATATGGGCTTCGGTGAGGCTACTCTGAAGCAAGTGGTTTTGTGGATCACAGTCAGACTGGAAGCCACTTATAAGAGTCCAGTGACTGTTTGCGTATGCTGAGCCAGGGAAGGCTAGACAGGAAGGAAATACAGCACCTGGAAAGCCTTTGGAACAAATGCCATACCAGTGTAAGGAGCAGCAATTGTCACCAAAACATAGCAAAGCTGTTAATACAAGTTACTTTTCTCTAAAGGACCACCACAAGTGTTCTGACAAACCTACGGAAAACACAACGCTGTTTGGAGTCACAGCAGCAGGAGGCACGTTATCTGGGCTAACAGCCACCTATATGTTATGTCAGCTAATCCACTTATCCCAGATTCCCTATGGAGGGCTGGGGAGAACATGCGTCTCAAAGCCCAAGCACACATTTATTTTGGGTTGTGTCAGAAATAGGACACTGACATTTAATACACAGAACACACGCACACACCATTCTAGCCCAGTGCAAACAGCAAATAAAAACAAGTAATGCCTCCTTTCTTTGAAGGCATTTTACAAACTGCTCGCTGGGCTGTACACGCTCTTCATGATGGTTTGGGGCATGCAGTTAGTGGTGGCCAACCAGTTGCGCAAGACGCACTGCATGGCCTAGCCTACGTTTGTTTTGTTTTTTTGCAACGCTATATCCCTCATGAGAAAAAACACACTTCAGTGATTGTTTTTATGAGTAAATACAGTGATTGTCCAAGATATCCAGTTATTGAAAGCACCAAGATTGTTTACCTACACACCAGGTACATAAACAAAACCCTAGCTGCCACCTCCAGGAACACGACAGAAGAACTTGTCTCCACGTCCCATTCAATTCCTGACCTCCACTAATGAAGTCGACAAAGTGGCTCTTTCCTAGAGGGTATACACGTACCATCACAAAGGACCTAAGTCAGCCACATGACTTCAGATTAGTCACTGAGAAGTCATTAGATGGCAGGGGCTTAGTCAAGTCTGGCCATTAAAGTCAAGCAGCCTCCAAAAATAATATATATATATTTTTTTTAAATCAAACTGTCCAATTAGTCACTAAACAGGTAGCAATGATCACACACCCAAGAAGCATCAGACTGTACCAGAAGTAAGTGAACCCACTACATCTTTTGTTCCTCTCTCTGATGCTTGCATTACAAAGCAGTGTCTTGAACACAGGGACTGGGAGCCAAGACTTGCTCTGTCACATAGAACAGGAGCAGGGAGTCTCAGGCCCGGGGGCCAAATGTGGCCCATGTTGAGTTTTTATTTGGCCCCTTTCCAGTTCCTGGATCTGGAAACCATTATTTACCCTCTCAAACTGAACTAGAACTAACAAGTAGCAGATTTAACAAATAATTTATTTATTTTTTTAACTCAACACAATTAAGTTGTGGAATTTGTTGCCAGAAAATGTGGTCAAGGCCAGTAGCATAGCTGGGTTTAAAAATAAATAAATAAAATTGGACAAGTTTCTGGAGGACAGGTCCTTTAGCTGCTATTAGTCGGGTAGGCTTGGATATAACCGCCTTACTGATGGGAGCTGGGAGTGAACAACAGGGAACGGATTGCCCCATTGTGACCTATTGGGTAGTTCTTCCAAGGGATCGAGATTGGCCACTGTCGGAGATGGGTGCTGGGCTCGATGGACCACTGGTCTGACCCAGTAGAACACCCCTTATGTTCTCAAGGCAGATGACCATAGAGTAGCAGCCACTGGTAAGCTTTAGGCCCTACGGCAGACTTTGAGGAGACATCATGACACCAAGCTTGCACAACTGCAAACTGAAAGTCATTACTGTACTGGTGCTATTTTAAAGGCAGTAAAACATGATCACTGAGGAAGACAGTGCCATCAACCTTCAGTTCTCAACATCTTTTCCAACTGATCTACATTAAATTCAGCAATGCCAAATCCAGTACACCTCCAGCCACACTAGTGCAGTTTCCATGTCTCATTCATTAAGGGTATATTATGAGAATGTAAAGTAAGGGGATTCCTAAGCATTTATACTAAACACCACTGCTTAACTCACCAGTGACTTCATGGTCAAACACTCCAAATGCCAAACAAGACCATCACAGACGGACCACCACCTAGTTAAGGACAGACCCAGGTGGTTGGCTATATACAAGGAGATGACATCTTTTGGGGATTTGCCATGAACAAATAAGTTTATTAAAATATACCAAAGGCAGGACCGCTTTGAACTCAAGTCACTAAACTCTTCCTACAGTTCTACTGCAACTTCTAGTAGTCAAGCAACCAGTTGTAGGTACTCTCAAGATACAGCAACCCCTAGTATAGGTGTGGGGCACCAACACAGGTCAGTCTGAAAAGGAGTACAATTTCCATTGGCTGGATAGGAATTTGGGACAGGGTGTTTAAGGGGTGTGCTCAGAATGGGGATGGGGAAGGTTCAGATCGTGGATCTATTCCATGGATCCATCTCCTATCCTTGAGTGAACGTTTCCCTCTCTGTTCCCCCTCCCAAGAGCTCTGTGTTTCAGTGCTTGAGAGTTGGGACAAGGGCCACAGGCCAGATCCAAGAATTGGAAAAGGGCTGAACAGCCAGCCATGGGCCAAATTTGGCCCATGACCTCTATGTTCCCTGCCCTAGTACATGTACAATTTAACAGGGATGCAGTATAAGATATACTATGTCAGTTTTAATTGTTTCTAAAAATCATACCCATTATTAGTTTGGCATCTCTTTACATAGGATGCTTTAGGAAGCACTAAATAAAAGGCTTCAGAAGATAGAATTCCACCAAACTCAGTTTTGATCTGAAGGAGATTTTGCCAGTTTTGTTTCAGTTGCCGCATGTCTACATCTGCTTGAAACTCAAAGACATGACACAAATTTTCCACATGGACAAGTTATGGGCTGGTTTTGTATTCATAATGAAATCAGCAAGTGTTAATTTTTTCACAATTCATTTTTAGAAATCCCTATAGCCCCATCTGTGAAGGGCATGGGATGGTACCTCACTCTGTACAGTAAAGCAAGGGAAATCTTTAAAAAGCCACTAATTGTGCTCAACTGTAAACTCAAACAAGAACTTTTCAGGTCTACACATAGGTCCTTTCCTTGCCAGTAGCCATTTGGAAAGTTAGTACAAGCTTTGAGGGCCACATAGCAGTTGGGGCTCAAGGGATGCACTCAGGAAGAGGGGGAGGTCCAGATCATGGATTTGCCCCCTGTCTTTGAGTGCATGCCCTTATTTCTGCGCCCTTGTCCCGAGTTCAGTCTGTCATTGCTTGGGGGTAGGAACTTGGAAGGGGTCAAACAAAACTAGGCGCAGACCATGTTTGGCCACTAAACCCAAAGCTTCCCACCAGTGGTCTAAGCAGATTCCTTCTGCACAGAATCAACCCCTTCCTCCTTTAAAAAAAAATTTTTTAAAAATGTTTAACAGAACTGTTGTGTGGGGCAGCATACACTTGCAGAACCAATGCACTACCAAACCTGGGGAAGGTCCATGGTTAATAGATATTTTCAGGAACAAAATAGGCTGAATGGTAACCTTTTCCAATGTCACAATTCTATGCCATTTATAATTAGAGGTCTGGGCTATGGTACAGTTTAAAGTATCCCCTCTAGATGCGAACCTGTAGTATAGAGATTCCAAATTAGGAGTCAGGACCCGCAGTTGGGTTGTGCCCTCTGGGGATGGAGTCGTAATCTCAAATGATACCCAAGTACACTCTGCAAGTCTTTGTTTCACAGGGTTATATTTAAGTGTCAAAACAAGGTCACGTAGATTTGGGAACCACTGCTATAGTAACACCCCTAGCATGACCCACAAATCAAACAGCCATGCCAGGTGCAAGAGAAGAATTATGAAGTCTTTCCTGTTACTAACACAGCATACTGTAACAGTCAGAGAAATTCCCTCTCTTATTTCACTGGCTATTGCATAAGTTATTATAGGTTTAATGAAGCACTTTATGTCCTTCCCACAAATCATATTTGGTCAGAAGATGGGTGAGAGAAAAGTTTCCACTGAGCAGGTTATCCAAGATACAAAGTCCATTCATGGACTCGGGAAAGACAAGAAGTGTTCTCAGGTGTTCAAAATGAAATTTGGCAGCTAGCGACCTTCAGTAACAGAGGTAACCTCAGAACATAACAAGAGTGTGGCTATAATACTAGTATCTAGCAGGTTAACCGCTTTGGTGCTGAAAGGAAGGTAATTAGCCATCAGCATAGAGTTTTAGTCACTAGCAAAAAAACCGGCACTACTCTCTGGGATACAGCAGATGGAAGATGAGAGAACTGTAAATAATGACTAAGATGGTGATCCAAAGCCTTACAGTTAAAAAGCAATAAATGACAGGCAAAAGTTTGTCCCTCTAGGACAGGGAACCCTTTCTCTTCCATGGACCATTCTGAAAATACAAGCTTCATGGGCCAGACCAGAGCTGAGGTAGGGTTTAATCGAAGCATGTGTCCAGGTCATGGGGAGGGTCCACATCATGGATCTACCCCCCCCCCAACCTCGAGAGTACGCTCTCCACTCCACTTGGCTCATTCTTTCAGGGCTTGAAGGGCTGAGATGGGATCTGTGGGCCAGACCCAGGAACTAGAAAGGGGCCAAGTTTTTATCAGACTAGATAAAAAATACTTGTAGTGGTTTACTAGCGAAAGCAACAGTGAGGCCAGTTATTGGTCGGTCTCTAACCTTCCCTTTTTAGGGAAGGTTATTGAACGGGCTGTGGCATGGCAGCTTCAGGAACATCTGGACCGCAAGTTTCCTTGATCCCTTCCAGTTTGGGTTTCGGCCTGGGTATGGTACAGAGACGGCCTTGGTTGACTATCTCCATTTGGCATTGGACCAAGGTCGTCAGACCTTACTGGTCCTGCTAGACCTTTTGGCTGCATTCGACACAGTCAATCATGAGGTCTTGGTGACTCGCCTGTGGGACTGTGCCGGAATTGGCGGAACGGTCTTAGACTGGTTTCGTTCGTTCCTGGCCGGGAGAACTCACTGGGTTGTCTTGGGGGAGTGTACGCCTTCCCCCCGGGACCTCACATGTGGAGTCCCGCAGGGTGCCTTTCTGTCACCCCTTGTTTAACATTTATATGCAGCCGTTAGGGGAGATCGTGAGGGGCTTTCAGGGCATGCAGCGTCATCAGTATGCTCATGACACTCAGCTCTACCTCTCTTTTTCCATCTACCCAGGCCATGCAGTCTCCTTATTCTCCCAGTGCCTGTCAGCTGTGGGGGCTTGGATGAGGTTGAGCCATCTGCAATTGAATCCTGACAAGACGGAGGTGATGTTGGTGGGCGAGGGCTTGGGGGACCT
>QEPC01005805.1:1149437-1161676 GCA_003113815.1 Sphenodon punctatus
CTTATGAAAAATGCATGTTGCAGGGCCTGCATTGGTGCCTAAGGTGCCAATGCAGGGCCTGCAACATGCATTTTTCATAAGTGTTCCTTACAAAGTTGCATACGTGGCAAGCCTAGTTGCTATACCCCTGACCTGCTTAGCCCCCCAGAAGCCCTCAAATGGGCCCAGGAAGGACAGAGTAAGCCCCAGCAGGCCCAGACTGGTCTGGGCCAACTGCTGCTGTCCCCCGCCCTGGGATCTTTACAGCCGGGACCAATGCCTCCTAGGGAGAGCGCAGAAGCAGCAGCATGGAACAGATCTGGAGCTCCGCTTCCCCCCAGAGCTCTGGGTTCTTTCCTCCCCCACTGCTTGAGCTCCTGCTGCCAGGATAGTGCCGGCAAATAGACCAGAAGCCTCCCAATCCATTTGTTTCCACTGCTCCCTTGGTGAGAAGGGTACCGGGGAATGGGGCTACCGTTCAGAGAAGCAGTCTTTGCCTTTCTGAACGGGAGCCTCGAAAGCAGCAGGGAGAGCATCGAGGTCCTGTTGCTGGTGCAGCAGAGAGGGAGAACAGAACAGAGCCTTCTCCTGAGCTCCAGAGAAGGCTCTGGGACTTCTCTCCTTCCCCACTAACCCTGGTGGCAGGGAGAGGCGTGAGGACTGGTCCGCAGGTCCTTTCTCTGCTGCAGCATCCAATCCCCTACACCGAAGGGGCAAATATGTAGCCACACTCACAGTGGGCGCCGCATTGGGGGTCAATAGACGAGACAGTCTAGAATAGTTCACAGCAGTTATTAGGTGTCCACCAGATGTTTACCGCCCACCTGCCACGGGGCTGCTACCCACAGTGCTGCCCTGCAGTGTGGGCCAACCTACCGAGGGCACCGTGCTTCCCTGTGGCTGCCTCCCATCCCTTGGGGTGCCTGGCCCCGTCTACTGGGGTGTGCACTGCCTCTATGTGAATTCAGTCCTCCAGGACCATAGAGTTCCAGGAGCAGCAGCTAGAGTGGACGGGGAGTGACCGTGTCTCGCTGTTGGGGATGGGGGGGCTGTCACGGAATGCAGTGCTGGCCTGTTTGTCAACCTGGGGCGTGGTGGCTGTGCGAGGGTCCCATGGAGCTACCCCATGCTCCAGCCCCATCTGTTTTCACCCCACTGGCTTACGCTGTGGGTTGTTGGCACAGAACCACCATGTGGCAATTCTACGCTGGCAAAAGCCTGCCCCCTAACCAACACAACTCACTCACTTTTGAGTAGGTCACATCATATTTGTTTCCACCCATGGTTACAAAACCAAAGGATTGTGGGGGAGTGGGGCAGGGTACCCACGGATTGGAGTGGGGGCAAGTTCGGAGAGAGATGTAAAGGAAACTTGAGAAAGTTAAAAACACTCCCCTCCTCCCCACGGTTGTCCCAATGGGGGATTCCATTAAGTAACCACAAATTTGTTTTTTAAACTCCTCTTCCCCCCCCCCCCCGTTTATACACTGTTAACCGCCCCCGCCAGAGGCAGGTGTGTGTTCTGTCAGCAGAAATCCCTCCCAATGGGGGATTTCTGGGCTCCATTCCCAGTTGGCGGAAACCTTCCCAATAACTCTGCAGCACCGAAGGCGCTTGAGCTACTGGCTCGCCGAAGCTCCCCCCCGCCCCAGCTCTATTTTTCTTCTCGGAGCATGTGGCGCATTTTGCTCTGAAATTAACAAACCGATCTGGGGCAGGCCTCGCTCTCTCTCTCTCTCTCCCCCCAGTTTTCTTCCTCCTCAGCTCCCACAGCAGCTGGTGGCCCAGGTCTCCTGACCCCTCGTGGCTGGCTTGAACACTTGGGAAGCAGCCAGCACTACTCGCAGAAAGAGGCCTACCCCATGCTTCGGGCTCACTAAGACAAGAAGAATCAATACTTGTCGCAAAGCAAAAATTCACTCACTCTCCCTCAGGAAAACAAATCAATGCACCTCCCACATGCGTGTTTTTCGGCTGAAAGTGAATATGGTGCTGCTGAAAGCTGCCAGATTAACACCCTTGGGGACTCAATTCTCTTCTTAGCCAAAGAACACAGGCAGGTGCTCGAGAACAAGCTCCCTCAAACCACTGCGCCTCAGCCCTGAATGCAGAGCTTCGAGGAACCACTTCCATACCTCCCAACGTGTGGAGCAGCCAAAGAGGGACAAGCCCCACCCTTTTTGCCAATAAGCTCCACCCCTCAGTGAATAAGTTCCGCCCCTCATGCACTTGCAAAACTCCCAAAATTCCAAGCCCATCGAGAGAGACAGAAGCACTTCGGCTTGTCATTCTCTCATCTCCCCTTTGTTTTCTCCAGGGTTTTTCCTGAGGGGAATCAGGAAAGAAGTGCTTGAGGCTTGAATCCCAATCTTTTTGTCTCTCTCTCCCCTGAAAGAGGGACAGTGGGATTCAGCATCGAAAGAGGGCCAGTCCCTCCTAAATAGGGACCGTTGGGAGGTATGCTCTCCTGGGAGGAGCAGAGGAATGCCGTTTTGCAGGCTGATGTAGGCCTCAGCTTTGTTGCCAGGGCTGCAGCCAGAGCCATTTGAGACAGTGGGCTTAGGGAGATTGGCTGAAAATTTGGACTAAAATCTATGGGGGATGCTGACCCACATTAGCCCTGCCCCATGTCCCTGGAATTGTGGGGGAAGGAAATTTGTGGGGTATGCATCATCCCACAGCTATAATTATTCCCACGTGGATAGTGACTTGTCCATGAAACGCTGTTTGGAGACCCAGACAACTCACTTTGTATGACTTCCAGCCAGACAACTTCCAGCCAGTCCTCTGATGCAAAGAGATTTTACTCACCTGTAAGGTTGCCACTTCTCGTGGCTTGACCCCGAGACTTTCATAGGCTAAAATGGGAGTCTCTGGGTCAAATGGTGACCCTATTCACCTGGCCGCATGCATGCTTATGACAAGAATGAGCCTCACTCATCAAATCACTCCCTCATGCGCCTCAGCTTCCAACCCAGACACCCCTGTTGTGTGGTCCCCCCAGGAGGAGTGTATAAACCAGGGATGGGCAAATTGTAGTTTGGGAGTCACAGCTCTTAGCCAGGACTGTTGCGGGGTCCCACATTGCCTTAATGCCCCTGGGTCTTACTCCATTGCGTCAAAATCTTAGCAGCTAAATCACACCTGCTCCTCAAAATTTCAGCAGCTAGGACCACAAAGCACTCTTAAAAGCCAGTCATGAAGCAGGAAAGACATACGAGAGTCTTGGTGGGAACTTTGCCCCTCCCTTGGCTTTCCTAAGACAGCCATCTGACTATCTTCGACAACTCAGTTTCTTGAACCACCTGCAGCTGCCTGTGCTCTGGCCTTTAACACTCACTTCCAGCCTCACATTATTATAATAAGCATTTATATAGTGCAAGCAATGTACCTGGTGCTTTACAAATAATAAGATAGACACGGTCCCTGCCCGAGAGCTTACAATCTAAAGACAGGGGGAGGGGAGACAGGGAAGGGGTAACAGAGGGGGTGACAAGGGATGCGACATCCACGAGGATGCGAGAGCTCAGGAACACATTCTTGGCTTGGTTGCAGTAAGTTGGGAGTTTACAGAACAGGTGGGGGATAATCCTGGGTGGGGATGGTTAGCAGGAGTTAGGAAGGGCTGAGCGGAAGAGGTGGGTTTTGAGGAGGGACTTGAAGGTGTGGAGGCAATGCGGACGAGGGCAGGGAGGGAGAAGGGACGTAGGCGGTTGGGGGAGCGTGGGAGGGGATGGAGGAGGAGCGGAGTGCTCGGACAGGGGTTCGGAGGGAGATCAGGGCAGAAAGGTAGGGGGGAGCGAGGTTGGGAAGGGCTTTGTAGGTGAAGACTAGGAGCTTGTGCAGAATACACTCAGGAAGAGAGAGCCAGTGGAGAGAGAAGAGGAGAGGCTGCACATGGTTAAAGCTACAGGCTAGGTGGATGATCCTGGCAGCAGAGTTTTGAACAGAGATGAGGGAAGAAAGGTGGGAGCGGGGAAGGCCAGCAAGGAGGAGGTTACAATAGTCGAGGCGTGAGATGACTAGGGCGCGGATGAGAGTTTGGGCAGAGGAGACAGACAGAAAAGGGCGGATCTGGCAATGTTGTGGAGGGAGAAGCGGCAGGATTTGGCAACAGAGTCAATGTACTGTTTGAAGGTGATGTGAGAGTCGAAGATGAAGCCCAAGCTGCGGGCTTGGGGGACAGGGAGGATGGAGACCCTGTCAGTGGTAATTGACAGGGAAGAGGGAGAGGAAGGATTAGGAGGCAAGATAAGGAGTTCAGTTTTCGCCATGTTCAGTTTGAGTTGGCGTTGAGACATCCAGGTAGAGATATTGGAGAGACAGTTGGTGAGATGAGCTTGAACAGAGGGGGAGAGAGAAGGAGTGGAGAGATAGAGTTGAGTGTCGTCAGCGTATAGGTGGTACTGGAAACCGTGTGAGGCCATGAGTTTGCCTAGGGATTGGGTGTAGATAGAGAAGAGGAGAGGGCCAAGGACAGAGCCTTGGGGAACCCCATCCAAGGGAGTGGAGCGATTCAAGCAAGAGCGAGTGGTAAATAGCGTCGAAGGCAGCAGAGAGATCAAGGAAGACAAGAATATAGTAAGGGCAGTTGGACTTAGCCACAAGAAGATCGTTGGTGATCTTAGCAAGAGCGGTTTCAGTGGAGTGAAGGGGGCAGAAGCCAGATTGGAGGGGGTCAAGGGAGGAGTTGAGGGAGAGGACGTTGAGGCAGCAGGAGTAGACAACCCGTTCAAGGAGTTTGGAAGCAAAAGGGAGAAGCGAGACAGGACGGTAATTAGAGGGTTCAGAGGGATCCAGAATGGACTTTTTGAGGATGGAGGAGACAGTGGCGTGTTTAAATGCAGAGGGGAAGGAGCCGGTAGAGAGGGAGAGGTTGATGATGTTCAGGAGGGGAGGGGCGACGGTGGAGGCAATGGAGGCAGGAAGGAATGGGGTCCAGGGGGCAAGTGGAGGGGTTGGAGGAGGAGAGCAGCTCTCTGTTCGATCATCCGGGCAGAGAGATGCCCCTGACATGAGAATTTCAGGGGCCTGAATCCTCCTAAAGGATGGCGAACCAGTGCCCAGCCCAGCCCCATCACAAAGATCCTTCAAACACACACATGTAACATTTGGCACAGGTCGATTCCAAGTACATACTAGCAGCCCATTTAGCAGAGGCACAAGCCCCATCAAAATGAATGGGGCCAGGACCAGCACCAAGGGCTGTTTGGAGAATCAAGTGGCTTTGGTGGGTTCTCAAGGAGTCTTAAGAAGGAGAGTTTGAAGGAGATGCCTGTTTATTACAGGTTTTACCCAGACCCTGTGCCCAGAAACTCTCAGTTGGTGTTTGAGGGAGAATGCCGATTCAGGGGAAATGTAACAATTCATGTCGCTCGGCAAGGGTAGACTGAGCTAACTGACAAGCAAGTTCTTACAGAGATATCCTCGCTCTCTCTTTTCAGGCTGTTTTTGTTCATGGTAAAGAAGCAAAGAAACAGGGCCTAAATGTTAGGCCACCTAATTATATGGGGACATAACACCACCTTTATGAAAACAACATGTTCAAGGTCATGAAGTGAATCCGTGGCATAGTGCAGAACCGGGACCCACTGTTCCCAGTGATCCACAGCGCATCCTTCCATCCAATGTTTGCAAGGCCTGATCCGGTCAGGTCCCGAAAGCAACGCCAAGCAGCCTCAACTCTTCCCTGACCTCTATTAGGAGCCTGGGGGCGGGCGCTTTGCACCCCGCAGCTCCTGGCAGGACAAGACCACCACCACCAAATGCAGAAGGGAGAGAGACAGCCGGCTGGAGTGGGCAGGTACTCGGCACAATTAGCCAACAAGTGGGTTGTTTTGTGGGGGATTGTTGCTGATGTGTTTTAAGTGGCTTTCTGAGTGGAAAATGTTAGGCACTACAGAGACTGACAGACAAAGAAGGGGAAATGCATTAGGTTTTTATTGGTCTGTTTCGAACACATCTGACATCACTCTATTAAGAAAGTTCTGTTTGGCTTTTGGGAAAAGAAAAAGGAAAAGAAAGGGGCGGGGGGAAGAGAGAGAGAGAAAATAATTCAAACAGAAAAGTGATAACATAATGGCAGGAGACATTGGAGCAAACTGTGTCAAGCAGATGGGACCCGAGCAGCAACAGCACAGAAGAGAATGAGCAAAACCTTGCATTGTTCCAAAGAGACCGTGTGCCACTTTCCCTTTAATAGCTACCTCGCCGCGATATAATCAAACCTCTTTCAGCCACCGAGTCTGTCAAAGACAGAAGTCACCAGGAAGAGCAACGCAGACTGAAAAAGCAAAAGGCAAGAGAGTTACGAGCTGAGCCTGTGGGCTTCTTTCTCCCTTCAAGGCTGGGCTGGGCTAGCTCACAGAGTGGTTAAAACAGAACCAAATGGGCCTTCTAAGCGCCCTTAACTCCCTGGGCTGGATCCCCAGCATCACACAAAAGCAGCAGGAAGGCTGTAGCGGGCCTGGGTTTCAGTCCCAATGATGGCTCCCCATAACAGTAAGGGGGCAGAGTTCACTGCTCCTGGTGGGTAGGCTGGCCAGATATGTACATTTTAGAGGACACTTATGAGAAATACAGGTTGCATGGCTGCACAGGAGCCAATGCAGCCCTGCAACCTGTATTTCTCATGTGTCCTCTAAAAAATTACATATCTGTCTAAAACGTATGTATCTGGCCACCGTACCGGGATGGGGTGGGGAAGAGGGGGGCAGCAACAAGGTAGGGACAGAGTCCAGCATGGGAAATGCTGCTACAGGAGCCAGCAACTCCCCCTGCTGCTGATGTCAGTACCACCTCCTTGCCCATCTCCTCTCTCACAGCAGCCAGAGCAGGAACTTCCTCTGAGCAGCTGAAGAAGACCTTTCCCCTGCAGTAGGAACACTAACCCTAACCCATAGAAACCATTAGTGTAAGCAGGGGCGTAGCGAGCTTGGGATGGGCCCAGGGACAAGAAATGGCTGTGGGCCCCCCTGCCGGTGGTGAAGCTGCCAGCCGGCCTAGGAGCGCCTCCCAGCTCGGCCATCCTGGGGGCACTGGGCTGCTGATGCTTGAGACTTGCTTTCTGCCGAGTCTGCGGCCTGCTGCTGGCGGCCTCCTGCTGGGCCCATCTGTCTTCTGGGCCGGTGGCGAGCTGGTCCCACGAAGCGCTCTGTTCTCGCTGCCCACACGCTGGGGCCCAAGCGGCAGCAGAACCATTGCTGCCCTGGCCCGCTTGACTAGCCCTGGAGACCAGAGGTTGGTCGGGCAGGCTGGGCCGGCTCGACGCGGGGAGCACCGGAGCAGGAAGGTGTTCGGGGGCGGTTCTACTCCGTTACCGAGAGGAGCCGCTGCCTGGCACCTTCCCGCTCGGGCTGGGCCTCCCTAGAGCCAGCCCTGCCCGGACCAGGTCTGGACTGGTGGGGCGGACTCCTCCTCCACGACGCGGTGCCGGGGTTGGGGGGGTGAGCCAAGCCGCGAGGTTTGTGTGTGTGACCTGGTCTGACACAGACTGCTGCATGGGGCCCCTCCCTGCCCAAAGTTGCAATGCGGGCAGGGAGGAGGCCCACGCAGCAGCTGGAAGGGCCCCCAGCCAACTCAAGTAGCAATTTTAAAGAAAAAGAAAGGGGGTGGGGGCGGGAAGGGTAGCTTAGCTCCCTTGGATATTGGGCCCTCAGCCAGTATGGGCCCTGAGACAAATGTCCCTGTTTGTCCAATGGTAGCTACGCCCCTGAGCGTAAGCAGGTTACTACCTTGGAAGTGGCTGAAAAGGAACTTAAGTCCCACCCAGGGCCGGCCTTACCACAGGGTGCCCTGGGGCAACCAACTGCCCTGGTCGGGTCCTGCTATCTTCTCTACTTCTGGGGCCCTGCAGCGGCCTCCGTTTTCACCAGGCAGGGGCGAGGGTGGGGCCTCCGCTTACTCTATGGCTGTCACCTGGGGTGGATTTTTTTTACCTGACACACTCCCCCATAGGCCAAAAATCAAAGCGTCAGGTCAAACAAAGACTGAAGGTGGCAATCCTAACTTCCTGCCAGCAGGGCTCCCAAAACAACCTCTTCTAGGGGCCCCATGGAGGGTGCCCCAAGGGACAGAGCTGCAGGGGAAAGGGAGGGGCTATTCCCCCCATTTTATCTTTGTCCTGGGCCCTGCAAATTCTAAGGCAGGCCCTGATCCCAATAAGCCCCACTTTGTCACGCAAACGCATACGTGTTTTAACTCACACTCCATCCAGCAGTTCCTCCTTCCTACGATGGTGGCAGGGGACAGCAGACTGGTTCTTGCATGTGTGGGGGGTGTGGAAAAACTGGATTTAGCAGTGGTGGCCTGGCCCCTTGGTGCTCTGGTGGCAACCACATGTGGCCTCTTCCAAAAGTGAGATGTTGGCCTCCAAACGGTAAGATTGCAGGATTTTATCACCAAAGCAGGGCAATCCCACCAAAGGTGGGACCGTTGAGGTGGGAGGAAGGGAGGGGGCTTTCCTTGGTTACTTAAATCACCTTACACCAGGGGTGGGGAATCTTTTCCCTCCCCACGGCTAATTGTGTAAGCTCCGAGGCTGCATATAAGTTGGGGGTGAGGTTGCTGAAGGGGAGCCCTCAAGAAAAGGAAGACCCAGGTCATGGATTTCTGCCATGGATCGGTTTCCTGTCCTCGCGTGCACGTCCTCATTGTAGCAGCACAGCAGTGCCAGTGGGTAAGTACATGCAGGATCAAGTCCCAGAATCAACACTCTCTCGGGGAATTAACTCCTAACAGTGTTTTATTAAGTCTCACACAAGAAGCTCCGAACACATACAGTCTACAAAGTCCCTTTTTGCCAGGCAATTCAGCTTTTGGCTGGGCTCAGTACCATTACAAGAACCTAGCTTGTCTTCACCTGTTAAAAGCTGGTCTCTCCTGATGTCCGGGGTGGGGGGGGGGAGGTAGACATTTTTCTCCCCCTTAAGCTTCTGAGGATTCTCAGCAGCTCTTTGCTATTTCAGTCTTTCAAGCTTCCAGGCTGGCTCCACTTTCCTACTGGAGCCAGCTACGAGCAGAGAGCTCCTTCCCCTTGAAAGTACAAACACAGACTGAGAGCAGGCTGCCTCAGCAAAGTTATATAGCTGAGTGGCCACGCCCAGTTCCCAGCTACTTCCACTTCCTGTCTGTCTCCCCAGGAAACAGCTTCCCTTTTCTGAGTAGCTAGCAGCTTTCCTGGTAGCCAGCTGAGCTCAATTAACTCTGCACCAGCTTGCTAGTAACCTGCCGTGCAGCTTTTCCGCCTTAGCAGGCTGCGTTTAGCCAGTCTCTCTCAGACTCGAGGTTGCAATCTGCTACACTCATCTCTGCTCCCTTCCCCTGAGCTCTGTTTTTCAGTGGTTGGAGGTAGGAACTGGACACAGGAGCTGGAAAGGGGCCACATAAAAACTTGTCGTGTGCTGCATTTGGCCCCTGGGTCTGAGGTTCCCCCACCCAGGCCTTACCAGCTGTAGCCAGATGACGACTAGATGCACAGCTGGTGTGAACGGCAAAGAGGAAAGTGACGTCATTCCATCATCTCCAGCTTCCCCACCCCAATACCAAGGGAGCTGTTGGGGAAGAGAGAGACCTTTTCCACCCCATCTTCTCCATCTCACCCCATCCCACCATTCAATCCCAACATAAATTATGTGCACTTAGTGCCCTGGGATATTGATTTCCCACTTTGTGAGCACTAAAACAGCCCAGCTGGCCGGGACGGAGAGTATTACAGCTTCCTCCCTATTTAACACCCACGGCAGATGAATTGCCGCTTTCATTAAACAATGGTTAACACAATAGGGATGGTGTTTTCCTTCTTCAGCTCCAAGCAGGCACGCCGCAAAGCTACGCTGCAGCCAAAAGGATGCGGTTCAGAGAGGAGCTCCTTACCAGAGCTTTTGCCCAGCTCAAAGACACTCCGCCCCCTCAGTCAGAGGGAGGAGGGGTATTGGCTCCCTCATGATGTTCCTGCTCTCCCACCAAACCACATTCTTGAGGAAGATGCAGAACCGTAACTAGCCTATTGCCGACGTGGCAATGGCCACGGGTGCGTTTACATGAGGGGCACCAACCAACCATGCCGCAGGGCAGCTGAACCCATCCGCTGTGTAGTACTGGCTAAACACTCCTCCTTAGCACTGGCTGAAGCAATGGTAAAGGCAGTGGGGCAGGCAGCTGCGGCATGGCAGACACACAGCTGGTGATTCAGCTGCCCTGGGGTGTGTTTGGTTGGCGTCCCTCATGTAAATGCACCTGTGGCCACCGCCATGTTGGCCATAGGCTAATTACGGCTCTGGGAAGGCATTTTCAAGACCTTGTTCCACAGTCTGGTTTCCAGATTAACTTTTCTTTTGGTAAGGATGTCCCATTAGCCACAAACTGCCACTTCTCCCCTTGATAAATGGGTTTTTTAAGCCTCCTCTACAAAGCCTGTGTCCTGTTAGGTGAGTGAAAGCCAGTTGTCCTCCTCAACAGCAGCTCCCTCACGCATTCTGTCCCGCTAGCCATCACGGTCATGACCGCCTCCAACACATCGAAAAGGAGGTGGGGTAAATGAGCGGCCACGCCCTCTTTCTGATGTAACCCCACCCTTGTGAAGTGCCACAACACCACAGTGCTCCATAGGGACAAGGCCACATTGGAAAGGGGGCAGGAATGTCCCAACAGCCCCGCCCCCTTTTCATCATGACTGCCCGCTGCTGCCCAGATTTCCCAGGTTGGTAATAGCCACCACGGGCACCCCCGCCTAACTCAGAGAAATTGGGGCTTCTCCTGGAGCCCAAAGACTTGGTCAACAGCCAGTCACCACCTGGAGAGTGGGCAACCCTAGATGTCCGTCATGGAAAAATGTCCATTACGTTCTATAAAGCTGTAGGTCTTTGAAATAGGGGCTACCTGGCAACCCTATGACACATTGAGGGCCTTAAGAGCTGAAAGCATCTTGAAGTAAAGAATAGGGTACCATTTATTTATTTTATTTATTTAAAATTTTTATTATCCTGCCCCTCCTGCCTCAGGCAGCTCGGGGAGGCTCACATCATATAAATATAAAAACACTTAAAACAACTTAAAATAACTTTAAAAGGAGGCAGCAAATACCCACCCCTGCCCACCCCACTCAAACCCAAACCCCCACTCATCACCCATTTCCCTCGCTAAACGCCTGGCGGAACAGCCAGGTCCTACAACTTTGTCGAAATGGGGGGAGATCAGGGGCCAGTCGGGCCCCCACCGGCAGGGAGTTCCACAGCTGCGGTGCGACCACCGAGAATGTCCTCCCCTGTGTGGCCCCCTGGAAGACTAGGGGGAACTTGAGCAAGGCACCCCCAGATGACCGCAGGGGACGATCCAAAGTCCGGGGGGTGAGGCGGCCCTGCAGATATACAGGGCCTAGGCCGTTTAGGGCTTTATAGGCCAATACCTTGAATCGGGCCCGGAAAACCACTGGCAGCCAGTGCAGAGAACGGAGGTGTAATGTGCTCCTGGCGGCCCGACCCCAATAAAAGCTGGGCCGCCGAATTCTGCACCAGCTGCAACTTCCGAACCGTCACCATGGGTAGCCCCACGTAGAGC
This sequence comes from Sphenodon punctatus, assembly GCA_003113815.1. NCBI lineage: Eukaryota > Metazoa > Chordata > Lepidosauria > Sphenodontia > Sphenodontidae > Sphenodon > Sphenodon punctatus. The sequence continues at coordinate 1,160,973 of QEPC01005805.1, forward strand.
GTGTTACAATAGTCCAACCTGGAAGTGATGAAAGCATGGATGACGGTGGCCAGATCAGAGTCTGAGACATACGGCCAGAGCCGTCGCACCAGGTATAGTTGGCGAAAAGCACTCCTCACCGCAGCCTCCGCTTGGATATCCAGGCGGAGCTGCGCATCGAGGAGCACCCCCAGACTTCGAACCTGGGAAACCAATGGAGGACAGACCCCGTCAATGACGGGGGCTGCCATCTCCATCGGCTTACCCACCAACAATACCTCTGTCTTGTCAGGATTCAGCCTCAGTCAGTTTGCCCTCATCCAGTCCCCCACAGCCATCAGACACCGGGTAAGCACCGAGACTGCCGGGCCTGGGTCTGTTGAAAAACAGAGGTCTAGTTGGGTGTCATCACCATATTGATGACACCGCATGCCAAACCTCCTGATCATCTCGCCAAGTGGCTGCATATACACGTTGAACAGGAGAGGGGACAAAACAGAACCCTGCGGGACTCCACACGAGAGGTCCTGGTATGATGAAAAATATTCCCCGAGCACCACTCGCTGAGTTCGTCCGGCCACGAAGTGTTGGAAATTGATCTGATTTTGGGCCTAACTGAGATATTAATTTCTTTGCTCCAATGTGCTGAATCAGGAAATGCTTTTGATTCAAGTGGGCCACTCTGTGTTAAATTGTAACCAAACCAAACGTGCCTCCCTGACAAA
>QEPC01005805.1:1163469-1210793 GCA_003113815.1 Sphenodon punctatus
CCTAGACATCAAGGGAAATCCCCACCCACCCCAACACACTCCCCCATACCCCCTTCCCCCTTTGCCCATACATTCCACACCACCAAGACAACCCCCCCAAATATACAATATAGACCCTTCGGCCCCCGATTCCCTAACACAAAACCTCCTAATACAAACACAGAGCCCTCCACCCCCAGCCCCCCAAGTCCTGCCAAGGGCCATGCTCAAGGGCCCTTTGGCGCGGCCCGTAGGCACACGCCTGCGGCGCTGCCAGCAAACACACTGCTTTAAAGCCCCAGCTCATGGCTTGGCTGTGACAGACAATGTCTTCCAGGTTTCAAGCAAAAAGCATGAATACAACTTGCTGTGATCCAGATTACAACTGCAGGCTTTATTTCGAACCTGGAGGTTGTGTAGTCTGAAGTCCATCCTAGCCTCCTGTCCATCACAACTTAGCGTCTGTGGACATTCTAGGTCCCTCCAAGAACTGGTTGGTCTTCCTACCCCCCAGAGACCTAGCCGGGCCCAAGACACAAACAAGCAGAAGGTTTATGGTTCTTGCTTGCAAACAAGCAGAGGGTGAGGTGGGATTTGAGAGAGCCCCTTTGCCTTCCCCTCATGCAGCTTATCTTTTATGGACATATTGATTAAGATAAACCAGGGAGACACATTACATCTCCTCTTGGGGTCAGTAGTTCAGCAACACAGCTGGCAATGTGCCCAGGAGCCACCTTTTAGAACCGCTCGCCGATTGCCTGCAGAAGGAATATTTGGTTGAGGTTTTCCTCCCCCCCCAAGCGTTCAGGATGGGGAATGGAGGGAAGAGAGGGTTTGTGAAGCTTGATACGACTCCTAGGGGCCGGGGCCAAAGTGCTTTAGCCGAGGGGAGGCACCAAGCGATCGATGAGGGGCTGCCGTGACATGTTGACCTCGCGGCGGCTGCTGCAAAAACATGTTTTTGAGGAGCAACAGTAAATCTGAGGAGGGAGCTCTCTGTGGGGAGAGGAGAAAGGAAGTTCGACTAACACCTAAGAGAGGGGCAGATGGTGCTGGTGGGTGGAGAGGAGGCTCCAGGCCTTCGCTTTGGTGATGGGAGTCATAAAAATAGTCATGACCTCTCTTAACTAATCCCCAAGAAGGAAGCCAGGATACAGGACCTGTGCAGACGCAAGGTGCTCCCATTAGAGGCCTTGCCAGGGTTTTGATTCCGACACTGCCATAGGCCAAAATCCTAGGCAGCTTCTTTGGAGAGGCACGGTGAGCACAGACTAAAGTCTCCCGGTATAGAATGGCGGGACATTGGCAGCAAGCATACCACAGACTACTCAAACGCATCGCTACCCCGGCCTCTAGGTCGACTGCCCTGCTCTGTTTGTCTGTGGGGCCTGGGGGGGAGCTAGGGTTACCATACCTCCCCTTTAAAAGAGGATGCTTATAACAAAAAAGGCATGTTGCAGGGCTACACTGGAACCAAATGCAGCCCTGCACCATGTATTTTTCATAAACATCCTCTTTTAAAGGGGAGGCATGATAACCCTAGGGGGAGTGAGTGGCCCTCATTTATTAAATTCTTAGCCTGCTCTGTACAGAGGACTCGGGGTAGGTTACGATACATACAAACGTATAACCTACACAGTTAAAATCTGACATTTTAAAATAAATCCGATTAAAATTGCCCATCCGAACTAACCCTAGCCCTGCCTCCAAAAAGACTGGCCAAATAAAAATGTCTGGCATTGCCTCTGGGAGATGAGGAAGCTCAAGCACCTTCAAAAGGAGGGTGTTCCATCACTGTGGGGCTGGTATGATGGATACAAAGCAGACGTTGCCTGTGGAAACGGAAAGGCGACAAGTAGGAAAAGCCGAGAGGTTAAGGCATTTATCTGAGGGGGATACTAGACATGACGGGGGCCTGCTACGGCCCTCCTGGGCCAGAGACTCACTGTCATGTCTGTTTCCAGGCTGCTGGTGCCCTGGCTGGCGGCTGGTCTGGATATGGGCCCCCGGAAGATCCTGCGCCCACAGCCTGGGCCAAGGGCCGCCCAGGCGGGCTAGCGCATCTGTTTGCGGCTCCATCCCCTGCTGGGGATTGGGGGCCACCATGGCTGGCAGCCATGACTTCCATGGTTGACCGCCCTAGCGGGGAGCTCGGGGGCCGGCTGCCTGTCTGCACATTTGTTCTCTTCCCCTGCCGGGGGGGTAGAAAAGGAGAGGGTTCTCCAGCCGGCCTGGTCAGGTGCATGTTTATTCTGTGCCCCGACCTGACCATGCCAAGACCAGCCCCCCTCGCCCTCTAAGCACGTAGCCAGCGTACCGGCTGCACGTTTATCACCACCCTATGTCCGTAAAGGCTGCGGGTTCAAGTCCTGCTTGGGCTCACGCTGGGTAGCTGCCTCCAGTTCATCCAGCCGTGAATGGGTATCTGATCCACTGGATTGGGGAAGGGAAAGGTGGATGGGACCTGGTGCTGGCTGCATTAGATTCCTTGACCTCCCTTGTCAAAGTGCTTTGAGATCTATGGACACAAGTACAGAACAATAGGGGTGTGGGAAGGCTTTCCCTCCTGCCAGACACTTTGAAAATTAGTACAAACTTCATGGACTGGATAGGAGTTGAGAGTAGGGGTGCTTGGAATGGGGGGCGGGGGGATAGGGAGGGTCCTGATCACCAGGGTTCCTAGTTTTCTGCAAATTCTCTGATTAAAAAAACATAAATTATCTGATTAAAAAGACCAAAATCTGTTTTTCTGTGATTAAATGTAAATGCTATCGGACTTTCCCTTACCACAATATATATAGTTATGAGTTAAAACACCACATACTATTGTAATATTTTCATTTTCATTCAGTTTTGCAGCGACCTGTCCCACCAACAGTGCCCCCCCCCCCCCCCAAACACACACAACAAATTGTGGTTTGTGGCACTCCTCCAAATGCAGAGCCCCTTCCCCCCGGCACGTGCCTTCAGACTGTTTCCCCTCCACTGCCCTGCGCTCCCTGCCTCCTCCTCCCAGCCTGGTCCCACACTGCTCTGCCAACCAGAAAGGGGGACCATATAGGCAGACACTTGGGGAAGCTGCTATGGGCCCAGTTAGACCCACCTCCTGTCCCGTCTTCCCAAGGGCCAGAAGACCCGACCACCCCAATTCATAGTGCCCCTGCCCCCACAACAGGTCTGTGGCCCCCCTCCAAATGCAGAGCCCCTATCCTTCCACAGCACATGCCTTCAGGTTGCTTCCCCTCAGCTCCACTCTGCGTCCTCACTGACCCCTGTGTCCTCCTGCCACACCTTGATGGTTTTGACATTTTCTGCAAAATTCTTCTGGAAAAAAACAAAATCTCTGTTTTCCATTGCAAAGAGAAAACTAGGAACTCAGCTGATCAAGGATCTGTACCATAGATCCATCCCCTCTCATTGCGGGCCCTCATCTCGGCTCCCTTCCCCTGAGCTCAGTCTTTCAGTACAGGGGAAAAGGAACTGGATCCAGGGGCCAGATCCAGGAGCTGGAAAGGGGCCCAATAGACAGCCATGGGCTGGATTTGACCCACAGGTTTCCCTCCTCTATAAGATGTGTCAGGGCATAGTCACCTCCTCCTTTTAAATTTCCTGTCGCAGATAACAATTGCGCCTTACGGGCTGTTTTGACTCTGGTATTGCCCCTGCTGCTGCTAGCAATCCCACGATGCTGTCTCATGTCTCTAGGAGGCTAGCAGACAGAAAGTGCGAAGTGTTCCTTCCCAAGTTAGGAGAAACACACAGGAGGAAAATGGCTTGATTATTAAACGTTAATACACGCCCTGACACTTACGGGTCATTTGCCGGCGGATCCTGCAATCTAATCTATTCACATGATTCAAACATAAAAATAAAAACTTGGGGAAAATGGATTTTGGCCCTTTTTTCTATCTCATGAGAATGCAGCCTTAGGGTGAAAACAGAAACATGCACGTAACTCTGCTTTAACATTTCTCATGCATGTTGCAGGGTTGTGTTGGTAGTACCCTATGCAGCCCTTCAACATGCATAAGAAAGGTTAAAGTGCATGTCTGTTTTCACTCTAAGTTGTGCAGTAGCTGAGTAGCATCTGTGCATGCTGTTAGACAGGAGCTGTATCTCCATCCACTTCTCCTTGGCAATCTGACATTAGCTCAGCAGGCTTTGGGATCGTTGGATGAAAGGTGCTCTCTTTAGAAGGGCCATCCACTTAATTAGTTGCATGGAAAGTTTCCCCGGCTTTGCTTATCCCAATTTCCATCTCGCTCCTGTGCTTCACCCACCAATTTAAGAGCCTTGCCGGGAACCCACCTCACAAGAGGAGAGGCTTTCGGATTATCACTTGGGGGGGCGGGGGGAGGCGAGATAAGCCATGGAGGCGGCTCATGTAACCGCAGGGGTCAGCGCGGTGGCCTCCTCTTGTACCTGTTTTTTTACTGAGAACCAGTGATCTGGAGAGAAAGAGACACCAAGGGGCAGAGAAGCCATTAACAAATGGGCTCTCTGGTTACCAGAGGCCAACAAAACATACCTGTCCATTCTGCGGCCTCCTGAAAATAAGGAGGCTGGTGGGGGTAAGGCAGGCAGAAGGAAGCCCCCCTCCAACATGCCAGTAGGTCACTGACCACTGCTATTGAGTGACCAGATGGACTCCCCGCTCGGCCCTTCCAGCCTCCTGTGTAGGCTTCTTGTCTTCTTTCTTTACCGCGGCCGAGTTCTGACGGTTTATCCCCTCGGGGCAGCCTTTTGTAACAGGCGTGCCTAGCTGCCCTTGCCTGTTTCTGATCCCAGCCTGCCTTCTTCCCCCGTACCCCCCAGGACTGCATAATGCTCCCTTTCAAGCCTCCCAGCACCAGGCTTTGGGAAACTCCCAGAGAGAAGCGAGAGAGATTCTTGTTAAATGTTTGGACAAAGCCACCTTGTTAAGAGGTTTACAAAGAAGCCCATCTCTTCTCCTCCCTTGCCTGGGAAGCTTTTGGTCAAAGGCTCCCAACTGCACAGGGGAATGTTCACGTCTCTTGGAAGCACAGAGTGCATTGTGGGCGCTGAGTTCAGGGCACCTTTGGGCCTTCTATTTAGAGCTAAACTGGGTAGCTCATTTAATACCTGAAATTTCAGGTAGCCTTCCGTGTGACCAGTCGGTACCCAATTGCTGAAATGGGCATGTTGATATCCAAAATACTGGAAGTTGCTGTTACCAAACTGCTGATTTCCCATTTTCACCAACTTATTCTGACTGTGTTAGTGCATTTCTGAATGTACCTATCCATTTGGTTCTGTCTTGGTTAGTGGCGGAAATCAGAATTTGGTAAAGGAAAACAGGAAATATGGTGACGGTATTTGGATCTTTCGGTAACTCGTCATACACTAAGTAGGATTAATGCCCGATCTGTCCAAAATGGGTTAGGAACCGCAAATGTGGCAGGTATCCTCATTTGCTCAGGTAGCTGTTTCAAGTCTACTTTGCAAGAGGGTTTCAGTTTGTGTTTGTAGGAGACTGAATCTATATTGTATCATCAGTAATCTGCACTATAGCAGCATTGAGGGTTACTGAATGCCCACTGAGCTAGCGAAGTACATTGCTGTGTTGCCCATAGGCAACAGAGACAAAGTAGTACAGTGATCTCTTTTATTGGACCTACTCCAGTTGGGGGAGGTAGGCAAGCTTTCGGACCTCACAGGGTCCTTCATCGGGCAAATCAGGAATTGGAACTGGAGGCAAAGCAGTGAGTTATATACAGGAATTGGAAACAATGGCGAGGGGAGGGGGAGGAGAGAACAAGCCCCAGGTGGGAGATCTGCAATTCAAAAGGGTGGAATACAGCAAAGTGGGAAGACTGATAGTAAGTAAACTTAAAGCATCCCATAACTGTAGACAGCCATTAGACTTACAAATTTCTGTAACGGCATGTGAAATTAATTGAGTCAATTGTTCTTTGTATCTAGTAGAGCTATAAATGTTTGTTCCCAGGCTCACCTTTTAAAGATGTTGCATGAGTTTCCTTTTAAGACAACGACAAGAGAGGTCAGAAATGGAGTGGTCACTTTGTGAGAAGTGAATCCCAACAGCAGAATCCGTGCTCTTGCCCACAATCTTTTTTCTGTGCAAGTTCATGCATTTATGCAAGGGTTGGCAGGTTTCACCTGTATAGTTTCTGTGGGGGCATTTAGTGCACTGAAGGAGGTAAACCAGATTTTTAGATTTGCAGATGTAAGTCCCTTGTATTCTGACTAGATTTCTATGGGATGTCTGGATGCTGTTTGCAGTAGAGATGAAGACACCTTCTGTTCCAGCAAGGTCTTGTTCCTGTGGGGGTGTTGGTGTCCAGGGTGGTGGGGAGTTTGCTCCAGATAATCAGCTGAGAGGAAACACGTTAGGAGGTTGTTTGAAGGCCAGAAGATGGGGTAGGCAGTGTACAGTGAGAGTCCTGGCCTGCAGACGCTTACAGTGGGTGAATGGGGAAACAGTGGCACGGTGGTGAAACGACTTGTCCGAGGACACTCAGCTAGTTCACTGGCAGAGGTGGGACTAGATCCTAAGTTCTCCAAGTCCCCAGCCCAGGACCCTACTCACTAGCCTACAATACCCCATTGTAAGTGCTGAAGAGGATTATTTAAAGTTGTGCCCTAATGTGGATCTGGAGATCATCGTACTACGATGAAGGTGAGGTGGGCATCTTTTTCCTTCCCATGGGATACTTTGAAAATTAGTCAAATCACCATGGGCTGGATAACAGTTGGGGACGAGGGGGTTTTATGGGGTGTGCACTCAGGATGGAGGGAGGAATGGGAAGGTTTAGATCATGGATCCATCCCCTGTCCTCGTGTGCCTGCCCTCATCTCCATTCCTTTCCCCTGAGCTCACTCTTACAGTGCTGGAAGGCAAGGACTGGATCCACAGGCCAGATCTAGGAACTGGAAGACTTGCAATATCAATGGGGATTGCAACCCATCTGCAGACGGCAGCAGCTCTGAAGTTGTGCCTGGGTTTACCTGGGCTTAGTCCTGAACATTCCTTTCATGCCAAGGCTTCAGCCCTGGCGCCTCTTCTATCCAGACCTGTCGCTGCTGTTCTGCGAGATGCCACCCGTGGGTCGATGTGGTGTCCCCGGCCTCAGCCTCTCCCCTAACATTCTCTCCCAACAGCTGATCTGCGACAGCTACTCCAATCCCAGCCCCCTATCAAACTTAATCCAGCCCTGAGCAAGGGCAGGCAAGGTATCAGTAGGGACAGGGAATGAAGGGTTGGGGTGTGTGTGTCCTGTCAGAGCTCCTCCACTCAGCCTTCTGAATGCTCCCCATTCCTCCACAACCAAGGATGGAGCCCCAACCTCTTTTTAAAATGGCAGGACCCCATTTAGGGTCCCGAGACACGGATTTGGCTTCGAGGAAGAAGCGAAAGTGGCAAGACGAGGAGAGGAACATATGACAGCAGGCAAAGTCCCAGGCAGTCCCCATGGCATCTGATAACCTCTGTAGCTTGGAAGGAAATACACTAGAGACCGATGCTTTAGAAATGCACCGATAGAGGAATGGACGTTGAACAGGCTCCATCCCCTTGCTATTCTCGGCACATTCCCGTCACTTACATTCTCGACAACCAGCCTCCAGAGCGGCCTCCATCCCAAAGAACAGTGGGGAAGAGAAAGCACACAGCCTCTCCCGAGAATACGCAATGGCTGATAGTTTGTGACATTTATCTTCATGAGCCAAGAGAAAGGGCACTCAGGGCCAGCGCAGCCAGGAGACTCCTTGGAAGAGAAGATAAATATCAGGAACGATCGGGCCTTTTTAATAGAGATCAATAATAAATGAGGCCAGATAAACAACCATATAACAGGCGGCATGACTCTCATTCCGGGGATACGGTGACATCATTAAACCAGCAGACAGGAGTTCAGTTCACCCCGCAACCCAGGAGATGGTGTTGCCTGGTGTAATGTTGTTGCATAAAGTCGGAGCGTTTGAGCGTGAAAGGTTCTCTGTTTACGTTCCACATCCCACAAAGATCACATTTGACATGCGTTCATATGAAAAGTTTACCCCTGGGTAAATTACCTCCAGTTATTATCCAGGGGTAAAGCCCTTTCATCTAGCTGCTCCTGCCCCGGAATAAATAACCCCTGCTCTAGGTTATCAAATAAGAACAGCCACATGAAAGATTAATATTTGCTAACATTTACCCAGGGGTAAATTACTCCACATTACAGCCAGGGAAAGAGGTTGGGGTAGTGAGGAGTAATTTACTCCAGGTAAGTTACCCCACACCAGTGGAAGTAAACAGATGACACAGAGGCTGCCTGCCCCTGGAGATCCTCTGGGGGTGCACCCCTGCATCTGATCCCTTGCAGCCCTGCCTAGGTCCATCCCCCACCCTGTGCATCATAGAGTTGTGGGCGGACCACCAAAAACTCTAGGCTGGCAGCTGCATCTCTATGGTGTTGTCCAGGGCAACGGCCAGCCAAAAGCGGAGCTGTAGCATGGGTCCGCTGAGCAGACAGACAGCAGCTCTGCTTCAGGCCGGTGCCCCGGGTTTGTCCAGCCCGCTTCGCCGGCAATGTTCTGGGATGTTCTAGAGCACCACAAGCGGGGATCTGGTGGGGCACTTTTAAACAGACCAGCCAGCCCAGGGGTGAAGTGAGACCGCACAGGCAGCACCCAGTGTTTTGTGTGGCCGCTATCATAATAATAATATTTATTTTTATATAGCAGACCTCTGCACTCAGAGTGCTTCCCATATAACAAATGAACACAATTTTTAATCCTCACAACCACCCTGTGAGGTAGGTTAGGCTAAGAGACTATTGTGACTGGCCCAAAGTCATCCAGTGAGTTTCTGGCTAAGGCAAGACTTGCACTGGGGTCCCCCCCCCAAAACCTTCCAATCCAAGTACGGCACACCTAGCCGTTACACCACACTGATTCATCTGATAACATAGGGCACGCTTTCACAAACAGGGTTCAACAGAAGTAATTCATGCAAGGTAATGACATCACATGGGAAGATGAAATTAACACGTGATTGCCATATGAACAAAGCTAAGGGAAAAGGCACAGCATTGACAAGGGCCAAGCAATCTTGATTCACTTTTGCCAACAGCACTTTTCCAGTGCATTTCACCTATTTAAGAGACCAGCTGGTACATCTTGAGGGATTCTTGGACATCATACAGTCCAAGGTGGGTGGGTTACCCTGGACATTGAACCAACAGCATTTCTCGACTGTCTAGAGCAAACCTGGATTTCTGGCAACCCTACAACCCTAGTGAAGAGTGAGGGGCAGGCTACACTGGCCTGGGGCTACTGAACCATCTGAGCAGGCCTCACTGCTATCCAGTCACCAGCCCTTCTGAGTTCCTTGGGCGCCGGGGGACAGGACTTCAACGGGTTAAGGGAGCAAGGCTTCTGTTGTCGGCCATATCTTCCCAAGAAGACACCCAGCCTACTGGTACGTGCTCCACTGCAGCTGATGCTCCATGGGTACTATGTTGCCCCCTGCTGGATGCTCTACTGTCTGCAGCAGCACCCCCCATGAAGAAGATGGAGGCTTAGCTGGCAGCTATTCATGACTGGCAAAAAGATGAAAGAGAAATGCACTTAGTGGGGCAACGTCTGCAGCAGCCCCTGTCTGTGGCTTAGGCAAGAGGGCTGATTTCCTTTGGGCTGGAAAGACCCAGTGGCAAGAGGGGCTACTGTGTCTTTAAAAAAAAGCAAAGCAAAGCAAAGCCCCTTCTGTGTGCGGCAGGGCCCCCCATCCTAGCTGCGAGGGAGGCTGCTGGAGGACACCTGCAGAGATCCTCTACAGCTGGGGAAGATTAGCCTTTTCCACTAGACAAGACCCATTACCATGTTCCAATATGCTATCACTTCCGCTAGGAGAGCCTGCAGATGAGATATCGATTGCAGTGACCCTGGAGGAGCCCTTCCCTCCAGCCTGAGAGGCGTACAGATCAGCCCGACTGGCAGCACAACCAGCCGGAGGTGAAAGCCAACAGGAAGGCCGGCCCGCTGTCGATTACCCACAGCTCCCTGGGCTCACCGGCGTGGCTCGGTCTGTGTTGCGTGGGGGCTGCCGTTGCCGGCGACACAGGAGGAAAGGGGGCTGGAGGAGCTGGGTGTGACAGAGAGAAAGAGAGCGAGCTTCTCTGCAGAGGCAGATGCCAGGCCGTACCAAGGGATTCGGGTGGAAGAGAAGGCTGATCTCGGTCAATGAGCGGTGAGTTGACTGGCTGGATGCTGAAAGACAGGTGAGGGTTGTAGTAGCCCAATCCATTAGCAACGTCCCGGGAGCCTGATATGGAGCATGAGAAGGAAGCTAGGCCCTTGAATAAGGAAGCTAGGCCCTTGGGTACAGCCAATTCTAGAGTGCCGCAGGCCTCAACACCAATGGAGAAGGGGTAGCCCAAAGTGAAGCAGAGCATGCTGGGACTTGTAGTCCTCACAGGCCCAACCTCTGCGCAGGCTTCGAAGAGGTGCAAGGTACATTTGACCCTCAAGTGTCACTTTGGACTTTCCCCGAGCATGCGCGTTGCTCGGAGGAGCGCAGCAAGCAGGACGAACATTTGCATACCATATAGGGTTGCTACCTGTCTGGGTTTGACTCAGAAATTCTAGAGCCTCTGGGATCCAGGGGAAACCTTGATTTCTCTGGGTCGATCAGGGACGCCCCAAGGAATCAGGGCCATGCCACAAAGGGGGCTGGGGGCCATAGGGACTTCCCCACTCTTTTCCTGATGTGGCCCACAGGTACTTTAGAAAGGGATGCTACTAGGGTTGCCACTGATGTATATTTTTTCCAGGCCAATTACGAAAAATGCATGGTGCAGGGCCTGCACTGGTGCCAATGCAGGCCCTGAAATATGTATTTTTCATAAGTGGCCTGGAAAACTATACCTAGGTGGCAACCCTAGATGCAACATTCCCTTTGCCCTGTCCCTACTCCCTCTGGGTGAAGGCCCCCAGAGGGAACTGGTCAACTCCCCCCGACCCTGGCATCGCTCCGAGCCAGAGGGCTAGTGCGTCTAACCGTCTATGTTGGCTCAGGTTCAATGGAAAGCTACACAGCAGGCTCTCGTGATTCGTTTGTCACCGACAGGATTTTTGAGGCATTCTGGAAGTCTCTGCTGAAATCAGGAGGCCCTCTGTTCTCATTGGAAAAATAATAAAATGTCTAGCCCTCCCTGTCATGGCAGAGAGAAGCCGACTGCAGCGTAGCCCCAAATGCTCCAAAACGTGAAGGCAAGTGCAAAGCCTCCACCATTAAAATAGCTTGTGCTTCTTAGCAGGGACTGGGAGATAGAGCATGTGGAGTTATGGCGATGGGACATTTAGGATCGGCAAGACTGCATCGTGCGCTTCTGGGTAGAATGTCCGAGAAATCCCTCATTCCAAGGTGTTCCCATTAAATATGTGGTTACAGAAAAAAAATCCACCCTCTTTAATCTGGACTTTCTATCTAGACCTTTCGCTATTCTGGATAGTCTTAATAGCCCCTCCTACTGGCAGGAGCCATAAAACATGTTTCCGATAGCACAGCAGTGAGCAGCTCATGAGTGTAGAACTCCACCCCCGTATCTGGACAAATAACTTGTTCCCCCAAGGCATCCGGATAAGTGAGAGTGTATATTGTAAACTGGGGGCGGGGAGGACCTCTGTCCTGTGCTGTGTCCCCTTTCCAAGTCCTTGATCTGGTCCATGGATCCAGGCCTCCCTTCAAGCACTAAAAAGGGGACAGCCACACGATACAACAACTAAAGTTTGGGCAGCCGTACCCCACTTAGGTCGCCGTCGCCACGTGATGCAATGTGTCGTGTGCTTGGCAGCTGCCAGATTGCCCCCCACCCTCACTGCAGGGAGGGCAGCTGGCTGCTATGCCCTGCCTCCTCGGACAAAGGCCGACAATGCACGGTATAGCAGCCCTGCCCAAAGTGGGACAAGACTGCCCACTGCTCATGGGACCGGTCCCTGTCTGCCCACTGGGCAGCAAAGCTCTGCTATGGGGCTCTGGGCAGTGGGCACTATCTGCAGTCGTAAGTAGCCACGTCACATCTGGGGGTGGTATCGTGGGTGGGCTGGAGGGTTGGATGTCCGCTTATCTGGCCTGCCCTGGGGCATGGCGGGAGGTCCGACAGTAGCCTGCCTGGCTTCCCCTGTCTGCTCTGCTACCCACGCTGGCCGTGAAGTGTGGCGACAGCCGTGCGGGCATGGGAGACATGATACAGTTTGCTCAGTCCCCCTTCTGGGAAGGATTTACTCCCCTGCACAAAAGGTGAAGGTTCTCCACCCTGGTCTAGAAACTCGGACGTTGCATTAGAGACTTAGTGAGCACAGAGATTCAGTCATCCCCACCCAACCGGCCGAACATAGCACATCGCACGGGAAGGAGGAATTAACACGATTGCCATATGAACAAAGTTAAGGGAAAGGGCATAACATTGACAACCAGGAGCGTGGGGACTGGGCCCTCTGCAGCCTATGCGGCTGCATCCAGAGTACAGGGGGAGCAGAGATGACAGCATGCATTTAAGGATTGGAGATGGGTCCATGGCATAGATTAATGATCCAGATTCTTCTCCTCCTTCCCTCATCCTGAGCACATCCCTTAAAAGCCCCTGCCCTCAACGCCGATCTTGCCAGAGAGGCTTACATACATTTTTAGAGTGTCCCACGGGTGCGAAAAGGTTCCCCGACTCTCTCTTATGGTTTGGATCAATATTTCTAAACAAAAACTGTCTTTCTGGAGTGAAAATATTCTTCAGAATGTTTAAAGATTTCATTTTCATCTGTCCTAAATAAGAATTTTTTTCTTCTGCAATAACAGTTCAATAGGATTTTATGTTATTTATTGAACCTTTCAACCTGGTTTGGGATGAAAAAAACCTTCAGAATGCACCAAATTGCCAAGCAAACAGAGTAACTTTCTCCTCTATGAGACTGTATCTGGAGCATCGCATTTGGTTCTCAAAAGATATTGGCCAATTCAAGGCAATTTGGAGGCGAGTGAACTACAAAACTGAGCTGGGGCAGGAAGGACTGATTTATGGGAGAAGGGTTAAAAAGAGTTAAATAGGGAGAGCTTAGCTAAGTCACCATGACGTGATGACAACCTACAGCGCTGGGAAGGGTGAAAGCATCAAGGATGCCAAGGAATTAAGAGTGGCACAAGAGGTTAAAGCTAAGAGTTATGAGGCCGATGGCTAGGAGGGACATGGACTGCCAGATGGACTCGACAATGACAGAACAGTCTCTTCAGAAATAGGATGGTTGGTCTGTGAAAAACCTAGGTTATGTTCGGATGTCATCATGGGGTTATTTGCGGTGTGCAGATGCAGCGCTTGGGGTAACAGAAGGGCACCCCTGCTCGGATGCAGCCGAGGATTGTGGGATGGCAGGAGGAGAGGGGAATCTTTCCTCATCTAGCATTCACACATGACAACTACTAGATAGTAGCTACTTCTTGCCACGCCATAGTGGAATGCGAGGTAGCTACTAAGCAGTACTATGGACCATCACCCTCACATGGTGTCTGAATGCTCCAATGATACTACCAGCGTATAATTTGTAGTGGGGAAGGCTTGCCAGGGCTCAGTCCTGACAATTAAATGAGGGGGGGGGGGGGGGGCTGAAGTGTTTCCAGGAGTGTGCAGCCTGAAAGGTGAGAGTCCAATAAAAAGCCAATACTTGTCATTTCAAGGTTGTAACCAAAAGCCAGAAAAATCCTGGATGATTTATGTGACTTTCCTTAATTACTTTCCTGCCCCACTCCCTGCACTGGCCATTATATAGTTTAACTCACAAGAACACGAGTATATCCAGCTATAGAGAGGCAGGCTAGCACAGTGGTTGGGTTGCTGATTGGAAAGGAGGATTCCTTTCCCTGCTCTGACAAGCTCTAGCCTGAAAGGTGTGGCTTCTGGGGCAGGCTTGGGCCCGGGTAATTCAATTTTTAAAAACAAATTAAGCAGTGGCTACTACATCATAACCATGAGTGTAGTTAACAGGGGGAAGGGAATGAACTGAATGGAATACCCACATTCTAGCCAAATGTTGAGTCCCCCAAAACTTTCTATCAGCTCCTTGCTTCATGTAGCAGTCAGTGGAAGGAAGAGGGCACAGGGGTGTGTGTGATGGTTAATTGGCTAATTGAACTGAATCCACCTGTAGCTTGACTGATTTAATTTGCAGAACAAAAGGTTTTGGGGGTGAGAGAGAGCTTGGGGCCTCCAGGAAGGAGGGGAAGAAACAAACACATCCTCAGGGCAGACCTGCCTGGGCAGGTCCCTTCACTGATAGACATTGCAAATGAAATCCAAAGGGAAGCCTTGTCTGCCATAAATCTCAGGATCGGGACCCAAACAGCAGCAGTCTCTTATTAGGAATTAACTCAGCAAGTTCTTTATTTACATCTATCCACCAGCCTGACTCTATAAACAGATGTTGTCTCTCAGGGGGTTGGGTTGCCAGAGTCTCTTACAGCCTAGGGAGCCAGGGTGGGGTAGTAGATAAGGTGCTGGGAAGCAAGGGGTCAAATCCAGCCCTAGCTACAAACTCCCATGGGTGGCTTTGGGCAAGTCACAACCTCAGTTCCCATAAAAATGGAAGTGTCTGTCTTTTCCTGTGTTCCTCTCACCTGTGTCTAAAGGCCACTGAGCAGGGACCGGTCTCCAACACTGTGTAGCTGTAAAGTACGGTGCTGGGTCTGCCTCGGAGTGCTACAGAAATGATAAGAAGCAGTAGCAGCATTAGCAAACCCCACCGACCAAGCAGCCCCGGTCGGTCGGTTTGCCTTCCTGCTCTCAGCTGTTAGTGCTGCTTCCCCAGCTTTCCGTCAGTTCCCATTGGAAGTCCAGACAACCCCGGCTTGTCTGTAGAGGCTCGCTGCGTCTCCAGCAGCCTTCAAACATCTTTCCTGGACTCCGAGCAAAACTCTCCCTTGTGGCGCTTGCTCCATCAGCAGCCCTTCCTCGCACTGAGCTGCTCTCTGCTTGAGCCACACCCTTCTTCGGGTGCCAACCGAGTTAGGCACAGTCTTCCCTCTACTGGGATCCCTGCTTGCACTTTTCTTGCGCTGGTGCTGCTCCACTTAAAGGCCTCACAGGACTCTGCCTTGTCAGAGAACACACAAACTGGAAAAATAAATGAATGAAATTCCCAGTTTCAGACATCTCCTAGTTTAGCTTTCCAACGATTTCAGTGTTGTCATTGGTTCTAGGTCAGGGGGTAGAGCATCTGGAAGTTGGGGACAAGGTTGTTCGGGGCAGAAGCATCCTCCTCTTCCCCCATTCAGCCCAGTGTTAGTAGCTGAACAACAGCTTTGTCTAGTGTGATCTCAGACTAAGTTCCTAGAATGGGCAGAGTACTCAGAGGTGTACTATAGTTACAACCTTCTGAGTAGTGGGGATGAAGACTGTTGATTAGATTTATTTGACCTCTTCCATCTCTAGCTTCTGAGATGATTTTCCATGGAGGATATTTTGTTTCCCTACAAGATTTTCATGAGGTCAGTGTGTATTTTAGATCACCTAAGAGTGGCAGCAGCCAGGGGCAAGCTACCATGGGATGAGGTGGCTCAGCTGAGCCTGGGCCCTAGAATCTGGGGGGCCCCTTTGCAAGCAGCCTGAGCACTCCTAGAGTGGGTGGGGGAGGGAGTGGGGCCAGCACCCTGCCCCCAGGAACCTCATTCTAAACCAAGCTGGTTCTTGAATACTAATCAGCCTCTATCACTGCCATTTTAAGCAACACTCCCACTTCTCTTCTCAAAACAACCCTGCCCTGGTGTCACCGCAGAGCCCGGTTAGCACCGAAATTGCATGGACTAAATAATTTCACTGCAGCGCCATTTGATCGGCACTTCAAAGCAACGGAAGGCCCCATTGTTCCGGGGGATTAAAGGCCTTGGATGGAAATGATTCTTTGGGACAATAAGGTTTTTGCAGCTTTACGGGATGGGGCAGCAGTGGTAATGGCCAGTTTAATGAGAATCACTCTAATTGTCGAACCAGGATGGACCTTGGGGTCTCTGGACCAAATTTTCAAAAGAGCTCAGAATCCATCATATTTATTTTTATTATAGGCTCTATATCTTTGTTGGTGTATTTTTCTGTTAGGGCAATTTAGGTATGGTAAACCTTGCATCAGTGCAGAGGGCTTGGCTAGATAACCTCGGAGGAAAAGTCCAGTTCTACGGCTCTAGAAGCTTGTACTGTACCAATGGGACACAAGACATGAACGTTTGTTTCCCCATGGCCTCAGTTAAATCTCACTGGGAAAAGACGATACTATGGAACCAATGTCCTAGGAGATGTGCTGTGCCCATTCCCACCTTTAGGAGAGTGCACAATAAGCAGCCATTTAGAAAGTTAGCAGTGACTCATTAGAGCAGCCCTATACTCCTCTCTGGCATGGGTGTTAACAGAAGTTAAATTATTCAATGTCGAACACAACTCAGAATTCGGCGTAGACAAAGACAGTCGTGTTTAACAAATGTGCGTTCTAACCCAGTAGTTCCCAAATTTTTGAGGCCAGTGTTTCTCAACTGGTGGGTTCCAGGATTGTCTTAAGTGGGTCGCAAGTGGAGTTGGCTGAGCAGCAGCGTTCCTGGGGTGCTGGGGGGTGGGGGCACAAGCTCTGGTGCAACTACTTTGTGTCCCCTTCTGCCACTTGCTCTTGCTGCCCGTGTCGCTGACGTCTGGGAAGGGGTTGGTTCGTGGCTTCCCCATCTCTCTGGTTCCTGCAGCTTCTGGCTGCCTCACGCCAGCTCCCTGTGTTACCACGTGTCCCTGTTCCACGTGTGTCCACTGAGTTTCCCTAGAGAGTGGGTCCCAGTGGCTAGGCATGGGCTTAAAAAATGTTCAATTTGGGGAATTAAGCTTGCATTTTTGAATAGGGCACACGAGTGTTCGGGATCTTTTGAGTGTAAACTGGCGGCAACACCCAGGGAATTAAAAAGAGGGGAGAGACACCTTAGGGTGCAACATAGAGTTTTCAATTTATTGTGGGGATGGGGGGTACATACAAGCAAAAGGGGCATTAGTTGGCAATAATCAAACAATGAAACACTCAAATCAATTAGATAGTTACACAAGGATGCAGCATGAGTTGGTTTCTAAAGGAAGTTCCTAATTTAGAAGAGAGAGAGAGTGTGTGTCTGCCTGTGCCAAGGCGCAAACAGTGGGAGATTCAAAGGAAGGGGAAGAGAAGAAAGACACAGCGCTTCCTCTTACCTAAAATGTACTGTTCTAAGGGCGGGCAGAGGAATGGATCCTTTATAGCCCCTTTTCCAAGTCAGACAGTACAGTAGCACCAGGGCAGCCTCCCTGGCCACGAGCCTTCTGAGAGGGGACTGGAATAGTGATCCGAGGAGGGAAGAAGTCTGTGGGCTTAGCTCACTGAGTCACTCTCAAGACCAACACACACACTCGGGGGTGCCTTGGCTAGAGTTGCAAGGGACCCTAACCGTGTCTCCGTGAGGCAGACAGGCGGGAATTCCCTTAGGCCTACTCAGAGGTCAGGCAACAGAACGGCAGCAAAATGGACAGAAGGACTCGCAACCAGGTGTCCTTCTGAATTCTCTCTGGGCAAGCAAGACAGCATGGCAGTGATATTAGCTTCAGTAGCTGCTGTGAGAACAGCCAGTCTGGGAGGATCAAACCGACTGAACTAAAGGGCTCTAAAGGGACTGCGCTGGGCATGGTGGGTATGTGAGGACCAAGAACAAAATTTGATTAAATTTGGGAAGTTTTCTGAAAAGGAGCTTCAGCGTCTCACAAAAGGACGTTGCAGTTGCTTTTGTTTCACAAAAACTGGTAATCAAAGAAAAATGCACTACCAAGAGGTGACTCCTATATGCCTCACCCAGGCCAGACCTGCCAAGATAGAGTTCCCGAGGAGCATTCCTGCCTGCTCCCATCCCTGATTGATTTAGGCTCAGGCTGTGCAGTCATCCTGTGTCTTGGATGCAGATCGCAGCCTGATTAGACCACCCTTCTCCAGGTGCATTGGGACGCGTCCTTCCTGACGCTGCCCCGCTCAACAATACGGGGTGGGTTGCTAAAGCCAGGTTGATGCTAATTATCCTTCTGATGATGTGGGCGCTGCATTCTATAGTGATCCCTGCATTCTATAGTGATTCTGCTCAGGAAAAAGCGGAGAATTCTCTACCAAAAATTTAGATTTAGCCATGCAGCTGCCCATCGCAAGGAGTTGATACAGGCTAGAGCTATGTATAGAGCTACTTATGGCGAAGAAAAAGGCTTTCTATTTGAAATCCTGGGGTGAGATTGCAAAGGGCAGCCCAGGACCACAACCCTACCCAGTTTTGGAAGCTGATCAGAGGTATTGGGAGAAGTAGAAGTGAGACTATTACGGCTAGAGTTACCATGGAAGATTGGGAAGTTTACTTCTCAAAACTCTATTCCCCGGATCCAGGCTCCTATGACATTTATATATCCTCATCCATACTTTCTCCATGGGCCCCAGTGACAGTAACTGAAGTCGAG
The DNA here is from genome assembly GCA_003113815.1 of Sphenodon punctatus. Lineage (NCBI taxonomy): Eukaryota > Metazoa > Chordata > Lepidosauria > Sphenodontia > Sphenodontidae > Sphenodon > Sphenodon punctatus. Next base: position 1,181,943 of record QEPC01005805.1, read on the forward strand.
GAGCTTATTGATAATTTGAAAAATGGCAAGGCCCCAGGAGTAGATTATATCCCTGCTGAATTGTTGAAAACAAACAAGACACGGTGGGCTCCGGCATTGGCTGCCCTATTCACAGGAATTAATCAGTCTGGGAAGCTGCCAGGAGGTTGGGAACAGGCAATAGTTGTGTCGATCCATAAGAAAGGGTCCTTCTCTGAGGCAAAAAACAACAGGCCAATTAGTCTCCTTAGTGTAGTAAGTAAACTTTATGCCAGGTATCTGTCTGGGAAACTGAGAGGGCTGACTGGAGGTGAACAAGATATTAAACGATGAACAAAATGGTTTTAGATCAGGCCGCTCAACAAATGACCATTGTTTGGTCTTGGATCATTTGACTGAAAAATACTTCACGACAGGCCTCTATACAGCTTTCGTTGGTGTCCAATCAGCTTTCAATTTGGTCTCCAGGGCTCATCTATGGCAGAAACTTGCTATGACATCAATTGATAGGAGACTGCTATTCCTGATTCAGACATTGCGAGTTAGAAAAAAAAAAAAAAAAAAACTATCAGGGCAGATCCAAACAGAGAGAGGAGTGAAGCAGGGATGCGTATTAGCCTCTGTTTTATTTAACTTTTATTTGAATGATGTGCTTGGGGCCATTTCATCTTCCTCAAACCACCCTCCTATGCTGGGAAACATCGAGGGGACGTCTCTTTTGTATGCGGACGACGCGGCTCTAATGTCCAGAACCGGGGTGGGATTGTGCAGGCAATTAGTAGCTTTTGGCCAGTTTTGTAGACAGAATTACCTGGATATAAACTATGAAAAAACTAAGGTAATGGTTTTCTCACTTAAGCAGAGAATTTATAATTGGCTTTTAGATGGACATCAACTTGAGCAAGTCAGGCTGTATAAATCCCTGGGGCTTGTTTTTCAATCCAATGGTGCCTGGACAGCACATGCAGATATGGTGATAAGGCAGGCTGGATCTGTAGGGAGGACAATATGCCACTACTTTAGATCTAGAGAGGGACACCTGGTAAAGCCGGCAATTCAGGTATATAAAATGAAGTGTCTGTCACAGCTGTTTTATGGAGCCCAGTTTTAGGCAGTTAAGAAAACCAAAAACCTGAAGCACTTATTGACTAGATTTCTTAGATCTATTCTGGCAATACCCTAACAGTGCTCCAAACTGTGCCGTCAGGCTAGAGTGTGGAATGTTCACTATAGAAGCTCAGATCTGGATACAGACTTTAGGATATTGGTTGAGACTTCACTTTGGAATGGCTGCCACTCTTTCCATATTGGTATTGGTGGATCGGTTTGATAACCCTTGGGTTGAAATGGTGATCCAAAAAATACATATGATAGGCCTCTCCCCTGCCATGACGACCATCTTGGGATATGCCGGAGCCAGAAGATTGGTTAAACAGCGAATCACATTGCTGCAGTGAGAGGAAAAAAGACCTTGCGGTGTTTTTTGGGTTTACTAAATAATTCCTTGGGTATTATGCCTTATCTGGAATATGATTTAGGACTGTCGGCCAGAAGCTCTCTAACCATGGCTAGGATGAATATTTTTCCATCTGCACTATCGGAGGGGCGACTCCAAGGTATTCCTTTTGCCCACCGGCTTTGCAGTTGTTCTCTAGCCTGTGTGGATACCATAGGCCATATTCTTTTAGAATGTGATTGCTATTTGGAAGCCCGCGAGAAGCTGATAGCCCCATTATTAGAAGACTTTCCAGGCGGGACTAGCACTAGTTTGGTGGCACTTCTATTGACTGGCAGTGACAAAGAGAATACTAAGAAGCTGGCAAAGTTTCTGCTTAATGTCATCAATTCTAAGAGAACTAGATAGGGCTGACAGATCTTTTTTATTCTTTTCTGTGTGGGAGTCTCTTAAATAAAATAGGACCCCTTAGGGGGATTAGGGTAGTGGGATTATCACTGTATTATTCCTTACTACTCTGTACTAATGGTTTTTTTTAATGGTTTCTATGGTTTTAATATGACTGTTTTATGTTTTGTATGTCTCTTGCAATGACTTATGTTACTCAATAAATCAAACTAACTAACTAATTAGCTAACTAACTAGTGATCCCCCCCTCAATCAGCCCAGGACTCTTGTGGCCAAAGCCTGCCGGGTTCGCACGGAGGTCAAAGCACAATCTAAAACAGGGCAGGTTTTGAGGGAAGGTCACCAAGTACAGAAAAAGGCAAAAATCATATATAAAAAACAAAAACCTCAGGGAGCACTGGTTGTAACACCTGTTGCAATCAGCGTTGCTCCTTGGCGGCGGCGGCGGCTGTCGCCAACTGGCCATTCCTGGCCCTGAATTTTGTTTTAAGGTGGGTTCCAGATTTAAAAAAACCCATGTTTCGGTGGGTCTAGGGTTGCCACCTATGCACATTTGTAGGGACCACGTATGAACAATACAGGTTGCAGGCAGGCAGGCCGGCCCTGTGTTGGTGCCAGGTGCCTCTCACACACGAAACGGTTGAGAACCGCTGTTTTGCACCACACCCTCCTTTCTCTTGTCTGTGGCAGCTCAACCTCACCCCACCCCACCCACTTCCATACACCTTGCTCCCTCTCTGCCCTGACACCCTACCCTTGCCCCCCGTCTCTCTTACCTTCGTCCTCTCATCCTCTCTCCCCCTCCTCACCCCACCATTTTGGAAATTCCTCCTAGATCGCTCAGCATGGAGGCGAAGGGGTTGGCACCTGTCCTCTTTCTTGCACTACCCGCCCTTGCCAGCATACCCTCCAAACAGCCCCCAGGGGCCCACCCCTTAGATGAAGAACCACTGCTCTAACGCTAGAATAGATTCCATTAAAAATAGTTCCCATTAAAAAAAAAAAAATAACCAACATTTTTTTGTGGGGGCTGACAACCAAAATGGATAAAAATTTATGGGCAAATATGTACGTTTAAAAAAAAATCTGTGGTAAAAGGTCACAATTTTTAGTAAAGGAAATAGTTTTTGAAGTTTTCAGCAGGATGAAAGACTGGTTTCCTAGCTATTTCCCCAGCAAGGACAAGATTGTGGACCTTTTTACACGAACGCCCCGCCCCACCCTGGGGGCAGTGGGTTTGGGGGGATGGGTGGGTAGAGGTGCGTTTGCGCTGCCGCGTAACACCCATTTCCACCCACAGAGCCATCGGACAAAACAGAGGAGGCTCAGTGGGAAAGGACATAGGTGGAAAAGGACACCTACCCACCGTAGCAGCACCCCCATCTGCCCGTGTAAAAAAAGGGCCAATGGCCCTTTTCACACAGACACCCTAACACTGATAAAATGGGTGTTACATTATACATGTTGCAGGTGCCCTGCAACATGTTTAATAAAATGTAACACCCATTTTATCAGTGTTAGAGTGTCGGTGTGAAGAGGGCCATAGTGCCATTGTCCTTGCTCTTTCAAGCAATCCAGCAGGGGGTTTGGCAGTGGTCCTGGCGTGCAAAATGTGGCTGAAGATTTCAGACCAGCACTGAATTTTGGGCATATTCAAATTGGGAAGTGTTTTGAGAAAGGAGGCAGGCTGGGTTTAGCCGTTATCCCTCAGCGATCCCCAACCTTTTTGGGATGGGGAAGAGTTAAGGACATAAGAAGTACCAATGGTCCATCCAGCCCAGCATCCTGTCTCCAACAGTAGCTACCTTCAGTCACTTCAGAAAATTGCATGACAGGTCACAATAGAGTGATCCATTCCGTACTATTTGCTCTCAGCTCCCAACGGTCAGAGGTTAGGTCCCATGAGCAACAAGACCAATAGCCATTGATGGACCTATCGTCTATTATTATTATTATTAGCAAGCATTTATATAGCACCAGCAACGTACCTGGCACTTTACAAAGTAATGGAATAGACACGGTCCCTGCCCTAGGGATTACAGTCAGAGACTGGGGGAGGGGAGACTAAGGAAGGGGAACAGAAGGCGAGACGAGTGTAACATTCACGAAGATGCGAGGTCCCAGGTGCACGCGCTTGGCTTGGTTACATCAAAAATGATGGCTGGCTGGTCCGTGTGGTGAGGATAGGAGTACACAGACCTCAGGTAACAGATTGTTCTGGATCGAGGGTATCAGCAGGAGTTAGGTGAGGGGAGCGAAGAGTCGGGGAGGGCAGAGCGAAAGAGGTGGGTCTTGAGGAGGGATTTGAAGGTACGAAGGGAGGGGGCAAGGTGGATGTGGGCAGGGAGGGAGTTCCAGGCGTGGGGGGCAGCTAGAGAGAAGGGACAAAAGCGGTTAGGGGAGCAGGGGAGGAGTGGAAGGGTGAGAGAAGGGACAGAGGAGGAGCAGAGTTCACGAACTGGAGTACGGAGGGAAATTAGCGCAGAGAGGTAGGGGGGAGCAAGGTTGTGAAGAGCTTTATAGGTGAAGACTGGGAGCTTGTGCAGAATTCATTAAGGAAGGGGGAGCCAGTGAAGAGAGGAGAGGAGGGGCTGCACATGGTCGAAGCGACGGGCGCAGTGGATGACCCTGGCAGCGGAGTTTTGGATGGAGATAAGGGGAGAAAGGGGAGAGTAGGGGAGGCCAGTGAGAAGGAGGTTACAGTAATCGAGGCGAGAGATGACAAGGGCATGAACAAGGGTTTGGGCCTGTCTCTTATACACATCTAGATGTGTATAAGAGACAGGAACCAGTCGAGGACGGAGCCATGGAAGCCAAGGGAGTGAAGTGAGTCCAGCAAAACACATCTAGATGTGTATAAGAGACAGGGAAGGATGAGGGGGAAGATAAGGAGTTCAGTTTTAGTCATGTTGAATTTGAGTTGACGTTGAGACATCCAGATAGAGATATCAGAGCGACAGCTGGTGAGGTGAGCTTGAACAGATGGAGAGAGAGAGGGAATAGAGAGATAGAACTCAGTGTCATCAGCATAAAGGTGATATTGGAAGCCATGGGAGGCAATGAGTTTGCCTAGGGACAAGGTGTAGATAGAGCAGAGGAGAGGGCCAAGGACAGAGCCTTGGGGAACACCAACTGAGAGGGCAGGGAGGAGGTGGAGTTGGCAAGAGACACACTGAAGGAGTGGTCACAGAGATAGGAGGAGAACCAGTCGAGGACGGAGCCATGGAAGCCAAGGGAGTGAAGTGAGTCCAGCAAAAGTGAGTGGTCAACAGTATTGAAGGCAGCAGAAAGGTCAAGGAGGACAAGAATAGAGGTGATTAGATTTAGCCACAAGAAGATCGTTAGTGATTTTAGCAAGAGCAGTTTCAGTAGAGTGAATGTGGCGGAAGCCAGATTGGAGGGGGTCAAGGAAGGAGTTGGCGGAGAGGAAGTCGAGGCAGTGGGAGTAGGCAACATGTTCAAGAAGCATGGAAGCAAAAGGAAGGAGTGAGACAGGACGGTAGCTAGAAGGGTCAGAGGGGTCAAGAGTAGACTTTTTGAGGATAGGAGAGACAGAAAGGAAAGGATAGGAGAGTCTAGGAAGTTATCCAATGCTTTAAAAAGCCCACTTACACTATTGGCCTTAACAACATCCTCTGAAAATGAGTTCTTCAAGTTAACGGTACATTGAGTGAAAAAGTACTTCCTTTTGTTAGTTTTAAATCTACGATGAGTAAGTTTCATAGGGTATCTAGTATTATTAGAGAGGGTAATTAACTGATCCATATTTACTTGCTCTGCATCATTTGTGGCTTTGTAAATTTCTCTCTTATCCATCAGGGGAAATGTAGGGTTGAGATGCAGGTGGAGCAGAATTGCTGAATTGAGGTGATTTCAGCCCCCTAGTGTAGATCAGAGGTTATTCACTGAATTAATGATTACCTAAAAAAAACTTGCGGTGCTGTCTGCTCTGTCCACTTACAATGTCATAGATAAGGTATGAGGGCAAGCAGGAACGCAAATTGTCACGCTCCAGATACACAACTGTTCCCTATTGGTCCAAAGGAGAATCACTACGAGTTTCTAGCCATATAGGACCTATGATACACAGTAGAGCTGTTCCAGCTCCAGACAGCAGAGGGCAGCAGTGCACACACAAACTAGCCATCTCACCACGGTGCTGTTCTCATCTCACCGTATTGGATAGCCGCCACGCCAGGCGAGTGAACCGTTTCCATTTGCCGGAGCGCCGACTCTCCGCTGCCTTCGTCTCAGGGGATGGTGGCTGCTCGTAATAGCAGGGAGGACAACATCCAAGCTGGGAAAATAACATGTTATTTTCACAGCTGTGATGTCAGAAGCTTGTCATTCTTTGCACTTTGGAGGGAAGCAAGGCAGGCTAGTAACTCAGTATTGCTGCTCTGTGGCCAGGCATGGCTGGGAAAGGGGCGATGGGGGGAATGGCACACACTCCACAGCTCAGCGTCTGTGTGTAGGTCTGGGGTCTTATCGACCCTCCGAAGGGTTTAACTCCTGATCTGGTGGAGTCAGTCCAGCTAAAGGAGAACAAGCAGGAGCTTCCCATCAATGGAATGCCCCAACTTATTAACCTTTGTAGAAGGTTCAGAATCCTAGAATCATGGGATTGGAAGGAACCTCGCTGAGCGTCTACTCCAACCATCCCAGGGGTGAGGAATCTTTTCCCTCCCACGGGCCGCTCTGAAAAGGAGTTCAGTCTCTGTGGGCCACATACAGGTTGTGGCATGGGCACTTAAGGGGTGTGCTCAGGCTGGGGAATGGAAGGGGAGGGTCCAGATCATGGAGCCATTATCCCATCTCCTTGAGTGCAAGCCCTCCTTCCCCTGACCTCAGTGCGAGAGAGTTGGGCTGAAAGGGGATATTTGCCTGTTCCGATTTTTGATTGGAAGCCGGCAGTTCGCCCATTCTGACCAAAAACTGGAACAGTCAGTCAGTATTTCTTTCAATTCCAATCAGATTAGGAGGATTTTTTTTTTTTAAAAAGCCACTGTGCATGTGCAGAATGGCCCCCCGGGCCGACTTGCCCACGCACGAATGGCTGCCACGCTTCTCCATAATGGCCATTTTGAACAGCTATTTCGCATCAGGGCTACTGGAGGGTAGGGGGTGGATCCAATGAGTTGGATCCAGGAATCAGCAAGAGCCAAATAAATCGTTGGAGGCCGGACCCCTGCACTCTACCCACAGCATCCCACACAGATGCTTGTCCAACTGGTTTCTGAAAATAGCCTGTTTGATTACTGGTGATGAGGCAATAGCCAGCAGGTGAGTAAAAACCTTGGAGGGATTGAGGGACGCGTTTTGCCTTCTCCTAAGGCAGAAACACGGGGGGCCAAGAGCATGTAAGCTAGGCCCCTTTTTTACATCACGAATCAGAGGACAGGCCTGTCCACCCTACTTCAGCCCACTGTTGTTACTACTGACAGGCAGGAAGTAAAGCTGAATTGGTTTATTGCGGCAAACACGGCTTCTGTTGAAACCAGCTGATTTGCTGCTTTTCCGACAGTGCAGAAACAAACGGGTTTTTACGACAATTTCTTCTGGTCTCCGTTTGGGAACTCCTTTTGGTACTTGCGGACAAGTGGTACGTTCGGTACTTCCAGAAATCTTCTTGGAGACATTTCTGTTGGTCAGCAGCACTTTTGACTTTTTTTTTTCCATGACATTTTTCCATTTTAATTTATTTTGTTACTTTTGGGGGGGTCGATTTTAAATTTTGCTGTGCGTCAATTTGATGAAACTGGACATGGTGAAAGGGATGAAAGTAACGAAAGCTTCTGGAAATTCACCATTGAAAATCCTGAAAGTGGCAAAGAGGCAAGACTTGTCTGGAACATGAACATTCAGCAAGGTTCCCCAAAAGATGAAAATTCTCCTTCATTCAGGAACCACCAATTTGTTTCAGCACTAGCAAGAAGAGCCGGACTCTCTTTCTATTTCTTTGCGGGAGTGGCCTAAAGAAAACCCAGCCGTCGGCTTGTGAATTGCGATTGTCTGGGTCCCAGACAGGACCATGAGGAACCAAGCATCAGATCTTATGGGACCCCATCACTTTGCACAACGCAGTCTCGCATCAAGTGGCGACCGATAGAGCGAACAAGAAAGCAGGCAAGGTTCCCTTGTACTCCTGACAGCTTTCCCAAGCAACGAGTGAGGTGACGACGTAGGGTGTAGTGCTGCTCTCCTCAATCTCTGGTACAGCGCACACACCTGGAGTGAAGGGAGAGCTAGGAATTTTCCTGAAGTAAATAGAGAGCAAAAAGACCTTCAAGGTGGTCCTGGTGACTAGCAGTGAAATGAAATTGACCATTTTTTCAAATTGATGTGAATTCTTGTCTTTACAGGAAATGTTTGCGCTATTTTTATGTTTGGGATTCTTTTAGCTTTTTGTATTTCCATTGGCAAACATTTGGCACTTCTCAGTTGACAAAAATGCTGAACAAAAAACTGAACGAACGGGCAAGTTTCTGCATCACTGGGAAATCGGCGAATCGGCCACTTTTGATTAAAATTGTGTTTGTCGCACAGTCATTTCAACTATATTTGTGACTACGCTGCTCTACCTGTTCTATTGATGAGGGCTTAGGAGACAGATCCCTCTGCCCTGTTTGGGTCCCTTTGCCTCACCACAGAGGGTGCAAGGGGTCTCCAGCCTTTTTTGGGCCTAGTTTAATGGGATCACACTGGAAGAAATCCTGGTCTAGTGCGAGGAGTATGTAAGGGCTGGATCAGGAATGGCCTGGGGCATCCCAGGGACAGGCGGGGTTGGAGGGTAATGCACCTCTATTGATCCCAGGAAGCAGATTTCAAGGAGTCCATTTCAGCCACGGAAATTATATAGAAGCTATGACTGTTCTAAATTGCATCTTGGACTCGCTTTAGCTGATCCCAGAATCAAGGGAGCCCTGGAAAAGTATCTGATTCTTCTTTTCTTCCCACCTCCACCCCCTTGCCCAGAGGACACTGCCTCAATTCTTAAACACAGAAGGGTTGGTTGAGCCTTATCTAGCTTTTTCTGATTGATGGCATTTGTCTTCCAAGTGACCTATCCAAGGAATTGAGGCCCAGTCTGCTTCATAGCCTCCTCCTGCACTGAGCTGCAAACAAGGGAATATTTAAAACTCACACCCTCAAAACCCCACTCTTTTTATATTGGAATTAGTGAAAACAAGAATTTTAAGAGGAGGGGGGGGGGGGGGGAGGGAACTCCAAACCCTCTTTTAAGCAAAGAGCTTTTTAACGAGGTCTCAAGTGGACTTCATGGCATTAAGCAAAGACAATGGAATTCTCTTAATGACATTAAAAACGGGAACCCATTATGAATTGGGCCGAAACAAGGATCTGCAGCAAATAGCATATCCAACGATTTCACCGAATTTGAACCAGATCTGCCAAAATAGCTAATAACTGCTATTTGGGTCCATCGCCACTGGATATGCGTTTTATTTTGAGTGTGTGTGTCATTTTTTCAGTTATTTGTTAAGTTTATTTTAGCTGCAGGAGTTGAAATGAAGTAGACGCACAAGTGAATAACCAAACAAAAAAGAAAGAAAGAAAGATCTGTGAATATTCGTTTTAGTTGTGGATATTTGGATGGGTCTCTGAAAATGGAAATAATATCCGCAGATATGAAATTTTACTGTTTGTTTCAACACAAGGATTGGGTATTACTCCACCAGCTTCACTGTCTTGTTTTCTGTAGCATTTTGTATTGGGGGGAAGAAGCAGGTAGATTGGGTAGATGGCTTTCTCTTCCTTCCCCCTCTGATAAAAAGGTACATCTTTTGACAAAACCATGCGTCCTTCACAGGCACTTAATCCTTGGCAGCCTCACAAAGACTAGCTCGGTGAAGAGTTTGGCCAGCTAAGTGGAAGTACAAACAACTACCAACAACAAAAAAATAAAAATAAAAACTCTCGCTCAGCAGAGAGAAAGAAAAGATTGGATGCTTTGATATTTCCATGCAGATACGCGCACATACACACACACACCCACACCCTTCTCTTTGCTGACCACCTTTTATTGATTCTATTTCATTCGTAACAAAACAAACGCTGGCTCTGGAAGATGAGTAACAATTACAAATTACCGCTACAATTAGTGCCATCGCTCGGGAAATTAGAAAGGGAGTTAGCGCTCATGTGCCATTGATTGCTATTCATTCTGCTTCGTGCTGACCTTGCTCTGGAGACGATGATATTCCTTTAGCCTGTAAACCAGATTTTGCACAAATACACACACAAATTTAATTGTAAATTAACAGCAATAACAGGCATTCAATTCAATTAATTTTAGCAGAACGGGGAGGTAAAAGGGCCAGGCATTTGTTAAGATGTGTGCATACGGTTTAATTCCCCCCACCCCCCAACCTGATTGTGTAATTAGTTTATCTTGGGGGAAGGAATGCTGCACATTATTGCGGAGAACAAAGCGATTAACAGGCAATGGAAAAATTAAGAGCCCATTATGTAAATATGGCATTTAAAGAGGTTTGCAGGGCATGGGAGATAAGTAAAAACCAAGAGAATGGATATTGTTGGAGGCTGTAATTAAAAGAGGCTTCCAATATTCTCACCCAGTTCCTGTGGCTCAGGGCACATCTGAGATGGGGGCCGAGAAACTCAACCCAACTTTGCGGGATGAGATTAGATGGGGTTTTGTCATTACTCCAGGAGCACAGAATCATAGGCCGTTTTTAAACGAGATGCAACCATGCAGGTCCACTCATCCTACACACATCCAAATGAGAGGTGTGTGTGTCCCTGACCCATACACCACCCACCCACGGCCACTCATGGAGCATCGGGGGGAAATCCAGACTGCTCTGTGCATGGGTAGAGGTGCACACACATCCCTGTCCCATTTGAATCCCTCCCCGCTCACCCCACGTGGATAGGCATTCCGCGGCCATCCCACTCGGCACACACAGGACCCCCCCTCCCCAACCGTGCCCATTTAAAAGTGGCCATAAGAGTTTGAAGGGGTCTCAGGGGTCATCTAGTGCAACCCCCCTGCTTGGACGTAGGAGGACTAAGCAGTACATAGATGGGCTGCTCTACACTGTTGCAGGGGCACGGTGATGGGTGGAACTTAACGTGTGGTCCCTGCCTGCAACAGCTGAAACAAATATCCGCGGTAGATATCATATTTGTTAACTTCACCCAATTCAAACTGTATCCTCCCGAATGGATAATGACCGCTATTTGGGTCCATTTTTGCTGGGTATACATTTTGGGATCAGGTTTGTTTTTTCAATTATTTGTTGGTCTTGATATTAGCTCATTTGGTTATTTCATTTTGGCTCTCTGCACATGCAGAGTAGCAGAAAAAAAAGTTATTGTTATAATTATTATGATTTCTATGGTGCAAGCAATGTACCTGGCATTGTAAATTCTTAATGAGAGACAGGTCCCTGCCCCGAGGGCCTTACAGTCTAGGATGGAGAAAGGAGGGGAGACGAGGGAAAGGGAAACGCAGGGAGAGATGTTCACGAAGCTGAGAAGTTGCTGGTGCACGCGCTTAGCGTAGTTCAGGGTATGCTGAGTGAATGGATGGAAGAGGAAGCATGTCAGTGACGAGCCTATGGGAATGACAAGCTAGGGAAAGCCTGATGGGAAAAGTAGGTTTTCTGGAGGGAACTGAAGGTTCGGAGGGAGGGAACAGAGGGAATGCGTTCAGGGAGGGAGTGACTTAACCAACAAATAACGGAAGATCAGAAAACCTGGACAACCAAATAACCCCAAAACGAAACCATTAAATCCTAAACAACCAGCATATGCAAATATCAATGTTGGTTGTGGATATCACTGTGGTATATTGAGGGCTATCCAAAAAGGTGAATAATATCTGCAAATACAATACCCACGATGCATTTCACACGACTGGCTGTGAGAGCTGGAAAAATAGCCTTGGAATAGCTCTGGTAAAACTCAGCCACTCAGCTCAGCACCTACAGTGGAGACTAGGACCCTTTTTACACAAGACGCTCCCACACACGGACACTGATCATCCATGCAGGGATGTGTGTGTGTGTGTGTGTGTGCGCATGCGCGCTTCCACGTCCCAACATCCCCACACACCTCCCACGCATGGAGCAATCGGCAACAAGGCAGGTTGTTCCGTGGGGGGGGGGGGGATTAGTATGCACCTATATGCACCTGCCACCTGCCCCCCCCCTCAAAGCGGTGCACCCACGGACCGCTCCCCCCAGCCGCCACCTGTTTAAAAAGTGCCTAAGTTTCACACTGAACTTGGTCCCCACTTTGCCACAGCCTTGAGTGCTTCTGGGAAACTGGTTTCCGTGGGAGTTACTGGACCGCTTCTTATTTTGGTGACTCAGACTCTGCCGGGACCCAGTTTGGGGCTCTCTGCAATCTGTTCCCAATCTCTTTCAGCGATCCAGCCTCAGCCACTGAGTAGAGTTGCCACTTCTCTTGGTTTGACACTGAGACTTCCATTTTGGTCTATGGGAGTCTCAGGGTCAAACTGCGACCCTGCCACTGAGCTGTGTCAGCGCTGACCTTGAGCCAAGGGCAAGTGATGAGTTTGCACTGACTGAGCATCCCTCAGTGGCAAGCAAGGGTACTTGGGGAGATAAATCTGGAACTGTCTGCCCTAGAGGTTTTCCTGTTCTATTAAAGACAAGGCCTGGTTTTTGAAAAGGGAATAGGAAGGATTTAATTAGCACGTATAATTAAACATCATACAAACCTAAGAGAGTTGATATTGATGAATCCAGTGGCGTCGGATGGCTCGTAATTGCCTTGCACGTCCATGCTGCAAGGATAAGAAACCAGAGGGTTAGGGACATGTTTGTGCTAGCTTGGAGCCAGCAGGATGGGAAAGCCAGCCATCAGAATTGGCCATCTAATGCCAGGGACCAACACAAGCATCCAGATTCTCTGAGGAGTTGGGAAACCTGAATGCCCAGAAACTTCTGGTCCTCTATGGGGATTAAAGGGTCTGCTTTTTAAGTTACCAGAATTAACGATGGCTTTCTAAGCTCAAAGGTATTCAGCTTGGACACGGGAGACCAGAGTTCAAATCCCATTTTAGCCTTAAGCTGGCTGGCTGGCCTTGAGCAAGTCACCCTTTCCATCTCAGTTCCACCATCTACAAAATGGAAATAAATAATGACCTACCTCACAGAGTTATGAGGGAGAACAAGATAAAGATGGCGAAGCACTACGAACACAGAAAGCACTCTAATGATTATGGCCTGCTGAACCCCAAGCCTCTCTGCAACAGCTCCTGGCCCTTTCAAAAGCAGAATCTTGATTCAATTTCACCCCATCCTTGTCTGGTGGCTACAGTTTATTATCCTTGTTTTACTTCAGGGGAAGCTGAGGCGTGCCAATCATTGCTGCTCTGGAGAGGAAGGCTAGCCAGTGGAACTGCTTAGAAACCATCTGACTAAACCAGACAGGACAGAAGTTTGCAGACTCCTGAGTGGTGTGGAGCAAGTCAAGTGGAGCTGTTATTTATAGAGTAAGTTAATAGGGAGCCAGTGTAGGCTAGTGGATAAGGTGTTGGACTTGGACCTGGACTTGAGAGACCAGGGTTCAAATCTCATTTTAGCCTTGGGCACGTTGCTGTTTCTCAGCGCCAATTCCCCATCTATAAAATGGGAATAATAAAGACCAAGTGTTCACTGCATTTTCCTCGTTGCTGCCAATAATGACCAACCTCGCAGAGCTATTGTGAGAGCTAACTAGATAAGGATGGTAAAACACTGAAAGTGCCATGGAAAGGATTATTATTATTATTATTATTATTAATAATAATAATAATTAATAATTAATACCCCCTCTCAAAATACCAGAACTAGGAGACGCCCTATAAAATTAATCAATCTATGGAACGCATTGCCAGAAAGTGTTGCAATAGCGTAAGTGGCAGCTGCAGGAACCAGGAATCCCCCATCCTGGAGATTCCCTGTCCCCCTATTGATGAGGTTCCCTGTCAGTCACTTGGCAGCTGTAAGGCCAACCGAGACTTGGCTAAGTTGACCAGAATTGCCCCATTTCAGTTTCATCAAGCCACGTTCTTGTGGGGCTGGGCGGTAAAATGGCTAAAAGCACCACTGCACGCAGGTCGTCTGATGCCTCAGCTTAGGCTCTGAATACTAGAACCCACTGCCTCTGCAGGAGCGTGACCCCACATCTAGGCCCAAGGTGAAATGTCTCCCCATGCCAGTAGCAGATAAAAAGACAGGCTCAGTCTGGGGCAAAGAAGGAGCCCCCTGGTAAAACCAAAGAGAGGCCAGGTCTTGAACTCGGGGCTCTTGAGAGACAGGCCAACACCCTAATTTCAGGGCCAGCTCAAGTCTCTCACTGAGGGGGGAACAGTGCAGGTAGGACACCCCATCCAGACAGCAGGGAGAAGGGTGTCTGTGGGTGCCTTCATGAAAGGAAGAATAAATAGATGGCTCCCTCCTCAGTAGTGGGTGGCTTCATGGCTGACCATCCCCTCTGTGCCAGAGAGATGCCAGTGGCCCACACATAGGGAGGGGGCTGCCGGCTCAGTACAGTCAACAGGCAGAGAACACTGTGCAAGGCATCATGGGTAACAGGATGGGGGAGAAGCAAGAGGCTCCAATGTTTTTCATACTGAGGGACGGAAGAATTTTTAATTCACCTCAGTGAAGGGCTGACCCTGTGGAGACTTAATTCAGATATGGGAGCAAAATAAAACAAGACACCAGTCTGAATTAAGGAGCCTCAGCGCCACTTAGCATATCCCTGGAGACTTTCAGGGGCGCCCAGGGCTTGCAGTGGCTCTCAGCACAGGAGTGAGTTTTACCTACAACCCGCCTAAGCGAGCAGGCAGGCCTCGCGTGCGCACAAAGGATTGCACTGGGCCACACAAGAATGCACCCAGCGGACACTTATAAATGCAAGAGGCTGTGTAGACTCTAAATTTAACTAGGTTTTATTTCTAGTTATTTTTAGGGCTCCCTTTATGTTAATCTGGGCTAAGCAAAGGTGTGAATTTAAATTGGATCGGGTAATCTGGTTTAAAACCACATGTGAACATTCTTAATTCAGATTAACTTCCCTTATAAGGAGGGGTCAAATCAAATGGAACAACAGACCATGCACGGGGAGCTTAATCCAGATTAGATAAACCAGTGAAAGACTGTATGTAAACAAGGCCTTGCTTTGGGCTTCTACGGTGTCCAGTCCAGCACCTTTGAGGAACAATTCCCTTCCCATCCTGTAGGAGGTAAACTTCAGGCTGGAAGTCCTTGGCATCCTCAGAACTTATTTCCATTGAGCTCTGGACTGATTTCGGTCTCCTGGCTTTGCTCGCTCCCTAGCAAATAAGTATTTAATTTTTATTTATTTTCCTCTTTATTTGTAGCTCCATTTATTGTGCCTTCACTTCACTTTGCTTTAAGGATCCTAGACCAAGTTTGTGGCCAGTTTACTTAATTTAGATTTAGAGGTGCCAATTTAACTCATGCAGTTTAACCCTGTAAAAGCACTCGTGCAGTTAAAAGGTGCCTTTTCTTCATAAAGACATAACCTGCTTTAGAAGAAGGCTACCATTTAACTCTGAAAAGGTGCTTAGAGGTGGGACTATCGTTATCGGATTAATTCGATAATACTGATACTTACCGGTATTGGAATACTGGATTTTTAACATTGCCGACTTTTTTACATCGCCGCCATTTAACAACGGCCACAATGTAAAAAATCGGTAAAATAGGCAACGTTAAAAATCCGGTATTCTGATACCAGTAAATCCGGCATTCCCCCTGGAGTCTCACCCCTACTTAATATGTATTAAAAGTTTGTCTACACAGAGGTTTAATGTAGATTAATTAGTCCTTATTCACATCCCTTGTTAATGTAGATTAAACTAGCTCCCAAGTCCTAACTTTATAGCACTGTCTCAAAATGCTAGCTGACTCGACAGGGAGTGGATGAGACGGCATAGATATCCCTGAACCTGATTCAGGTGGAAAAGAGTCTCTGTTCACTCCGTATGGGGGACAAAGACTCCGAACCAGAGCTGCGGAGAAGGAGCAGCTTCTCACATGTGGGTAGTTTTAAAAAAAAGATCCGCCTTGCGCTGCCTCCCCGCAGGGTCTGGCTGCAAAGCGCCTCCCATTGAGCCTGCTCAGAATGGGCGCCTTTGTTAGGCCGAGTGCATTCACGTTAATTATAGAGCAATAAAACACACGCCGCAATGTGTGATGCCCCAAGATCTCAGAATCAACCTCATAGTTAAGTACCCCCTCCCCTCCTGTCGTCTCTCAGAAGACAAAATGAAATTTCCTTTGCTAAGTGCTGAACGGGAGACACCCCCACTCCCACCACCTTGATTCCTGCCACTCTGCTTGACCCCAAGGGGAAAGAGGAGGCTGGAGAGAGTGGTATCATACTCCTTTCTGTATCCTCCTCTATGGGCACTCTGGTCCTGAGACTCCAAACCCAGCAACAGAGCCTAGCCCAAAATGGCAGCCAAGCCAACAACCACTCCACAACCGTCGCAGTTCTTCATCCGCGACCCCATCCTCATCTTTCCTGCTTGCCTCTCCTGGTCAATCCCACACTCATCTCCACACCCTGCCCTGTCCTCACCTCCCCCATGCCCCTCTCCCTCAGTCTTCCCCTCCTGCTTCTTGTCCCCCTCTATCTGTAGCCACCTCCCCTCAGCGTCTCTCCCCTCCTGTGCTCACCTCTCACTCCCTTCCTGTCCCGGCTTCCACTCCTGGTTTTCCCTCGTGAATTAAGACATCACTGTTTCTCTGCTTAGTTAAGCTCTCAGGCCTATGCCACCTATGAATCGGGATCATCGTTCAGGGTGCACCACCACATTGCTGCCATGAGTTGGGGAAGCGGGGGATTATGGGGACAGGCACCTGGCTGGCATCCTGCTCCAAACTGTCCCAAACAACCTAGAGGAGGCTAGGGAGAAACCCAGCCAAACGCAGCGACCGAGAGGCATCTGCTCTGGGCCTTCCCTCTCCATTGGCATTGCCACTAACACCACTATGCTGGGCTCAAGAGGATTTTGCCACTGCGTCCTTGAGACCTACCCTGTCCGAGTTGGATGATAGAATCTCCTGAAGCCTAAGCCTGCTCATGCTCCCAAAAGGGGGTGGCATGGGGTGCGCATTGGTGCCCCGGTAGAACTGTCCCCAAACCTGCTAGTGCCATCCAAGTCTAACACAGGCTGCAGGCAGCCCGGCAATTTCCACACAGGAGCTGGCTGAATTGGTCCTGCAAGATCAAACCCAGGCCCAATTAGATCCCTCCCGAGCCATCCTTGCTACTCAAGTTAACAGGGAGCATGGCTGGTTTATACCAGTTGAGAACATGGCCCATTGCCTACAAAGAAACCATGTTGGATTAGACCAGCTAGGCAGTGGTGCCTACTTACACTTTGGTGAAACCCTGGCACCACCAAAGCGAATGGAAAAACAGCCAGTGGGTGTCAAAAGAGCTAGAATTTTACCTCCGCTGAGGCCTGGTTCTAAAGTGAGGGGTCGTGACCTGACCTCTCAAAGCCCCCTCCCAAGATGGCGGAAGCTCTGCCATTACAGACAGCTTCTGGGAAACTATAATGTTAGCAGGGAGCAACTAAGCAAAAAAGGAAAACTTATCAGGGGTGGGGAACTTTTGGCTCATGGACCTGATCTGACCTGCAGCTGCTTTTAAAAAAAAAAAAAAAATTTGGCCCCCTTTCTGGTTCCTGGATTTGACCTGTGGCTCCAGTCCCTACCTACAAGCACTAAAAGAGTGAGCTGAGGGGAAGGGAACAGGGGATGAGGGCATACAAGGGTAGGGAATAGAGCCACAGCACACAGCCATGATCTAGACACTCCCCTTCCTTCGCCCAGTCTGAGCACATCCTTTAAGCACCCCCTCACCCCATACAACTTCTATGCAGCCCGGGGAGCTTGTACTAATTTTAAAAGTGACCTATGGGAGGGAAAAGATTCCCTAGCCCTGCCCTACTCTCAAAGCAGGGCATGTCCTTTCTTATTCCAGTCCCCATTCACACCAGCTCCGGATGCGGAGTTACACCAGTTGAGTCATGGTCCATGGACTCTATCAAAGAGTCTGACCCATCCTATTTAAAAAAAACAAAACCTTATGATTCAAACCCACACCATTTAAAACATACACACTACAAACAGTACCCGCCAAACAAACAATGGTGACAAAACCAAACCTTAAACTCGACTCATTCTGCTCCACCACAACCCCCAAAAAAACAGCTCATTTTCCAGAAACTGCAAAAACCTTAAAAAAAAAAAAAAAAAAAGAGTTTACAATGATTTTACCTCCCCTGACGGGCTACAGAAAAACCTCTGTGCTTTTATTTTTGCTCATTCGAGTGGTTCTGACCTGATCTATAATTACGTTACTTTCTACCTACTGTGCTGAGGCATTTCTGCACGACGCTACCTCTCACAGCTTTCTCTCGGGTTCCTGTGACGCCGTCACTCAAACGCTTTCAAACCAGCGATGTAGAAATCAAAAAGAAAAGGAAAATGGTTGGAGACGCAGAGAGAATAAGTGCTCCTGCATTTCTCTCTTTCTCTCTCGCTCACTCCCCGTTTTTCTCCGTCTCCCCCCCTCCCTCCTTTTTTTTTTCCTTTTTCCTTTATTCATTTAATCTCCCTGAGTGAGAATGCGAGGCATAATGAAGGGTTGGGACGGATTATTAGAAGCTGTTGATTTCGAGGGGGAGGGAAGAAAGAGCCAGCAAGAGAAAGAGAGAAGATAATTTGACATTTACTCCGACTGATCTAAACTGATTTGGGTGTATTTATGGCTTATGAAGTGTTTAGAAAGACTGAAAGGGCTTGAGAGGCAAGAGGGAAGGAGAGAAGGGGCAGGAGGGGGTTCGGGGAAGCAAGGGAGACAAACACTATGAAGAAAAGGAAAAAGTGTAATAAAAAAATATTGACTTCAAAACAAAGCCCATGCTTAAATTTTAAACTGGGCTGAAAGGAAATGATCTTTGGGAGTTCAACCTGGCTCTCCGGCGGCTGCATTTTCCAGCCTGGCTCTCGTGCTATCGACGGTATCTGTAGGGCCCAGGCACCTTGTAATCTGTCGGGCGTTCATTCTCACAAACCCCCCCCACCCCCCTGAGGATGGAAAGACTTGTCGTTACTCTAATTTTTACAGATGGGACGCTGAGCGAGAAGAGAGATTAAGGGGTGGATTTTCAAAGCAAAACAGAGGGCCTAAACCCCACTGAATGTCAATGGGATTTATTTATTTATATTTAGGCACCTGAATGCCACAGTTTTGCTTTTGAAAAATCTCCTAGTGCTGGAAGAGACCACGAGGATCATCTAGCTAAATCCCCTGCGATGAGGCAGGATTTGCTAGACCCAAACCACCCTGACAGATGAATCCACCAACAGAAGACTAGAGCTTGCGATTCAACCTGCCACAGGTAAAGCGTGGGGGTGGCCACAGTGTACCAGTGACCAAAATGGCACAAAGACATTTTAGGGGACAGATCAAGATGACTCATACTGGAGGGGAAAGCAAACCCCAGCTCAGAGTCAACTGCTAAACTGGCCTGCACGAATCTTCAATAAGGCAATCAGTTAGATCAGGGACAGGGAACCTCAGGTCCGGGGGACCAAATGCAGCCCACAGCTAGTTTTAAGGGCCCCTGGATCCAGTTCCTACCCCCCAACACTGAAAAACAGATCTCAAGTAAGGGAGCAGAGAGGAGGGCATGCACACAAGGATAGGGGGCAGATCCATGATCTGAGCCCTCCTCTTCGTGAGCGCATCCCTGTCCCCAACTTCTCTGCGGACCTCGGAGCTTGTACTAATTTTCAAAGTGGCTCCTGGGAGGGAAAAGGTTCCCCGTCCCTAGGCTAGACCTTGAGCATGTCTGCAGGATCCACCTGTTAGGTAGGAGCAGAGAACAAAGTTTCAAAAGCGCATAAGTGAATCACCCAAGGTCACACAGGGAGTCTGTGGAGGAATAGGGGGACTGGATCTAGGACCTCCCAGTCCCAGGCTAACCCCTTAAATACTGGATCATCCCCCACCCACCACTGTCTCTTAGTGGAGTCGTCTGATTGTGTATGCCATTGCCATTCATGGGTGCCAGGAGGGGAGTGGCAAGGGGTGTGGTTGCCTCCCCCTGGCTCCCGCCTGTCCCGGTCACGTCCAAGGGTTGTGATGATGCTCGGAAAAGGGGTGTAGTCACATCAGAAAGGGGAGGGGCAAAATGGCTCTCCCCACCCCCTGTGAAAGCCGTTTTGCCAGTGCCCTCGATGCTATCCACACAGCCCGGAGCCCCAGCTCATCCTAACAGTGCAGCCAAACCAGCCACAGAGAGCAGGAAACTGGGATAAGCTCCCCCCCTTACACGCACGATGACACCCACGGGTTGAGTCATTTAGCAACAGTTGACTTGCGGGCAGCCTGCCAGACCCCTCAGTGTTGAATGCAACACAGAAGCCAGCCTATGACAGTCTTCTCCCCTGTCTCTCCCACTGTCCCCTCTCCCTGTCTCCCCCTCCTTGTGTTTTAGATTGTAAACCACAGGCAGGGACCGCGTCTATTTCTGTGTTTTGTACAGCATCAGGTCACACGTCTGGCGCTATATAAATATTTATAATAATAATAATAACGCTGCCCCTGGATTCTGCTCTGTGGTCGCAGTGGGAGGGCCCTGGCTGGTTAACCTTTGAAGGTACAGTGACCAGATATGCAAATTTTAGAGGACACTTATGAAAAATTCAGGTTGCAGGGCTGCATTGGATCAAATGCAGCCCTGCAACCTGTATGGCTACCTTATTTGAAGGGGTTAGTTAACGCATCAGTGTTGACTAGATTCTGAGTGCCTTCCCCTCTGCTCTGATAACCTACTGCAGCAGGGAGTGGCCAGATGGGGGCGCTACTGCAGCAGGGAGTGGCTGCTGAGGTGACAGGGCCTTGTTCCCTCTGGCTGACAGAGAAGCCCGTCTGTGCGGAGGAAGTTAAAGTGCCGTGACAAGAGTGGGACAGGGGGAATGACAACTACTTCCAGAGAAACTTGTCCACACAAACAAGTGCTCCACAGCTACGGTTACCACCCATGAAAATGTTTAAAGAACACCTATGAAAAATACATGTTGCAGGGCCTGCATTGCCAATGCAGGCCCTGCAACATGTATTCTTATAAGTGCTCCTTAAACATTTGCAAAGGTGGCAACCCTATCCATAGCTACCAGTTAAAAGGCATGGGAGCTGCTCAGCTTTAGAGAGGGGGCGTGGGGTGGGAAGCCTGCCCTGTTGTGAGCAGCAATCTACTCCAGGGCATGAAATGTGAGACAAGTTGTTCCATGTGCACAAGCTTTCTGTGCCGTTCTCAACTGGCAGCAAGAACCTTCTGGGTTTTCCAGTGGACCTATCATCAATCCTATTAGCCACGTGCTAATGATCCTCCATGCCAGATGGGGCGCAATTCCCACTGCTCTCCAGCATGTGCCAACACAAACTATTCTATCCTGCCACGTGTTAAGCCCTGCCAGCAGGATGAATCCTTCACTAGAGAGCTCCAAATGCCTCATGAGGAATGCAAGGACTCTCTCCCAGGTGAAGGAACAGACAGGCGGGTGGGGAATGGCGATTCTTACTGGAAGGTCTACTCTATGATTGCCACCTCTCTCTGGGAGACTATCACGCCCCCTTTCTGACATAACCCCCACCTTAGGAGGTGTTATGACATCATGATGCTCTGCAGGAGGCATGGTTTTCCAGGAAGGGGATGGGACAAAGGGGCTGTCATGCCCCTTTCTGTATTTCCGCCCTTGCAGAGCATCATCACCAAGTCTCTATGGTTCACCCATTTTCTTCTATTATCAAATATAGAAAAGTACATAAACATATACATGCAAATTAAATGCCCCTCACCCCCCCCCGCAAAAAAAACCCCAACCTGTGCACGGCAACCCATCTTAAATGTAATGCATGTGGCTATTACCCAGACCTCAAATATCCCGCAACAGAATCAAATGATCTGTCTGCTCTAGAAATAGACTTCCTCTAATGCAAGCAAAACAGTTGGACCAGATAAAATAAAAGTTCCCATGGTCCCCTTTTATTTTAGCCAATGCTTTTTCCATTGTCACTACATAAGATAATCAATTAACCCATTCCACCATAGAAGGAGCTTTTTCATTTTTCCAATTATGGGCTATAATGTTGGCTCAGTCAAAAACATGTGAGAACAAATTTCTTTATATGACTTGATAATGGAGACATCAGGATATAACTCTAAAAGAGCAATTTCAGGTCTAAATGGTAACAGCAATGCTGTAACCTTATTGACATAATCCCATATTTCGGTCCCAAAAGGTCAAATATAGGAACACTGCCATAAACAATGCAAGAGATCAGCATGTTCACCACACCCCTTCCAGCATAACAAAGGAAGGCACGAGCCAAATTTGGAGACTTTTGCTGGAGTCAAATACATACGTAAGGAGATTTTAACCTGGGTCTCTCTCCACTATAGATAGTGATAGTGAACATTTTTGCATGTGCAGCCAAATTTGGGACTGTGCTTTTTTATCCAGTTCTCTTTGTAAATCCTGCTCCCATTTCCATATATACTTACTTCAGTTGTGGTTTATAACACACATTCTTCAGCTCATGATAAATTTTAGCAAAGAGACTTTTCCTATTAGGTTGGTACTAAAAACATAATATTTTCCATTTTACTTGGAGGTCATGAAAAACACTATTTTTTTGTTTGACCCTGTGAAAAAACTCCATACCTGATTGTCACGGTGTCTTTCCATTTCCTGGAGCTTGGTCATGTGTCACAGCTCTGATTTGGGTTTTACAGTTCTCACTTGTAACATTATATACATGTGGAACCTTTTACTTTACATATTTACCAGACTTGTAGTCTACATGTAGGCCCATGTTACATGTGTGTGACCCTATGTTCCTCCGTGACACTGATTATATCGAAATACATCAATAGGTGCTTGCATCTACCACCCATTTTCTGACGTGGCTGTCCCTTGCCACCTCCAGAAGCCCCAATTCTCTGGGTTAGCTAGGGGCACCCCCAGCTAACCCAGAGTAATCAAGGCTTCCTCTGGAGACTCTGGGTCAAAATGTGGAGTCTCCAGGCAAAACCTAGAGGGCTGGCAACTCTAATTTACATTCCTCAGCCTCCAAAACACCCAATGACCTTGGAGAATGGAAGGGAATTCCAACATAGTATAGGCAGGAGGTGCATCCTGTCCTGCTTCAGGAACCGCACAGCCTTGGGTAACTCAGGCTGGGCAGCGTAGGCCTTAAGGCTTGTGCTGCCTCCAAGCCTGGATAACAGCTAGAACAGGGTACGCGGGTAGGGGCCCCCACAGTATGCACTGTAGCTCCCCCTCTAGTAGGCCGAGCATTTCTCCTCCTTTCCTTCCTCTGCTTGCTTTTATTTTACACAGATGAGCTCGACGCATCATCCAAGACTCCAATGCCACTGAACACTGGTGGCTAGGAACTGGGGATTTTAATTCTGAAGCCAAAGCCAGCCTGAGGCATGGGTGATAGTGCCTATGTCCCTGGCGCCAGGCTTTTAGCCTCAGAAGCTCCTGGCTGCAGGATCCTAGGAGAGTCTCCAGAGCAGAGACAGGGTCACTGCTGCTCTAGTCGCTCCTGGGGCAGGTGCTTCCCCAGCCTCCTGCTCACCTGCCCCGCCCTTCCTTTCACTGCCATGGCCTATGTCCCTCAGACCCCACCCGCCACAGCCCTGCCTTAAGGGGGCTGGCTCTGCCTGTAGCTCAGACTCTTCTCTGCCATTTTCTTGACTCTCCCTGGACATTAAAACAGAGACGAGAACCCAGGCAACAGACATGCCTGGCTGCCTAGAAAAGCGCTGGTTTCCCCTGCCCCTTGAAGGAGTCCAGTGGAGCAGGAATCTCTCCCAGCCCAGGGCTTACCTCACAAGCTCCTTGTTGTACAGGGACTGCGGTGACTCTCTCCCCAGGATGGAGACCTGGCCTTTGAAGACAGACAGCTGCACCTTCCCTTCCACCAGCTCCTGGGACTTGCAGATGCAGTGGCGGATGTATGCGCACTCGGGGCTGTACCAGAAGCCTACAGGAAAGGAAGGAGAGGTGGGCTTAGCCAACGCGGGCGTAGGCACTGAACAGGTGAGGAGGCTCTCAGGCTCTATGGGCGAATGAGAGGAGGTGCCAACACAATCCTAGGGTTAGCACATCCTGGAACATCCACACAAGTTCCTACTTTCTGGGATGACTCTATCCCTAGAGCATAGAGGTAGAGTAGAGACAAATGTGACAGTGACTCCCTCTAACCAGCTCTGTCCCGCTGTGGCCTATGGGCAGGGTCCCTGTCACGTTTGTGCTCAGGCCCCCAGATGTTTGTCGCGGACTGACCCCGGTGTGTGTCGGAGGCTGTTACTAAGCAAAGTGCTGCTGAAGTCACAGGCTGGGCTAGCCACCCGTCCCCCACTGGGGTCAGGCCAGGGCAAAGTGGGCCACAGCAGGTTAGAACGTATCTTCTGACACGCGGTGACCTGTCCTGGATTGGGACGGCAATGGCAGCTGTAATTGGCTGCCATGATTTTCCGTTATGGGGCGGGACGCTGAGCACAGCGCGGGGCCAGCTACACGTTTGTTTGGTTCACCGGCCAGGGTGCTCCGACCTGACCCCGGCCATGACAGCAGCAACTTGGTCCATGGTGTGTCTCCACCGTGCCGCTGTCACTTCTGTTTTCACCCATAGCTTGTTATCCCTGATTCAAACTGAGGTAGATTACTTTGGGGGGGTGGGGGGCGGGGGGGAGTAATTTGCAAATTATTGCAGACCATTATGAGACTGTTCTGCAGTTACCACCCCAGGGCAAGTAGTAGTTGCTCTGGGGTAACTGCTGTTGCTCCAAAGGGGGCATGGCCATCTTGGGAAGGGGTCGGAGTTCCTTTTGCCCTGCCCGTTTCCAGATCAGCGCTTCAGGAAAGATGGCAGCCCTGTTCTTGGACTACATTATTTTAGACCTTGGACTTTGGGCAAGTCAACACCATCTCTTTGAGCCTAGGTTTCCCAATCCATGATATAGGCCTAACAGGGGCATAGCTACCATGGAGCAAAGGGGATCAGTTGAGTCCAGACCCTGGGCTCTAGAGGGGCCTTCTGGAATTGTCTTGAGCATGGTTAGACGTTTTCTGAATGAGCAGGGGAAGAAGCAGGGTCAACACTGAAACAGGACCGTGCAAAAGGAGGTGCTGGATGCACCAGGCCCAGACGGTCAGAGGGCCCCATAAAGGGCAGAGACCCCACTTTTTTAAGAAACAAATTTTCCTTTTCCCTGAAAACCTTACATAAAAAGTAAGGATTTTCAAATATATTTGTAGAAATTATAAACAGTTGAGAACATTCTTCCGGGAGTATTATGTTTTTACATAAAGTATTAAAATAAACTGAATCCCTCAGACTGATTTTTTTGCCATTCAAAAATGTATCCCATTGTTATAGAGTCTAATCAGCCACAGGTAACAGAGGTGGAAGCATCAGTGCAAGCAAAGGCCTGTCAGGGCTGGACAAGCCAATGAAAAATACAGATATTTTCAGTGTGAAAGTTCATACACATTGTGTACATTTTTTGTGCCCCTTCCCCCCCACCCCCATGGGAAGGGGTGGGAGTGAGGCCAACACTCTGCCCCCACCCACTCTGAAAAGGGCCCTGGCAAGAAAGACATTTTCAGAGTGGGCAGGAGTGGAGTGCTGGCCCCACCGCCCCATAAACATTCCTTCCTGGTGGGGTTGCTGCCACTCAAACCCCTGGCCTCCAGAATACTCGCTTATCATTGGCACCACCACCTAGGCATGCATCCTGCCCATCCTTGCTCCTCCTTGGCACGCCCTGCTTGGCCCTGACCCTACCTCTCCTCCTGTCCATCTCCCTTCTGTTGCCCTGCCGACCCGCTTCCTGGTTGGCTGCCAGCAGTATAAAAGCATGCCGGTAAGCTGGGTGGAGCAACTCCTTCCTTTACCCGCTCTGGCGCCTTGCCCTGTTCTGGTTCCAAGTTCCTTGCTCTGACTCCGGCTCCTTGTTCTTTGACTCCCAGACTCTGGCTCCTTGCTCTGCTCTGCTCCCCACCACTCTGCCTCCCACTTCGCCTCCTGTTCCCCTGACTCCTAGATTCTGCCCCTGAGCCACTCCCCTCTGGTGGAACGTCTAACTCCCAGACTCTGGCTCCTTAGGTTGCTTTTAGATTATCACATTTAAAAATGAGCTAGATCAGACTAAGATGTTTTAAATGATCGTGTAAACACTTAAAACACTTTTTAAAAAACCCACTTCCTTGTTTTAGGTCATTTAAAAAAACACAACACTTTTACCCTGTTTAACAGAAACATTTCAATTTGGAAATGTTTCAAAGCAATTGCCTTGGTTGCATAAACATTTAAAACAGGCTGAAGAGCCCTTTACTAGAGCCAGGAGACTGCTGGGGGGAACCAAGGAACTGAAATGAACAAGAGCTCTGCTGGACCTGACACACTGTGTTGAGGAACTGAAATTAACCAGAGAACTGAAATTAACAGAGGCTCTGCAGTGGACCTGGCAGGCTGAGGAACTGAAATTAATAAGAGCTGGTCAGGGAGAAAACAGAAATTAACAACAGCTTAGCAGCAGAGGAACTGCAGTTAAAAAGAGACCGGACATGTTGAGGAACTGAAATTAACAAGAGAACTGAAATTAACAAGAGCTCTGCAGCAAAGGAACTGAAATTAACAAGAGACTGGATGAGGAACTGAAATTAACAAGAGAACTGAAATCAACAAGAGCTCTGCAGCAGAGGAACTGAAAGTAACAAGAGATGACATGTTGAGGAACTGAAATTAACAATAGAACTGAAATTAACAAGAGCTCTGCAGCAAGAGAACTGAAATTAACAAGAGACTGGATGAGGAACTGAAATTAACAAGAGAACTGAAATTAACAAGAGCTCTGCAGCAGAGGAACTGAAATTAACAAGAGACTGGACATGTTGAGGAACTGAAATTAACAAGAGAACTGAAATTAACAAGAGCTGTGCAACCCTTGTAACAGATCCCCCAAGTCCTCCAGCATAATGCTTTAGTTTAGGCTGTTTTTAGAAGATCTATAATGTTCGTGTTATGATACCTTAAGAACTTTTCAGTGTGATCGTCTAAAAACAGCCGGTCCCTGACTCTCCGACTTTGGCTCCTTTCCCACATTACACAATTTCATGTTATTTTCTATCTTACATGAAATTGAGTCATGTGTGCATACATTTTTTTCTCATTCAGCATGGAAATGTCCTTGATTTTCATCATGGATGTCAGGGTAGGGAAATCCAGCTCTGACAGTAGTGTGAGTTCTGTATTCCGTGAGATTAGAATGCGTGTATAGGGTGAGTTCTGTATTACACGAGATTGGAATATGAATTTAATGTATGTGAAAATTATGTGTACAGCAGTCCTCTAATGGATTTGCTTAACGTCACGTGACTTCACGTGCACATGGGGTGGAGGTGAAAGACAGAAAGAAAATAACAGGGGCATGCAGCCCAGCAGGAATCTTACATTATTGCTAATTTTACCTGGGATAGAATCTCATGTGAAAATCAGTCCATGAGCAAGCAGCCTTTGGCTGTGCTGTGCTCCGCTCCTCTCTGCTTGGCTCTCCCCTCAGTTGGCTGGATCCTGTTCCTCAGTTGCCCTGAGGATCCCTAGTTCCTGTTCTATCAGATTCCTTACGCCTCATGATATTTGTGATGAGCTGTGCTCTCTCTTAGTTTGGAGAAGCAGCTGAGAGCTTCCCCCCTTCCTCTGCTCCTGGAACTCTTCCTTTGGCTTTCTCCGAATCCGGACCCATCCCCATGGAGGGTGGCCAGATATTCAAGTTTTCCAGGACACATGAGAAGTACAGGCGCAGGGCTGCATTAGCTCCAATGCAGCCCTACAAACTGTATTTCTCATAAGTGCCCTCTAAAATTTGCATATCTGGCCACTCTACCCCCCTCCCCCGGTTACACCTTTGTGGGGAGAGGCCAAGGTTAGCCAGGAGCTGGGGGGGTGGGGGGACTGCTGCTTAGAAAGACCTCACTCCTTTGGCCTTAAGGGGACCCATAACTGGAACACAAGGGGCTGGGACTGCCACAGTCTTGCTGTGCCCCTGGGGACTAATTGTACTCCCCCTCCTCCACCTCATTCATTAATGCCTCGGGGACCCTGACTGGGATAGAGGAGACCATTTATGAAAATGCTCCCAATGACCCACAAGCCATGGAGGAATCACCTGCAGGGAGGCAGGTGTGCAGCTTGGGGGCAGATGGTGAAGCTTTCTGGTGCTGCTCTCACCTACAGCGCCAGGCCCTCCTGGCAGCCAGGTGGGGTGGGAGCATGAGGAAAGCACAGGATTCCCCCCCCCCCCCCCCCCGACATGGGAGCGGCTTCAAAGCTTCTGACAGATTTAAAACCAGTCTGGGGAGCAGCAGATGGGACAGGCAGGGAGGGTCAGAACAGGAAGGCCTTTTCAAGGGGGACAGGAACACGCTGAGGCAGTGATGAGGCAATAGGAGGGAGGCAGGGGGCTTTATGGGAGGCAAGCAACGCAAGCCAGTGTGGGGTTAGGAATACTGCCCACTAGGCTTGGAACTCACTCTCTGATGCTCCTTCTATCATTTGGGGTATTTTCAGACGTTACGGGATCCCGGTGGATCCCGTGTGGTGGCAGCGATCACAGTAATGTCTGTTTGAGCCCTGCCAGATGTTCATGGTGAATTCCTGGTGGGGTTCAAAGCTAACTACGGTTCTGGAGGTGAGGCCGGCCTCATCTCCAGAACCGTGGTTAGGTTGGCCACGATCCGGGACGGGGCTGGCAATGGTGACGATGAACATCTGTTTGCCAGCCCCATCCCAGAACTGGGTCCCAACCCTGGGACGGGATCGGGCGCAGCAGCCTGATTGGCTGATGCACCCGCCTGTCTCCCCGAGGGCAGGCGGCCGGGGGG